>JASEKS010000003.1:0-600000 GCA_030770415.1 Pleoardoris graminearum
TTATATTATATTATATTATATTATATTATATTATATTATATTATATTATATTATATTATATTATATTATATTATATTATATTATATTATATTATATTATATTATATTATATTATATTATTTTATAATTATACTATTTTAACTAATACTCTTTTAAAAATAGTAATATAAATAAAACAATACTAAAATCCTTATAATATATAATATTTTATATAAATTTAAAAATAATAATATAATAATTTATTAACTATAGTCTATAGTACTTATTTAAATTCTAGAAAAAATATATAAAAATTACTAAAATTTAAATTAAGTAATAATAACATAACTAATATAAAGAAAATACTAAATAAAAAAGTAATAAATTTTTTTATATTACTATTATAAAAATGTAATATAATATACTATAAAAAATTATTAATAAATATATTTTATTATTTTAACTATTATAAAATAATTATTAAAACTAATAATTACTTTATTATATATTAGTAATATATTATTTATTAGTATATTACTAAAATTCTAAAAGTTTAACTTTTATAAATATTTATATAATAAATATAAAAACATATAATAAAAATATATATATTAATACTATAGACTATCTATAAGCATATATAAAAAAATATAATAAGTTTATATATTATATAAAAAATTACATTAGTTAAAAATATTATTTTAAATATTATTTATAATTTTTTATTTCTTTACTATTAAACTCCTTAGTAAGCAATTTTTAATATAGTAAATAATATTAATTAATTTTTTTATATAAATTATTTTTATTATTTATATTTTTAGGTTTAGTAAGTAAAAAGTTATATTATTTTAAAAAAATATTTTTATAAATTAGTTATATTTACTTTTATTTTTTTATAATAAAGTTTCACGCTTACTACTATTATTTATATATTTAAATTATATTAGTTTAATTATTAAGTTAAGAAATATACTTCTATTTTTATAGAAACTAGTAATATTTAAATTAATATATAAATAATATATTTAAAATTTATGTATAACATATTAATTACTTAATAAAAAATATATTTATTTTATAGTATTTCTTCGTACAATATATATAAATATATAATTAAAAATATAAAAAATAAATTTATATTTTATATCTTAGTAAGTAGCTATTTTAGACGGTATTTTTATAAATATTTATTAAAAATATTAAGTAATTTTATAAATTCTATATAACATTTTTATTACTAAAATTATAATATTTTTTTATAATTATTATATAATTTAATTAATAAAGATTAAGTTTATAATAAAATTAAATACTATAATTGTAAATTAGAAGCTTAAATAGTTTCTAAATAAATTATAATATAATATTAAAATACTAGTTTAAAAAATTTAAATAAGAATAAAAAGTTTCAAATATAATTATTGTAGTAGTAATAAAAAAATCTATAATTATATTTATACTTTTAAATTAATATTTAGATTTAGTATTTCTTTATTATAATATACAATAATTTAAAAATACTAAATTTATAAAATTTCTAAAATATTAAAATAGGAATAATAATAATATATATAGTAGGGTAATAGTAGGAATAGAGTACTTTAAAAATTATCTTTCTTAAAATAATATAACTTTTTAGTTATAAGGCTAACAATATAAAAATAATACTATTTTAAATAGAATAATTAGCAAATTTAATTTACGTTAATAGGGATTACTTACTAAGTAGTTTAAGAGTAAAATAAATTAGTAAATATAAAAACATTTCTAAGTTCTACTTTAGGCTATTATATCTTTTTATCTAAGATGTTTAATTTGCTTATTTTTATATATATTATAATAGTATTTATAATTTATTAGTATATATAGTATTTTTATATGTATCTATATTACTTATATAATTATATATAAAAGTCTCTTTCTTAAATTTTTATTAATAAACTAGTAAATAATATATTACTAGTACTAAATATAATATTCTTATAATTCTATAAGTATGTTATAATAGCTAGGGAGTAATAAAATATAATTATATAATAGTATTTTTCTTTACTTTTTAAAAATAACTTTTTAATAATCTCTATACTTCCTAAAGTTAATACTATTTTAAATTAGCCTTGTTATGTTAATTTAGACTATATTATATATAATTCTATATATATTTTATATAGACTAAATTAGTGTTATAGACTAGGTAAAATAATAATATATTTTAATTATAATTAAACTAATTTAAAACGTCTATTATTATTTTAGTAAGAGTACTCCCGTATTAATATTACTAATATAAATTAATTATAATGTATCGATAATATGTATAATATAATATAATAATATATATATATATATATATATATTAGTATATTAAAAAAAGCTCTAAAAAATATATTAAGTAACTTACTGCTATTTATATTTAGTTTAACTTTGTATATTAACACTTTTTTTATATAATAATTACTAGTACAGGAAATAGATAAATTAACTATTATAGTAAATACTAATATATTTTTTTTAATTAAATAGTATACTAAACTTACAAAATTATAGTATAACTAATAAAATAATTAATATAATTAATATTAAAAAAATAAAACTATATTATTAAATTATCTTAAACGTTATATAGTTTAATATATTATAGTATTACTCTAACGTACTATTTAATTAGGTAATTATTAGTTTACTTTTTCACTCTATTATTATTTCTTCTTTTATAATACTTCTTGTTAATATTTTTTATTTATATTACTAACTTAGTAAAATATATTACTTATTTAAAATTTTTTTTTATAATATTTTTTATATTTATTTTAGTATATTTTAATTTATTATTTAAATATATTCTTAGTAAATTTATAATTTTATTTATATATATTAATATTATAACACCTCTCTTTTAAAATCTTATTATAAGGTATTTTTTATAATATTTAGACTATTTACTAATAATAGCTTTTTATTTTCTTATTTAGGACCTTTAGTTAAGTTTTTATTAATAATTTTTTTTCCTTTATAGTACCATTAAAACCCTATCCCTTTTAACTTTATTTATATTATTATTTATATTATGTTATTTATTATATATTATATAGTATTATATATACTATAATAAGTCTATTTTAAAGTAAATATAATTATTAATCTAAGAGTATTTACTTTTAAAAAAATATTATTCTTAGATATAAGTTTTATAAATTTTAGTCCTATAATAAAATTATAGAACATTAGATTTATAAAATTAAAAAGTTATTATTATATACTATAATATTTATAATATATTACCTAATAAGTAATTATATAAATAATAGTTAAATATTTACTAATTACATAAATTTATTACTAAATAATTAATTCTTAATAAAAATTAGGTTACGTAGTCTACGCTAGTCTAAGAATAGTATAATATAAAAAGAGATAAAGTGTAGTATCGAGACACTAGTCTAAAAAAAGTATAGGCTAAAAGAAATTATTCTTCTAAATATTGTAAAAAAAAATAAGCGTATATAAAAATTTTAAAAAATATATATATTTTAGGTTAGTGGATAACTTAAACTTATAGTCTTAGTATATAAATTAGCTCATAGCTTAGCGTATAGCTTAGTATATTAAAGTTTAGTACCCTAGTGTATGGGTAAGAATAGTATAATTAAAATTATAGTTAAATATATTTACTAAGAAAAATATTATAGGGATTGAAAAAATAAACTAAAATAATAATTATATTTAAATAATCTTTATTTATTATGTATAGTAATTAAGTAGTAATAAAAATCTAAATATATATTTCTTTTACTTTTATTTTAGAACGGTATAATTTACGTAAATTTAAACCTAGTAATTAATTTTATATTAATATTTAAATATAGTTAATTTTTAAAGTACTCTTTTTTTAATTTTGCCCTTCTATAAAATATAATATTAAGTACTAAACTTATTTAAAAATTTACTTACTTATAGACTTAAAATAACTATTAAATAATATTATTAATATTAAAATTTATATATATAGTAACTTATATAACTAAATATATTATTTATAAGTATAACTTGTAATTACTAATAATATTAAAAATAATTTTAAATTATAAATATTTTATTAATATATAATTAAAGAATAAATAATATATATTTATATAAAATAATATAAAAATAAATTTTAATTAATAAAAGATAATATAATTATATTATATAAAAACTATTTCGTATTTATTAATATTTTATTATATATTATATCGCAGCTTTATAAAGCCTATATAGTATATTAATAATTTAAAGTTTTAGTATATAATATATTTATTTTTAATAAAAATAAATTTTAATATTTTAAATATTTTACTTGCTACTATTTTTTTAAAATAGCTAGAGTTATTTTATTAAATATAATATAATAAGTTCTATTATTAAATTATATTATAATTTTTTAAAACTAATAAAATATATTTATATTAAATAAAAAATCTATATACTAATTTTTAATTCTAAAAAAATAACTATTATATCTAAATATATATATACCGGTTTATTAGTTTAAATTTTATATATATTATTTTATATATTTTATTATTTTTTACCATATTTATAATTTTTATAATTTTTATAATTTTTATAATTTTTATAATTTTTATAATTTTTATAATTTTTATAATTTTTATCATCTTTATAATTTTTATAATTTTTATAATTTTTATAATTTTTATAATTTTTATAATTTTTATAATTTTTATAATTTTTATAATTTTTATAATTTTTATAATTTTTATAATTTTTATAATTTTTATAATTTTTACAATTTTTATAATTTTTATAATTATATATAAGTTATATAAATTTTTTAATAAAATTAATATTTAAGTAAGGTTAGTATTTTAAATAATCTTTTTAAAATATAATATTATTATATTAATTTAAACTTAACAATATAATCTAAAATATAAATAAGTAATTTTAAAAAGATGTTAAAATTATTATATATTTACTTATAAGTTATATAATAATTTATATATATATATATATATTTATTAAAAAATAGTCTTTTTTAGTATATTATATTTTATTATTTTTTTAACACATTAAGTATAAAGGTATATATATACTCCTCCTTTTTTAAAACCCCTTTTAGTTACTTTAAGCTACCACAGCCACACTATTTATTCGATTAGTATATAAAGATATATATTTTATTATTATTACTTACTATTTATATATTATATTATATAATAAAATTATAAACCTATAATATAAAGCTATATAAAACTAGTAGTTTTTAAAAAAGCTAAACGGTTAATATTATTAAAAAATACAAATATAAACTAAAACTATTTTTAGTTATAGTTTAACCTACTAAAATAAAATAACTATATTAGTATCTTTATGAAATTTATAAATATTAAGTAAATAATATTAAATTAAATAAATATGTAAATTTTTTTATTTTATAAGTAAACTATATAAGTGTTAAACTAAGTAATTAATATTTATTTTATTTTAGATATCTATTATATAAACTTAATATAAAAAACATTTAGTGTTATAAATTTTATAATACTATAATATTATATAAATAAATATTTTAATAAATAATATAAATCGTTACTATAAAAGTAAACTAAAAATAATTATATTAAATTAAATAAATAAAGTTTACTATTAATATTATAAATTTATTATATAAAATTATATAATTAGAAATATAGTATAGTATTAAAACACTAGTTTAAAAAACTTATAGTCTAATAGATATTATTCTCTTAAATATAATAAAAAAATCTTTTATATAAATAAGAAACCTAAAACTATATTATTAGTATATAACTTAATATATAGCTTAATATATAGTTTATTGCATTAATAAATAAATATAAAATATATAAATAAATATAGTTTATATATATATATTTAAAATATAATTAAAAATAATATATTATAAATAATATTCTATAACTATATTAATATTATATACTTAAAACCTTTTAAATTTATATCTAATTTATTAATATTATATACAATATATACTAATAATATAATATATATAATATTTAAATGTATACTTATATATAATAATAGTAGAAAATATTACTATTATAGACTAAATAATAATACTATATTAAAATATTATTTATTTTATTTAATAAATACTTAATTATTAAATTATTATTTAATTTTATATTATACTATTTTTTTTAATTATTTTCTTTTATTAATATTTCTTATTTATTGTTACTTAAATATTAATTTATACAATATATATAAGTTTAATATAAATTAGTATTTTATTATATAATATATATATATATAATAAAATATTATAAATTTTAACAAATATAATAAGATAATTTATATATTATAGTACGTTAATAATAATATATAATATTTTACTTAATATATTTATTTTAAAAATATAATTTCTAATAATATTAAATTACTACTATTTATAAAAATATATATATATTATATAATTTAATTTATATAGTTTTTAATTCTCTTGTAAAATATAATAATAAAAATAATATATATATATATAGTAAATATTTATTTTATATAAGGTTTAATTATTAATTTATTATTAATATATTATATTATAATTATATAAAGTCTATACAGTATTTTAATATATAAAACTATTAAATATAGTTAATAAAATTAAATAATAATTTATTTAATATATAATAATAAAACTATTATTATATAATATATAGCCTAAACTAAATATAAAATATATTTAAAAATAAATAAGTGTTAAAATTTAAATAATGAAATATTTATTATATTTATTCTAATTAATAAATTATTATAATATTCTTATGTTAATAATGTTACTATTAGTAACTACCTAATTAGGAAAAAGAGTACTAAATATATTATATAAATTAATAATTAGCTCTTAAAAGATACTACGCTAAACTTAATTAAAAAAAATAATACTAAAATAGACACGTAATAACTACTTAATAGTACTTAATAGTATTATATCTTAGCATAGTTTATTACTCTATATAATAACTTATACTAATATATTTATTATTATAAACTAATACTAAGTAGGTATGTATAAAATAAAATATTAATATATTATAACTATAATACGTATTATAGCGTCTAAAGTACTATTTATTAATAATAGTATACTAATATTTTATAACTAAAATACGTGCTCTTAGTACGTTAAAAAATAAAATTTTAGTAAAATATATATACTTAACTTACTCTAGCCTATATTATAAAGTATAAAATATACTTTAAGCTTTTAAATTAAACTAAATAAATGAAAAAATATAAAGTAGTAAGTATATTTAATATAATTATTATTTTACTATTTATTTTTACGGGTAACCCGTAAAAGTCTATATTAAAAAAAAATAATGTTATTAATATAGGACTATATTTAACTATATATTAAAAGAAACTATAATATTTTATAAAAAAGCTAAAAATCTACCGTTTAGAGGTACTACTAAATAAGAAAAATTATATTAAAACTATTATAGCTATACTCCTATATTATAGTAAATAATTAATATATAAAAATAAGTTATATACTATTAATAATAATACTAACACTAATAACTATAGGAAGCTAGAGTAAAAAGATAATATAATTCTTTAATAAGTAATTAGATATATTAGAGGCTATAGTCTATAGTATAAAAAGTATATATAATCTTAATTAAAATAATATAAGATAAAGGTTAATAGTATAAAAAAAGCACTATAGCCTAATACAAATAGAGAATATTTAAAAATAAGTAAAATAGAGTTTCTAAAAGAAGAATAATAGATAGCTAGTATAAGAAAATATAATTAAATAGCTTAGTATATAACTAAATAAACTAAAATAATTTATATTAATTACTTTATTATAATTTAAAAACTTTTAAGTCTCTATTTAAATCGATATTATAATATATTATATTATTTTTTTATAATGTATTAAATCATTAAACTATAATATAATATATAAATATATATTTAAATCTTTTTTAATAAAAAAACTTTTATTTATTAATAATATAATAATTAGTTAATAATATAAAATATAAAATAATATCTCTATAACTATTAAAAATATAACCTTAATAATATTTTATTTTTTAAAATACTAAACTATTAAATACTATATATTTAAAATAATTTATATTTGTTTAAATTATATAATATAATTTAAAACTAAGTATATATTAGTATACTAATCGAATAAATAGTATGGCTATAGTGGCTCGGGGTAACTAAAAGGGGTTTCAAAATTAAAACTAAGTATTATATTATAAAATATAATATATATACTATATATATAAATATTTACTTATAAATTTAAATAAATTTTTAATATTTATATCTTTTTTTTATAAAAAAGTATTATATACTTTAAAATTTTTTTGTTTGGTTTTTTTACTATATATACTATAATATAATTTATAATTAATATTTTATACTAATATATATTTACTAAATATAATATTAGTATTTAGTAGTTATATTATTTATATTAAATATATTACACTAATTAGTAATTATAATTAAATAATTAATATAATATAACTATTAATAATAATTAAATTTTAAATAAATACTAAACTAAGATATTATATTTTTATATTATAGTAATTCTTAAAATAAAAGTAAACGTCTCGTATTACATACCGTAAAGTTCGGCTAAGAATTATATTTTAATAGTATCTATTCTAGTTACATAAGCTTAAATACCCAATTACCCTAAATTTTTATTCTCTATGATCCTTCCACCAGCGCTGTCAGGTTCAATACACTTACACTCAACGGTGTCTTTTCACCCGGTTTGGGCCGAAACGGACCTGCTCCGATGATCATCAAATGATCAGGATATTTACTGAGAACATGAAGTGCGCGAGCATATGCACGTGGCTGTGGCACATCCCTCGTTTCCCACCCGTCTACAGCCCCACCTTGTCTATTGATGAACAGCTTCTTATGGTTTGCATCCGTTACAACGATTGTGCCGTTGGCTCCGCCAATTGGACTCCAAACCACGTATGGCGCACTGCCTGGCTCTAGGTTCTGCACAATCGTTCCGTTCATGTCCTTTGCCTCAATGGGTAGAGCACCCGCCGCGTCGAATAGTAAAGGGTCCGTTGCAAGCTTGTATGAGTCGGGATAGTTGTTTCCACCGCTACTGCGTGTGCCGTTGCCGTGTTCGTATACCAGCATGTACTTGGAAAGAGGCGGTATGTACGCTACGACACTCATTCCGGGTCGGCTAATGTACTCTGGGTATGTTACGTCGTTGACGGGTTCGGCCCAATCGATAAGGTTAGTACTGGTTTGATGCGACAGCTTTTGAGCGTAATTATCGTCACGAGAGTCGGAGTAGTAGGCCACGACTGTCTTTTTATATTCCCTAGAGTGAGACAAAAATCAGTGGCAGTAGACTGATAAAGACACTCTTAATAACCTACATTAGAAAGGGCTCCCAGATGGACGAGCCTCCATTTCCAGCACTCGGAGGTCCTCCTTGGGCGATTGTGGAAACGAACTGCCAAGTCTTCCCGATGTCTTTGCTTGCATACAAATCAATGTTGGTCGAATCCATATCCATCCGGTTTCCGGCCGCGAGGATGGTGCCGGCTGGGAACTGTCCAAATGCCTGACTTAGCTGCAGAAGAGACGGTTGTGCGCTCAAGCCCATTGGGTCATCTTCTCCCCCGTCACCATCTCCATCTCCAGGACCACAGTCGTCATCCGGATCGCAATCTAGTATATCAGCAACAGCTCCGAACGTCAGTGCAGAAATGGAATACCTTGACGGGATACTAGACTACGGGTCTGACCAAAATGGAGAGTACGATCACTGCCCACCCCAACATTTGACAACCAACTCCACGTCACCCCACCATCAGTGCTCTTGAAGATGGGAAAGTAGGCTGGATAGTTACCGCTGAGGGTGCAAGCAACGAGAAGCGAGCCATCAGATAGCTCGGTGACACGAGGATATCCAACTGTTTGGTTGTTCACCGGTGCATAGATGGTGGTTCGGTTGGTGAAGCTGTACGCGGGAACTGAACTGGTAGTCTTATGAGCCTGAAAACTTGCAATGGTTGGTAACTCGGCGGAAGCTGTTGATGTCACGAACAAAAGCAGCTTGACTGCGAGGAGGCATATGGCTGCCATAGCGTTGTCCTGGACGTATAGAGTACGGTGGAAACCAATGCTGTATATAAGGGAAATGCCATCCGGGCCCGCAACCACCCCTTCACTAGTTAATATTTTCCGTGCGGCTACTCTACCCACCTGGGAAATTCAACATGAGGCATTATAAATGCTGTGATTCTCTAACAATCTGCCGGCGAACACATGAACTGATATGAGCAAAGTTAATTTGCCGCAATATACGAACAGTTCCCGCTGTTGGCCGGGTGTAATTTACGGTAAAGCTTCGTAAATTCAAACTCGGTATCATGGTTATTCATCGCTAGACGCATAGTTGGAAACTTGCCTGGGTTAGATGAATAGTGAACGTAAAATACTGCGGTCAGACCCGCAACATTAATGCGCCTGCGGAGACGCCATCGTCTTGTAGTAGCTTGAATGTGTCCGCTTCTTACTGTTGGCTCACTGCAAGTATTGATGTGCCGTAGACCAATCGGATATTTCAGTAACGCTCTGAAGGCGAGATGATGAGTAATATATATACATTGGCTTGTCTCCGCCTGCACAACTCCATCCAATACGTGGGAATAAATTGATATGAGTGCCTTCGTTACCGAACAATCGGGCCAGCTTCGAGTATGGTGTCGCTATTGCGGTATTGATACCAACATATTAGATAATACATAACTCCCCGATAATATATTCATCCATTGTAGGCGCGTTGCTGCGGGACATTCTTGGTGTAAGGTTGGCAAATCTTCCGAGAGAAGCCTACAACTTGAGCGACTGATAGAGCGCAAATCCGAGGGACGCATTAGCTAATATAAGATCGGAGCGCAGGAATCTATTAGAACTAGGGAGTGTTGTAATAGATCCCAAAAAGATTAGCGATAAACCTATAAAGGTTATCCACAGAACCATTAAAGTATTTAAAATAATAAATAAATTGTTGTATAACGTATTATATGGGTGGTAAAGTTTATATAACAAAAATAGATTAAAAGAATTATTAATCTTCTACTACTACTCCTGTCTATTATTAATAACGTATAAACTTACTAGATTATTTTAGTACTAAAGGTATAGTTTACTATAAAATCAATATATTTATAAGTCATTTTAAACATTATATTAATAAAACTAGTTAGTTTAAAAATTATTAAGATTTTTAACTATATATAATAAATAAATATACTATTATTTATTATTTATAATATATTTAGAAATTTATAAAAATAATATATTGTATTACTAATATTAATATATACTTATAAAAATAAAAATTCTTTTACTATTAAGGCTTTTTAGTTTAATATAACTAGTATAGTATAATTACTCTATAGTATTTATAATAGTATTTTAAATTATAATTATTTAACTTTTTATATTATATATATAATTATTATATTTATATTTCTAATTTTATTCTTGTATAATAAATTTATATTTAGAATAGTATAAGCGCCGATAACTACTATTATAACGTATTAGTTACTTTTTTAAGTTTATTTTTATATAAAATAAGAAGTTATATTTATTTTTATTACTTTCCGCTCTGCCTATATAAGTGGTATAGCGTTTAATAATAGTTAATATTTTTATTTATAATTGCAAATCTTTTCTTATCTATAAAAATAGTTAATTATAATACTAAGTACGCCCGTTTATATATCTAGTCTACCTATTATCACGCTAATTAAAAAATATATATTATATATAGGCCCTCCTAAACCCTTAAATATTAACTATTATATAAAAATATTCTAAATTTTCTATTACTTTTACCTTTACTATTACTCTTATGCCGTCTTTACCTTTACTGCTAGTACCCCTAGTAGTACCTTATATAATTACGTTTTATACCCTAGGCTATATATCTTTATTATAAATTTAATATTAACGACTTATTTTTTTTTATTTTTTATAACTAGTAGAGTAATACTATTTTTATTTTTATTATTTTTATCTTTATAGAGGCTATTATAACTAATTTTAAATCTTTTAATTTTATTACTTTTACTGTTAATAAAATTACTACGCTATCTATTTAGTTACTATTTATTTTATTACTATACGCTTTATTATCTAGGATTTCCCGATATTAATAAATAGTATTTTTAAAAAATCTAGTAAATACGTTGCGTATAGTAATATACTTAGTAGTATAAAAAAAAACTTTTTATTATATATTACCGTCTATATAGGATGCAGTATGGATAGCTTATATATTTAAAATTATATTAAAATTTACGTAAATAAGTACTATATTAGCTAAAATAAAAATAAAAAAAGTAGAAGAAGTTTTAAAAAAGAATATTTTAAAAAAGAATATATTAGTAAGTATTTTTCTTTATTTAAACGTTTAGCTGTGTTAACTATAAAAGAAGATAGAGGAGAAATATATAAGTAGTAGTAGTAACTATACCCTATAGTATCTCTTTTTTTAAAAATATAATAATTATACTAGAGTTTTTATACTAGAGTTTTTTAACTTAATATTTTATTAGGGGAATATAATAAGCGTACTAGTATACTAGCGTAAAGCGCTATACCTTTTTAACCTAGTCTTATCTAAATTTTTTAATATATTAAGTATAAAAGTATATATATACTCCTCCTTTTTTAAAACCCCTTTTAGTCGCCCTAAGCTACTATAGCTATACTAGTTATTTAATTAATATTTAAATATATTAGAATAGTATATAACTAGTGTATATAATTAATATTAATTAAATAGCTAAATAACTCTATTCTAGTATAGACTTTAATAAATTAATATAGTTTATTATAAATAATAATATCTATACTTTATTTTACCTAGTATATAACAAAGTTATAGTAATATATTTTAAATATTTAAAAATAATTCTAAAAGTAGAGTATATTAGTTTATAGTTTATATATAAGTATAATAATATAACTATTCTTAATATATTTTAAATATTATTATTATAATATAATTTTTACTAAAAGTATATGAACTTATTTTATAAAAAAAGATAAAGTATAGTGTCAAGACATTAATCTAAAAAAGGCATAATTTAGTATAAACTTATAATAGTATTATATAAATATTAAAAGAGTTAATTAGTTTTTCTTTTATTTAACTAGTATAACAACTTTATAGTTAATATTATAAAGTTTATATTTTTTTTATTAATATAGTTATTATTTAAAAAAGAATAAATATATTACTAATTAATATTAAAATATAACTAGTAACAATTTTATTAATAGTATATAAAGTACTTAAATTAGTACTAATTATTAGTAATAAATAATATATATATTATTTTAGATTATATAAAGGAACTAAGCTATATAATTTTTATATAGTTTATAATATATATGTAAATAATATAATATTTTATATTATTTAATATTTATATTTTATAAGATATTTTAAAATTTAAATATTAGTTAATATTATTCAGGGGGATAGTATAGGGAAGATAGTACTCTAAAATGTTACTATTTTTAAAAATTAATATAACATTAATTACTAAACCTATAAATACGTAAATAATACTATTTTAAAGAAAAGGTTAATAAGACTGTTATAAGGATTTTAGTTATTACCTAGTTAATATACGTAATAAATTAAAATTACCTAAACTTAATAATTTTATTAGCCTATGTTTGAGGTCCGTATAACTTTATATTTAGTTAATATATTTAACTAAAATTTTAATTATAATATTCTAGGACTAGTATAGGTCACGTAACCCAATTTTAGATAAAAGTTTATTATATAATAATAAATTTATTTAGTTACTAAATATTTAGCTTATAGTTATATAACTACTAGTTACGTAATATATTATTAATATTATAATGTATAATAATATATTTTAACTTTTATAGACTTAAAATTCTATTCTCTTAAAATAGTATTAAATCTTTTAAAACTTAAATATAATACTAATTTACTTTTAAAAGTAAATACTTTTATTTTTATAATTATTTCTACTTTAAAAAAGTCTAAAAAAACTATTTATAATACTATCCAACGTATTAAAAATAAAGAAAAAAAAATATAATATAAAAAGATTAACTAAAAAAAATAAAATAGTTATTAATAGAGACTTAACTAGAAGTTCTAAAAAGATAATTAGAGAGAATATTAAAACAAAAAAGTTATATAATTAATATAAGTAAAAAAAAAACTAATTATAAATAAAGAAAACTATAAAACAGTTTAAAACACACTAAAGAAAATAGTAAAAATAGTAAAAATATAAATTTTAAAAAAAATTATATTTTCAAATAAGTTGGTAATACACAAGGAATAAAAGAATAAATAATATTATAAAAAAAGGGGTAATAATAAAATTTGAAAAAAAAACTAGATATTAGTTAATTATATTATAAGTTATTTTAACTTTTTAAAATGTTAAAATAAATAATATTTTATATATTTATAAGCTATAGTTTTATTATTTTTTATATTTATATATTAATTAAATAAATAGTATAGCTATAGTAACTCGGAACAACTAATAGTAGTTTTAAAAAAAAAGTATATATATATCTATATTTTAGTTTTTTTTAATATTAATTATATTAATTATTTTATAGAATAAGATTATATTCTATAAGTTTAGAATATAATTTAGGTAAAAAATAAAAGTAATTTAGTATTTATTAAAATACCTAATTCTTTTTACTTTTTTTAGTTTTATAGTAGTAAGAACTATATAAATAAAGTCCTTATACCTAAGATTAAACTAACTATTAAAAGGAATAAGTTTTATAAAAGATTTTTACCACTTATTAATATAATATAATAATATATATTATTATATAATATTATAAATATAAACTTTATATTTATAATAATTTATGTTAGTAATTTTTTTAAAATAACGCTTCTATATATAAATAATAAATGTTTAAAACTAGTTTAAAAATAATAAAATTATACTATTTCTTTACTTAGTCTATAGTCCTAATATAGTCCCTATAAAAAATATATAAAATTATATAAAATAAGGACTAAATAAAAATAAATTACTAATTTAGGAGTAGAATTTAGTTTATAAAGTATAGAGGTATTTTAAAAAGTTATTATAAAAGAGTAAAATAATATACTATAAAAAGTGATTAATAATTATATTTTATCTCTTTTTAACTATTATAAAATAGTTATAAAAACTAAAGACTATTATACTAAGTACTAGTAATTTATTATTACCTATTTATTATTAAAAATTTAAAAAAATAACTTTTATATATAATTATATAAATAATATATAAAAATAAAAAAATATACTATCTATTTATATATTATAGTTACTATTATAATATATATAATAATAAGTAAATATTATATATTAAAATCAAAGTTATAATAGTTTAAAATAAAATTTAAAAAATAATTTATATTTAGTAATTTTGTTTATTCCTAAAATCTTTAGTAAGCAGTCTCTTAATATATAAGTAGAATCTACTAGTTCTTTTTTTAAAATATTATTATTTACGTATTTTTAGGCCTTATAACTAAAAAGTTATATTATTTTAAAAATAGTAATTTTTAGAGTACTTTTTTCCCACTATTACCCCCCTGTAAAAGAGTAAAAGCGAGAATAATAAATAAAAAAATTATTTTCTTAAAATAACAAAACTAATTATTCATTATATTAAAAATAGAATAATATTTTTATAAATAAATTATAAAATCTTATATAAAATTTTAATAGTATATTAATATATATAAGTAAATAATTAAAATTAATTATATAAGAATATAATAATATATTTTTACTATTATAATATAGCTTTATAGCTTTTTAATTAATAAATATATATAACTAATATTATAGTTTTATTTTCTTAGACTTAGAGTAAATTATATAATTTAAATTTATATAATTAATTATATTATAATAATTAAATTATAAATATAATATTAATTATATTATATTAATATAATTACTATTTAATTACTATCTTATTAATTTTATAAAATAATATTAAATAATATAATACTTTTTCTCTATTATAAATAAAATTCTTAATATTATATAATAGTATACAACCTTTGTAAATATAAGTTAAAAGTTTATATATAATTAAGATTAAATTAAGATTTTTAATTAATACTACTTTATATATAATAAAAACTTATATTTAGAATACAAAATAACTAATAAAGAATAAAGAGATTTATAATATATAAAAAAATTTATAAATAATATAATTATAAATAAAAGTGTAAAAAATAATTATTATTAAAAACCTTGTAAAGAATACAAAAAAAAAAAAAAAAAAAAACTTCTTATAAAATATAATATGTAGATAATTAATTTAATTATATAATTATTATTAAAACAATATATATACGATATTAATATAATTATAAAATATAAAAAATTATATAAATTTTATAAATAGAAATAATATAAATAAGTATAAAGGTATATATATACTCCTCGTTTTTTAAAATCCCTTTTAGTCGCCTATACAGCCACTACAGCTATACTCTTTTATTTAATTAATATATTTATATAATAATATAAAGTATAATATTATAATTAGTAAGTAATATATAATAATTATATTTATAGATAATATAATATAAAAGTAGTAAGTATAAAATTAAAATTATATTTTTATTTATTATAAATAAATCTATATATATATATTTTAATATAGTTAATATATTACTTTATGTATTTTTTTAAGTTCTAGTTTTTTTATCTTTATTAATTTTTAATTAGTATAATATATAAACTGAATAAAGTTATAGTATAATCTAATAATAAATATTTAATATAATATTAATTATAGTATTTACTTTATATACTATTAAAACTATATAAATATATTAATTATATATAAAACTTAACTAGATATAAAAAACTATAGGTAACTAAATAGATTTTTTACCTTATTATTTATAAAATATAATATAATATACTATTTATAGTATATTATATTATATTATATTATATTATATTATATTAAAATTACTACTAAAAAATATAGTAAAATATATTTATACTATTACTAGGTATTAAAATATAAATATAATATTTACAATATACGTAATATAAAAAATATAATAATAAATTATAATTATAATTATAAATATATACTTTTAAATAAACTTTACATTATAATATTAATTTAAATTTAAAAAAATATAAAATAAAATTAAAAATATTTTTAATATAAATATTTATTAAATAAATAAACAATATGTAAATATAATATAATATTATAAATATATTATTATCTTACTAGAATAAATAGTTTATATATAATATTTATATTATATAAATTAATATTATAAATATATTATTATCTAACTAGAATAAATAGTTTATATATAATATTTATATTATATAAATTAATATTATGAATATAATATTATAAATTAATTATTTATAATAATTATTATTATAATATTATATAACGCTTAACTAACTATTTAAACTTTTTATATATTATATTATTAATACTAGCTTATTACAACTTAGGTAATTCCGTTTTAAATATAAGCGTACTTACGTAATAAGGGATATATAGTCTATATTATAAAGTTTTAGCCTAATAGTAATTCGTTTCTCTATACTTATAAATAATATATATTTAATTTATTTTATATATTATACTATATTACTATTTAACCCTATTATCTAATATATAAATTACCTTTTTATCTTTAGGAGTAATCTAGTATAATATAGCTCTAAAAAAGTTTTATTACTCTATTATACGTAATACGTTAGTTCTATAAAATACTAAAATTATTAAAAAATCTAAAAAAAATTTTAAGTTTTCTTTTAGTATTACTAATACCTAAGGTTTTTAAAGTTTTATATAAGCCGCTAAAACGCTCCTATTAGGCCTATTAGGACACGAAAAGGTATAAATAACTATTAATTATTATAGTTAAATGCCTATATTTTAATTAAAACCTTTAGTATTTACTAATCTAAAATAAGTATAAGCTTACCTCTAATAAGTTAAAAATACATAGAAATTAAAATAATTAGTTAATATTTATTATTACTTTAATGCAGGCAACTAAACTGTAATTCTAAAAAATCTAATTATATTATAAAATTATACTATTTTAGTTTCTATTTTAGCTATATATTTACTAACGCTAAAAACTCTTTATATTTATAATAAAAAGGGTAAATATAATTTTAAGTTTTAAAAAAATTATAAACACTATTTTTACTAATTATTAACCTATTTTCTAATAGAGCTCTTAAAAGTTAAAATTATTATTACCTATATTAATAATCTCCTTTATATTACCTAAACGGTTAAAGTTATTTTAAAACTTAGTACTAATCTATTATAAAAAAAATTTAGGACCTTTTAAAGATTAAAATATTAAACGCTTTTACAGGCCTATTATAATAGTTTAATAAAACTAAAATTAATTTTAAATAAACTATTTAGCTATCTAAATAGTCTTTTATAAAACTTTTAAACTATATCTGTCCTTTTTAAAAAAACTAAATATACTTAAAGCTAGTAAAGAATCTTAATAAATTTAATATTTTATAAACTACTTAAATAAGAATTTTTAGGCTAGACTATAAACTTTAAAAAAATAATAAATTAATACTATTACTGAAATAAAAAAGAAGGCTAATTTTTTTTTATTAACATAAAAGACTACTAATTCTAATAATTCTAAAATTTAAAAATTTTAAAAAAATATATAAAATACAGGAAAATCTATTAGATTCTAAAAATATTTTAAGTGAAACTAATAGGCACAGTTAGGTGCTAAGTAGTTTAATAAAATATTAACTAAAATAAAATTCTTTACTAGTACGCTAATATATTATTATTATAATTAAAAGGGCTACTATATTCTTAACTACTAATATAAAAATAAACTAATAGTCTCTAGATCTAAAACGCGACTAATAAGGCCGCGTTATTAACTTAAATAAAAAAAAATAAAAATAATTATAATACTTTCCGCCTATATTAGAACTATTATAAGCTACTTATTAAAAATACCTAAAGTTAAGTACGTTAGTAGTTTATTTAATTAGTTATATAACTAATTAAAAGAGATAGTTATCCTAAAAGCTAAAGTTATAAATAAAGACTATATTAAAGTTCTAGTAAACCTAAAGTCTATTTTAAATCTTATAAATACTAAGCTAGTAAAAGAAATAAGCTTAAAAGTAACTACTCTTAATAAATTATTAGTATAAGTAGTAAATAGTTTTAATATAATTATTTATAATACTATAATTACTAAAATATACCTAACTAACTTATATAGTTAAAATTAAACTTAGTTAATTTTATTTATAGTTATAGATCCCTCTTAATATAAAATCTTTTTTATCTTATTTTAGTTTAACTAAAAGAATCTAAAGATAAATATTACTACTTAAAGAGTCCTCTTTAAAAATAACTCTAAAAAAATAATACTTTTATTAAAAAGATTTCCTTTAAAAGCGTAAAAGTGTTTAAGTATACTATATATAATCTAACTACCTAAATATATATATATCTTATAGGATTAATAAAGATTCTAGTCTAAAATAAACTAAATAAATATAAAGAATACTCTATACCGCCTAGATACTTTAATTTTTTAAATCTAATCTTAGATAAGGACTTTAAGATTTTTATAAACTATAAATTAAATAATTTAAAAATTAATTTTAAGTTTAATACTAATTCTTTATATTATTTTATATATAATTTTTTAGTTACTGAACTAGAGGTTCTTAAAAAGTATATAAAAAAATATTTTAAGTAAGAGTAGATTTAGTAATTAAAATTCTCTACTAGGGCCCCTATTCTTTTTATAAACAAGAAAAAAGGTAGTCTATAACTTTATATAGACTATAGAGGTCTTAATAAAATTATAATTAAAAATTATAATACTTTTTTATTAGTTATAGAATTACTAGACTAGTTTATAATGATATTAATTTATATTAAATTTAATTTATATAAAGTTTACTATTACGTCCGTATTATAAACAGTAATAAATAAATAATTATATTTTATATAAAATACAGCTATTTTAAGTATATAGTTATATTTTTTAGTTTAATAAATATACTTATATAGTTTAAATAGCTTATACTATAAATACTAACTAGATTAGTTAATATAATCTATATTATATACTTTAATAGTATACTTATTTTCTTAGATACAAAAGAAGAATATAAAAATTATATATAAAAGGTATTATAGCGTTTACGTAAATTAAAATTTTTTTTAAATTTAAAAAAATATTATTAATATACTACGTTTACTAAATACTTTAGATTTATTATTTTATTTACAGACCTTTTAATAAACCTAACTAAAGTTAAAATAATTTACAACTAGTCTAAATTTACTTATATATATAATATTTATATTTTTATTAGCTTTATAAACTACTATTATAGATTTATAAACTAATTTTTTTAGTTAGCCTTACTACTTATTAAATTAACCTAAAAGGCGCTAGATAGCGCTAAAGACAGGCTAGTTATAAAAAAAAGCGTCTATGTAAATATAAATAACGCTAGTAAAGAAACTTTTAAAAAGTTTTAAAATATTATTTTTAAAGTATTAATACTTTTACACTTTAAGTATAAAAAATAAATTAAAATTAAAATAGATACCTCTAATAGAACTATTAATACTATTTTAAATTAATTAGTTTCTAAGAGAGATAGATTATTCTAGAAATAGTTAATTAATTTTTATTTAAAAAAATTAGGCGGCGCGTAGTACTATTATAATATATATAATAAAAAACTCTTTACTATTATAAAAAGTATTAAGTACTAGAAATAATACCTATAAAATATTTATTTTAAATTTTTTATAGATTATAATAATCTATAATAGTTTATATAAATAAAAATCCTATTACTATATTAGAAATAATTATATTTACTTCTCTTTAAGTACATTTTTAACGTATTTTATAAAATAAAGTTAATAAATCTAACTAATACCCTATCTTACCGCCCTAATTATATATTAAAATCTAAAATAGCTAAGTATAAATATAATATAGCCTTTATAAAACCTATAAAAAAGTTATTATAACTTTTTACTATAAAAGTTAACGGAGTCGCGGTTTTTATAATAATAACTTATATATAAATAAACTAAAAATATAACTTAAAGTTTTTAAAAAAAATTTAAAACTTTAGACTATATAATTTACCTAAAAAGGAAATAACTATATTAGAGTATCTAATAGATCTGAAAAATAAAAAATTAAATATATTTAAAAATAGTAATAATAATTTATAACTAAATAGTCTAGAGAGGGCTAAATCTAAACTAATAAAACTAATACAGCCCTATATTCCTAAAAATAAAATAAGAGTAATTATAGAATACTATAATAGTTTTCTTTTAAAGTATTTTAGTATAAAGCGTACCCTTAAGCGTATATAATATAAATATATATAAATAGGTATATTTAAAAATATTATAAATTATATTTATAACTATAAGCACTGTTAGCGCGCTAATTTAAAACTATATAAACTATATAGTCTCCTTTATCCACTTTTTATTTTTAATAGACTATAGTAATACGTAACTATAAATTTTATTATAAGCCTACTTTCTAGTCGCTTTACTAAAATTATATATAATATAATTTTTATAATTATAACCTATTTCTTTAAAATAGTCTATTATATACTACTAAAAATAAATTAAGATAGTATTAATTTAGCCTAGTTCTAGATTCGCAAAGTTATAAAAATTTATAAAAATTTAAAAATACTATTATTTAATAAAGATCTACTTATATAAGTAAAGTATTAAGATACTTTCTACTATTATTTAAATTTAAAATTAATCTTATCTTCTGCTTTTTATCTATAATTAAATAGGCAAATAAATTAGTAAAATAAAACTTTTAAATAGTATCTTTATATCTTTTATTACCTAAAGTAAAATAATTAAGTATTATAAATCTCCTATATAAAATTTATTTATAATAATAGTTAATACTTTATTACTAAATATACACCCTTTTAAGTCTACTATAAATACAACCTAAAAAAGCTAAATTAGCCCTTATAAGTACTAAATAAGAAAATTTTTTTTTAAGCTTTTTGCTTAGTCTCTAAACTTATTAATATTTATAATAAAACTAAATAAAAACTAAAAGTAGTATAGAAGTACTAAAAAGCATTTTAATATAAAAAGCACCTTTTACTAAATCTAGAAGTAGAGAGTAAGATTTAAATTTTAAATTATTATATATAATCTATAAAACTAAGTAAAAAAATTAATAAAAAATAGTTAGGTTCTAGTATAATAGTTAAGTATATAAATAGTCTACCTACTATATATAAAATTAAACTTATAAGTTTAGGATAAGTCTATTTAATTTTTTATCCTTTTTTATAAAAATTATATAAATCCTAAGACACACTACTATATAAGTAGAAGCTAGTAGTTAATATATTATACTAATTTAATAATAATATATATAATATAAAATATATCGTAAACTATAAATATAATAAGTTTAATAGATAAAAATATCTTATTAAATAGTAAGACTATTTAGATAAATAGAATACTTAAAAACTAAAAGTTTTAATTAGTATAAAAATACTAAAAAGGTTTTAGAAATAATTTAAAATTATTTTAAAAAATTTAAAATAACTTTACTAAACTAAATAATATAAAAGCAGGATATATTTTTTATAAAAAGTAATAATCTATCTAAAAATATACTAGTATAATAAGACTGGGGCTAGCCTTTTAAAAAAAATAGCTTAAAATAATTCTATATAGACTCTAAAAGAGTTAAAAAGTTTACTTTTTTTTTCTTTTAATAGTTATAAGCGCTAAATTAGTCTAAAAAGACCTTTAGCGTAAATAAATAGTTTATTTTAAACTACTTTAGGGCTATATTCCCTATTTAAAATAAAATTATTATTTTTTATTTTTATAATTTTATATATATCTTTTATAAAAAATTTAGTAACGTAAATAACCCTATTAAGAATTAAAGTAGTTTAATAGTATAATAAGAAAATTATAAAAAATATATAAATATATTACAGTAATATAAGAACTAAAACTATTATAAATTAGTATTATTTATTTTAAATTACTCCATTAAAGGTCTATGTAGTATATTAATAATTATAAAAATTTAAAAATAATAAACTTATTTAACTACTTATTTAAATCTACTAAAATATTACTTCCCACTACCTATTTTCTAAAAGAAGTTACTAGGGAATAGAAACCTCTAATAGTTATAATTTTTAGTAAAATTAGTTATACTCCTTTAGTTATAATTATTAGTACCAAATTAATAGTTAAAATATACTACTTTCTTATACTTATTACTATTAATAGGAATAGAATCTAAACTATTAAAACTAAAAGTTTAAAAAGCGTATTAGTTACTACGGTAGGAAGAAGTAGATAAAAAAATATATAATAAAAGCCTAAACCTAAGTCTAAAACTAAGCAGCGTTATTAATAGTATAATAGTTTTTTTCTATTTTTAAACTAGTTAAAACTATCCTATAGGGAGTACTAAGTTTTTAAAAAATATATTAATAACTAAGTACACTAAAAAATACTCAATTAGTTTAAACTACACTATTATACTATTATAGAGAATACTTATATTTTTTTTACTTTTTCTAAAACCTAACTACGAGTTATTAGAGTTATTTTTAGTTTTAATATACTTTTACTTCTTTTAAAGGGCCTAGTTTAAATAGTTATAATTATAAAAGAGAATACTAGATTTTATATACTTATCTATAAGGTAAAGGGAGCTATTATAAATATAAAACTTATTAAAAAATCTAATATTACTATTATATAATAATTAGTACTAAATTACTCTAAATTTTTATAAACTATTTACTTACTCTATTAAGTCTATTATAATACGCTTATAGATAGACTTTACTATTTTATTAACTTTTTTTTTATTATTTTAAATCTTTTTATAGGCTTTAGTTATATTAAAGATTATAAAAGTAATAGGTTTAGTTATATACTGTAATTAGCCTTTTATAAAAACTATAAATACTTAAAATAGCGTAAATTCCTAAACTAATACTTATATTTTATAAATTGAGCTTCGTACGTTATACGACGGTTATTAAATACCTTTTAGCTTAAATTAAAATAATTATTTTTATTATTAACTAAAGTTTTACTAATAATAGTTTTAAGTTACTTTAAATACTAAAACTTATTATATAATAACTAATTAGTATAATTAGTACTATATAGTACTTAATAGTACTAAACTAGTACTTACTATATAGTAAATAGCGTTCTTATTAAAATAAGTAAAATAAGTCTTTATTTAGTAGCCTTTATATATAAATAATTTTTACTTATCTATATTAGAGTCTATTAAGTACTAATACTTATTATTTAAGACGCTACACTTTACTATAATTCTAATATAACTAATATAGGGTAATTTTATTTACTATCTATTTTTTTTAATTAACTTAATATAAAAGTTCTTTAACGTACAACGTTTTAGAGGTATTATAGTAATATAAACTAAAGTTTAATAAAACGGCTTAAAATATAATAGATAATAGCTAATTATAACCTAAAATAACTATATAGTATAATTAGTACTAAATTCTACTATTTTATACTTTATATAACATACATATCTCTAAAGAAAAAAGTTAAAATTAAAATAAAAAATAGGAGTAAAAGTCCCTAAAGCCTAATATTATAGCTAAAGGCGCTAAGACGCTAGCGCTAGTAGAATAATATTATTAATTAGCTTATTACGTAATTAACTATACTTAGTAAAAGTAGTAAAAAATAAATAGTATTAAATACTACTAAATAGCAGCCCGTAAAAAAAAACTTAAAAAGAGTATTTAATTTTAATATTTAATACTATTATACTAATATAGTCTAAAAAATATTAAATAAATATATATAGACTGTATAAAACTATATTATTTACTTTTAAATTTAGAGCGGTCCTAACAAGGAGATAATATTATAATTTAGGTATTTTTATTCTAAATAAAAGCGTACTTATATAATAAATAATATATACTTTACACTACGGGGTTTTACTTTAATAGTAATTTATTTCTCTATACTTATAGATAATATATATTTAATTTATTTTATATAATATACTATATTACTACTTAACCCTATTTCCTAATATAGCTTTTAATAAACTTTGTATATAGTAATTATAATAACTTTTTTACTAATACTAATATATAATAACCTTTTAAAATAGGTAGTAATTAAAATATTAACTTATAATATAGTCTATTTTCTAAAATCTTTTTATTTTTTATAATAATTACTACTTTTTTAATAATAAGCGTTTATAACTATTATATATAACTATAGTATTTTTTTTTATACTATCTACTATTTATTTTAAAATTTTAAAGCTTTATTCTTACGTATATATATTTTCGTGTCTAAATAATTTTAACTATTTTATTAAGCTTATTTATTAGAGTTTTACTTTTTTTACTGTCTTAAGAAAAAAATTTTTATTATTATTATAGTATTATTATTACTATTTCTACTACTATTACTATTACTATTTTTTATTTTTAATAAAATAGTTTTATCTTTTTATATTATTATATTATTAAATTTATTATATTATTATATATTTTAAAATAAATCTTCTTCTATGTATAAATATTCTAAAACTTAAAATTATAACTATTTTAAGTAAAATAAGACGTGTTAAAATTAAGTTAATATAAAAATATTTATTAAAAAATCTAGTATACTAAATTAAATAGCCTTATCTATTACGTAAAAATAAAAATAAAAAAAATTATAAAAATAATATCACTAGTTATTACTATTAGTAATAGTCTATACTATATAATAAATATTAGTTAATAGTTTAATTATTAAATACTTAAACGCTAATATAGATATAATAAAATAAAATAAAATATAATATTAATAATAATATTAAAAATATATCTAAACTTTTAGTAAATAGTATTTCTAAAAAAAAATTATTATATTTATTCTTTTAAATATACTATATATACTCTATAGTTTTACTTTACCTAAAATAATAATTTATAACTATTTTATTATTATTTTATAAGCCACACGCCGCGGCTGTAAGTTTAAATCTAACTAAACTAAAATATTTTTTGCAGTCCTTTATACGCTTATTTTTATAACTGTATCCGGGGGAACAACTTTTTTTAGCCTATACCTTTTTTGAACTAGTGTCTCAACGCTACACTTTACCTCTCTTTATATAATTATTATTTTATAATTATTATATTTCCGTTATTACTACTACTATATAATAAATTATTTATTAAGTTATTAATTTACGACTAAAAAATTTAAAAAATTTTATAATTAATAGATTTTAGTTATAGTATTTCTATTTTTACTAGCTTATATTAAGTAAGAACGTTGTATATATACAGTTAATATAATTTTTATAAATAAACTTAAAAAAAATATTATATAATATTAGTAACTAATAAAGACTTATTAATTTAATTAATTTAATTTTTATATTTTATCTAAATTTATAGATTTAAAAATTAATTATAATTTATTATTATTATTTTTATTATTTATATATAAATATATATTATTAATAATTATATTAAACTATAATATAAATTTATTATTATATACTTATAATATTGTATATATTTTAGTATTTATTAAAATACTAAATATTATATATTATTTTAAGACTTTAATAATATAATTTTTAGTATAATAATAATAATATAATATAATAATTAAATTATATTAATAATATAAAACGTAAATAGTAATATTAAAAAAGTAAAGAATAAATATTAAAAAATTTAAGTCTTCTATATATTTTTAATATAAACAAATTTTTTTAATAGATTAAGTATAAAGGTATATATATACTCCTCTTTTTTTAACACCCCTTTTAGTCGCCCTGAGCTACTACAGCCACACTATTTATTTAATTAGTATATAAATATAAATATATAAATAAATTATATTTTTTTTAATATATTTATAATAATTAATTATATATTTATAAATATAAATTCTACTTTATTTTAAAAAGCACATATATAAAATAAAAATTTATAAATATATAAATAAATAATACTATTATAATTTTAATTTAATAGTAAAAATTTTTTTATTATTATTATTTTTTTATCTAAATAATTATATATATATTATAATAAAAAAGTGTATTTAATAAAAATATAAAACTAAAATTTTTTAAAAATAAATAGTAAAATTTTTATATATATTTATTATATAAACTAAAATTATATATTATAATAAAGAGTTATTTTATAAAAAAAATTTAATTTAATTTAAAAATTATTATTATATATACTAAATATAATTATATATTATATAAAAAATTTATAAAATGAATTTTATAACTCTTTTATATATATTCTTTATAAGATACTAAAACGAACGTTGGTAGTATTTCTAAAGTAAGAGATTATAAAAAGACTTGCTGGCAGCTACTGCCTTTCGCCTGAGTGGAAGCGGGCGTTGCTCCGTGCGTTGACGCTTGTGTGGTTTGGAAGATTCGCGGTCTCGGCGGCGGTAGATGAGTTACACTAAACTTTGGAGCTAGGTCCTTCGTCCAGTAACATTCAATCCGTTGGGTTCCTTTTTTTGAAAGCCGCGCACTGAAACTTGGGGTTGCAACCGAAGGGTTAGGCGGCGCAATTCATGCATTTAGTCATTGGGCACGCTTCAATTTTAAGCCCAACATCAAAAACTGTTGATTTTCCGCCCAGTCGACTCTTGGCTAGTCATCAGACCAGGGGTTGCGGAGGTGCCTCTCTTTGGAACCGGGGAAATATTATTCCGTGGCGATTGTTCTGTCCTACCTGTCCATTTCGTATTGTGATCCACTGCTAACAAAATCCATCGCCGGCAGCGTTGTGTTATTTATCGATGGCAATTCCGCCGCCTCCAACTCTTCCTACGACCGCGTGGACTCATGCGTACAGCAGTCCGACTGGCAATCATCAAAGCGGGCAGTTAATCGGCAATGGATCCTTCGGATTTGTTTGGCGAATTGCGGAAGATCGCGTTATGAAAGAAGCGAAAATCTACCCCTCAAAAAGCCGGACACAGCTTATTCCAACATGGTAAATCGCGCTGAAATTCTGAACGAGAAGGCCGTCTACGAGCGATTAGTGCTCTTTAATACAGAGCTGTTGTGTTGCTTTATTAATATTACGTATAATTATATATAAAATTAATAATTATATTACTTTACTAATCTGCCTTTTTACTACTACTATTATTTTTATATTATTTTTATTTTAGGTTTAGAAGCTTTTAGATCTATATAGTATTAATATATTTAAAAATTTTTTTTTTCGCAGCTTACTGCTAGGAGTTAAGATTTTTATTCTTACTTATTCTTTATATAATAAAAATAAGTATTTTTTATTACTATTAGATAAATTAGTTATTTACGTAGTAATTTCTGTTATCTATTAATATTAAAGATAGCTACTTAAGGGAGAAAGTAAATATACTAGTTTACTTCTCTAATACTTTAAGATAGAGATTTAGTAGCTTAAGCTTTTATATAAGTTTAAAATTTTTAACCTTTTTACTCTAACTAGCAATATTGCTTTATTTTTTAATCTAATTTATATATTTAGGTATTACAGTAATATAGTTATAGGTAATACTTATTATATTATAGTAATATAATTTATTAGTAATATTATAAATAATAGAAATTTTAGTCTCTATTACGGGTTTAGTATAGACGTTAGTAAAAATAATAGTAGATAACACGTATATTTATACTTAGCTTTTAACGCCCTTTAAAGAGCTCTTTTTTATAGAAAAGTTACCCTTTATTATAGTATTAAAATTACTATTTATAGTATAGATTTTAAAGATTCTACTATTATTTTATTACTTTATTTAGTATTTTTTGCGTATTTATTCTACGCGCCTTTTAATATAATTAATATTTTATTATTTATACTGGATGTCGCATAATCTGTTTAGGTTAGTAATAATAATAAAGGAGAACCCTACGAGCGATTAGGAAACTATGACGGAATCATCCAATGTTTCAAAGCACTGGACGAGTCAATTGAGCTCGCTTTTGCCAACCAAGGCGACCTATCGACCCATATGCAGACAAACCCCTTACCATCTCGAGAGTTCAGAGCCAAGTGGATTCAGTTGCTGGTGGATACCTTCAGCTACGTGCATGCTCGCAGGGTTGTCGTCGAAGACGTTGCTCTCCGGAATATCCTCGTGCACGACAATTCCTTAAAGCTGTCAGACTTTGGGGAAGCCTTCTTGTTACCATTAGACACCGACATGGAACGCTTTTGTGTTAACGATACCACCCCTCAAATTGAGATACTTCATCTCGGGTGCATCTTGTACTCTATTGCCGTCTGGCAGGAGTTCAAATATAATTACTTCGACACCGGGCGCTGGCCAGAAGCAGAAGAGCTGCCTGCGACGGACGACATCCTCTTTGCGACCATCATCAATAAGTGCTGGAACGGAGAGTATGCCAGTATGGAAGAACTCCAGAAGGACATACATGGTATGGTGGATGAGTAAAGATAGGATAGATTTTGAATAGCTAGCATCTTGTATTCAGCTCGACTGGTACAACTAAGCCGTTCAAGTCAACATTTCGTCTCGGTTATCAGTGACGTATGTATCTGGCTTGGTTACCACACTCAGATCTCAGCCGTTTATCCATCACTCCCAACTCAAACTTTTCCTAGTTACACTGCGCTGGCAATGGCTTTCTTATTTACGATGTACGGTCTCGTTTCGCAGGCGCTGGATCAGGTACCGGATGAAAGTAATACGGACTAATTATGTTATTGTGTACTTCTAACGCGTACAAAGAAATCTAGAATCTATTAGTTACTCTTATCTCTGTCTTACGAACCCTTCCTATGTCTTAATTTCTCTATTCTAGAAATAGGAGCAAGTATCTCTTCTACGACCTCTTAACCCTTAAGTTAATAGTTAACTCTAATAACTTTAATATTAAGCGGATCCAGCCTCTACTCGATGTGATCCTAATAATAAACCAGATAAAGTTATCTAGAATAAGGTCTACGACGCCGTTACCGAATACACCCCCTTCCCCGTACCGCCTCGTCCATCCAGCAAACACCAGAGTTGCAACCTCCAGCGACCCGTCTCGTTAAATTATTCAGTCGTACTGGAGAGGCCCTCGTGGAGGGTCCTGAAAGGTGCTTCGTGGTCGGAGGCTTCGGGGGAATCATGCTTCGCGCAAAGGATCTGCGACGCGTTAGACCTAAACAGGTTCCTATGAAAAAGACGTCTGGTACGCCTCACCAGTGGCATCTTACTTCGCTCTCAGGGCTAGACGGCACGGAGGGTAAGGGGGAAAGAATTTGGGGGTGTGGGGCTTGGGCTTTTATCACCGGCTTTGTTGCTCTGGCGCGGAGCTCTGCGGGGCCCGACGGAGCGGAACATGCCGTTGCGCCGTTGCGTCAAGTCGCTCAATCCGCCTCGCCGTCTCCTCTCGCGTCTGCACATCTAGCTCCCCGCACACCACGCAAGTCCAATGCTTTTCTTAGGCTTGCAATAGATAACAATCTAAGAGAGAAATAACTACCTACCGCTCCAACAGCCGCCGCCGCCAGCACAGCCTCGAACTAAGGCATCTGTGCCGCGAACTTCCCCGACTCCGCTGTCATCTGCAGATCGCTCGCCGACCAGCCAGCCTCCCCCTATCTTTGTCCCATGCTGACCGCATTACAACGCCTGGTGTTTCCGCTTTGGCGACGCAATCATCTATCCAGGGAGGCTGGTCAAGGGAAACTGAGGCGAACTGTAGCGCAGCCTTGCGTCTTGCCCATGTTGCCGAGCCCGACGACGGACATCCATCCGGCAGTACCGATCCACCATTATCCTCTGCAGCAGCATATCCAGCTCGGTTCTTCGAACAAAGTATCGATTCTTAGGAAACAGAACATGGTAGGTATATGCATTTACATGCTGCCGCGACATCGCGGACAGCACTTTCTTCGCATATGCCGCCGCCGTCGCTTGCTTCAGATGTCCGGTGCGAGGGTAGGCGCGGGAAAGTGGTCGTGATGGCGGCAGGCTTGGTGACGGTAGGTATGGTAACGGTGGGTGAGATATAACGAGCGCGATAACGGATGCGATTCAGACTGTGAAGATAGGAAGCGGTACGAAGATAGGACAGATGGTATTATATATTTTGGCTGCATTGGGGGCTTTAAGAAGCGGTAGCAGGAGCGGTGTCGGCGTCTAGGTAACTCGGAAAGTTAGGTAGGGTGGCCACTAACAAACAGTCTTGCTTATAGAACTTAAGTAGATACTTATTACTTTATTCTGCTATATTATAGCTTAATTCTTAATCTCTTTAGAATATACAAAGCTACAGGTCGCTAACTACTTAAAAATATTACTTTTATAATTTTATATAATTAGAAATATTTTATAGCGTAACTAAATTATTTAAAATAGTAATAATATATTAAAGAGTAGTATTAAGGGGATTTAGTATAAATAAAACGTATTAAATAGTAATAGTAAAGCGGTTTAGTTTATATAATTAATAGTAGTAGTATAATATATTAAATTAATAAAAGTAACGGAAGTAATAATAAAGTTTTAGTTTTATTTAAACTTACTTTTACTTTTATCTAAAAGCTATTCTACATCGGTTCAATTATATTTTATAGATAAAGAGTTTATAAATTTTAAAATATTTTAATATTTTTATTCCGGACGTTATACGTGCCCTTTATATTATTTTTATAAATAGCTATTCTCTAAACGGGACGAGGTCTTATATTATATAAAATACTAATAATAATAAGCGTTTTATTTACTATAGTTAAAATAAAATTAAAAATAAATATAATATAGTAATTAGTATATATAGCTTTAGTTAAATTTAAATAGTTTATTTTTTTAAGTAAAGTCTTACTATGGGCGCTTACCGTAGTAGATACTAAAATTTTTAATAAAGTCTACTCTTAGCTTTTACTATATAGACTTACTTTAAATTAAACCTATACGTTTTTAAAAATTTTAAATACTTTTATATAAAAACGCTATTTTCTATTCTACTATTTAAAAAGAATAAGTAAGTTTATAAACGTAGAATTAACGCCGTAGTAATTTATAAAAGTATAAAGAAATTAAAAAATAATAGTATATACTAACTACTTACTTTAAATTAAATATTTTATTAGTCTACTACCCCAGTGTTAAAAGTTAAGTATAGGTAATTATTTTATAAGTGGCGTAAGCTTACTATATTTATAATAATAATATTAGATTTATAAAGAAAATAATAGCGATTCTTATAATATATATTATATATACTCTTAAGGTATAGAGATTTATTAAATACTAAATTCTTTAGCTAAATATTTTATTAAAGAAGACCTACCTCTCTTTCTATAGCTTAAGTGGCTAATACTAGTTACTATAGCTAAAATAGTATTTTTAAATATTAGATAGAACTATAAATTATTATTAAGCTTAAAATAAATATATTCTAGATAATATTAATATTTCTTTATTAGCTAACTACTACTATTAGTTGTATTAAAATTTAAATAAAATTTTAAAAAGCGCACTAGATATATGCCTAAATTTTTAAAAATAAATAAGATTATATAGAATAGACTATTTACTAAAAAAATACTATAGTTATAATAGTAAATATTTCTAATCTATTATATTTTTTAGCAGTTTTTACTCTACTTTACTAAAATAATTTAAGCTATAAAAATAACGTAAATTTTAATCTTCTACGTATTTTATATAGTAATAAAAAATACTTAGTTTTATAAAAGCTATAAAACTTTTATAGAAATATAAATATTAAATACCTATATTTAGTATAGTATTTTACTAATTTTTATAGTTATATTTAATAACATTAAGTAATACTAGTATAAGTATAAACTATAAAAAAGTATTATATTTTTTTAAAATAAGAAATACTTTTAATTTAATATTTTAATTAATTTAATTATATAATTTTATAATACCTTTACTACAGCTATTAAGCCTCGAAAAATACTAAAAAAAAAGTTAAAAATATAAGATAAAATTTATAGTTTGCTACTTAGAATTACTATATAATACTAGATTTAATTTTAAAAATATTTTATAAGTCCCCTAAAGTCTTACTTATAATTAGGTATACTAAACTACTAACTTTATTTAAATAATTTTTTTTAAAGTATTTTAAGTATTTATATAAATATACTAAAAAAGACGTTAATATAAGAGAGTTATTTATTATTAGTAACTACACTAGTAAGCTTATAAGCTATAGAATATTATTATTTACTTTTTAATATTTATAAATATTAGTATATTAAATTAAAATAGTTTTTAAATATTAAAACTACGTATACTATATAAGTTATAGTAAACTACTAGTAGTTAAAACTAATTATTTAGTATATTTATACTTTATATTAAATTATATATATGAAATTCCTAAATAATAAAGTTATAGAAGAAAAATAAGCTAGAAATTACTAGTTTCTAAAATTTAAAAAATTAGAACTATCTATAGAGTTAAGTAAACTTCTATTATATAACTAGTTTTAGTGATAGTTACTAGCCTAAGTAGTTACTACTTTAATTTAAACTTAAAATAAGTTATTTTAGGAAACCTCTAATCTAAGTCTAAATATATATTAAATAGTTTAAAACTAGACTTATATATTCCCTAAGTATAAATTAAGTAGCCTATTTACGGAACTTAATACTTAGTTATACTTTTTTAGTTATATATAGCTTTATTTTAACTAAGACTATTATTTTTAATTAGTTATTTTCTTTAACTATCTATTTTTTATTACCTAAACCTTACTTTCTCTAACTACTATCTATATATTTAAAGTCTTATAAAAAGGTATAAGGCTAGAATAGTCTATTATTTATATCTTACTTTTTATATATACTTTTAATATTAATCTAAAGTATTAATAAATATTACTAAGTTCTAATTATTTTCTCTACGTTTAATAGTACGGTAAAAACTATAATAAGTAATAAGTTTAGTAGTACTTTAGCCATATCTAAATAGTATAAATTAGCCTATTTTTTTAAAAAATAAACTAAGTATAATATTTAGGAAAAAATATAATTTTTATACTCTTACTTCTAAGTCTATTATTTTAGTCTAGATTTATATATAATAAAACCGGATTAGATTAGCCTAAAATAAAAAATATATTAAATAAGAGTATATTTATATAGAGATTAACTCTAGAGTATTAACCTATTTAATCTACTAAAATAAGAGCTAGTATTTAGTATACCTAAAGAGAAGCTTAAGCTGCTAAAAAGGCGTAGAATTACAACGTACTATAGCGCTACTATAAGCTTATAAATAGTTTAGAATTTATATAAAAGTATATAGTAACTTTATACATAAACGTTATATAAAAATAATTAAAGTATATTAAGTATAACTAAAATTAAATAGCGATAAAGTAGTTAAATTTAATAGTAAAACTAAGTAGTAAAAATTTATATATATAAAAATAGTTATAACTTTAAGTTAGATAAAACCGGCTATTTTTTTTAAATATTATAAAAGCCTTAATTATGCGTATTTAGACTAAATTTTTTATATAGCCCTTAATTAATAAGAATAGTTTTTAGATACACCTTACTTAATATTTTTAAAAATATTAGTAATAACGTTTAGTATTTAGAATTAGAAAATATATTATAAATATTATAGTTATAAAAAATTAATTTTAATTATAGCACTATTTTAGTAAAGCTAGCAGTAGACTATAATATAAAAAAGAATTATTTTTTAACTATTAATACTATTTTAAAAATAATATTACTAATTTATTATATATAAAAAATAAAATTACTATTATTATAATAGAGCTTATTTTAAATAAGGAGTTCTAATATAATATTAGTACAACTATTCTTTATATAAAATAATAAATATTTATAATTCTTCTCTAAAATTAAAAAAAAATATTATTAATATTATTAAGTATAGGGTTCTTAATAGATAATTACTACTTTTTTTTATTTACTTTTAATTTATTTATTATTTTAACTGCTGCCTTTACTACTATTTAAATATATTAAGAGCTTTCTATCTATATTATAGGCTTATTATTATCACGTTACTATTATTAGTAAAAATATTTTTAAGATTTACTAACTACTATAGCTATTTAGTTAATATTTATTTTTATATTATTACCTTTTAGTATAATATATTTTATTATTTAGTAAGCTATATTATCTAGTAAGCTACTTTTCCTATCCTACTAACTTTAAATAGTAATATTTTAATAAAATATAATTAAATAAATTCCTACAATTTAAAATCTAATAAAAAATTAATATTTAGAGCCTTTAGGCAGGTTTTTATATTATAGCCAGATTTATAATAAATACTATACGCCTACGTATCCGTTTTATACTATTTTAATAAACTGTTCTTAGCGCCTTAATCGCGTTTCTTCTAGTATACTAAACTCTTTTTTTTAAAAATACCTCGGGAGTCAGCGGTAAGATTAAATATATTATAATAATTAATATAACTAGTAATAATAGCTAGTAATAATAGCTAGTAATAATAGCTAGTAATAATAGCTAGTAATACTAGCTAGTAATAATAGCTAGTAATACTAGCTAGTAATAATAGCTAGTAATAATAGCTAGTAATAATATCTAGTAATAAAAGCTAGTAATATAGTAGTTATTTACTAAGTATAGCTATAGTATAATAATTACTAAAAAAAAATTAGTGTAAATTTTTTCTTTAAGTAGACTATTATAGTGTACTACTTTAATTTTAAAATAACTATATTTTACTAGAGTATTCTAAGCTTTGTTTTAATTTTAAAAAACTACTAAAGTTTAGCAATTCGGAGACTATTACGCTTTAATATATTTAAATAAAATAAAAAAATATAGTATATTATATATTACACTTTTAAATACTTTAGCTAAGGCTATATATAGAAAACGTATAAGTAAGATTATTAATTACTAACTATTAATATAAATAATACCTATAGGCTTTTAAATTTATATCTAGTCTATAACTATAATTTATCTTAGTCTAAGTAGGCTATAACTAATAAATATAATTATATATATTTACTATAATATTATATCTATTTATAATACTTACTACTACTTATTTTAATTAATATTCTTTAATACCACTTATAAGTTTTATTTAGATATTAAAAGGAGAAAAAAATAATATTACTAAAGTAGCTTAGCTGTTCTTTCTACTAGATATATTAAAGGCGTTTATTTACTTATAATAAAACTAAAGTAGTAGGTCTTATAATATATACTTTTATATAAAACGTTATTAAAGTTTTATTATTATAACTTAACTAAATATATATCTATATTAATTATTATTTATATTTATCTCCGATCCTCTATAAAATAATATTAAAATATATTAATATTAGTATTATATATTTATACTCTTCCCGTCTTAGTACTAATTTTAATTATATTATTCTTTTATACTATTAAGTATAAAGACTAATACTTTAAAACTAACTATACTAAATTTTATAAATTATATAATATCTATATACTATTTAAGTCTAAACGTAGATTTTAATATTAAGTGCTTTAAAGGTCTAAAGGGGATAGAAGTAGACTTAAATCTAGTAAAATACTAATTTTAATAGTCCTAATATTTATATAAAAATATAAGCTAAAAATATTATATAACATATATTTAAGTATTTTATTAAAACTAAGTATTTAGAGGTAGATACTACTACTCGTATTTTAAATATTAATAATATTATTATATAATACTAATATAAGCTATATTAAGTTATATAAGAAGGCTAACGTCCTAACTAAATTACTATCTTTTTAAAGTATCTAAATATAATTACTACTATTTATATTTTAGATTTTAACTATTTTATTATATAACACTAATATAAGTCGTGCTAAGTTATATAAAAAGGCTACTAATTTAACTATATTATTATACTTTTATAGTATTTATATATAGTTCCTACCGCTTATATATTAGATTTTAATTATATTATTATATAACGCTAACGCGACCTACGCTAAATAATATTAAAAAACTATTAACTTAATTAAGTAATTATATCTTTAAAGTGTCTAAATATAGTTATTACTATTTATATTTTAAATTTTAATTATATTATTTTATAATACCCACGTGAGCTGTACTAAGTTATATAAAAAAACTATTAACCTAACTAAGCGGCTATACCTCTAAAGTATTTAGACGTAGTTACTACTACTTATATTTTAAATTTTAAGTATATTATTATTTAATGGTAACGTAAGTTATATTAAATTATATAAAAAGACTATTAAGTTAATATAATTAATATACTTTAAAAGTATATAAATATAGTTACTACTACTCATATTTTAAATTTTAATAGTATTATTTTTTTATACTAATATAAGTTAGACTAAGTTATATTAAAAAGTTATTAATAAGACTAATCTTTTATAAGTCTTAAGCGTTTAGATATAGTTACTACTATTTATATTTTAGATTTTAACTAGATTATTCTTTAACGCTAACGTAAGCTATATTAAGTTATATAAAAAGGCTACTAAAGTAATAAAATAGTTATAATTTTGAAGTATCTAAAGATAAGTACTCTATTTATCTTTTATAGCTACGTTTATTATAATTTAATTTAGCTCTTCTTTTTTCAAAAAATCTTTTATTAGACTATAACTTAGACTAAATAGAAGTATAAAAGTATATATTTAAAATAAAATAGTTTTCTATTATTTACTTATAAGCTATAATAAATTAGTAGGTATTTTTAACTAGTTTATTTAATATAGATATATTTTTTTTTAGCTTATATTAGTATATAGTGTATATAGTACTATAAATTTTTAAATTAACTATATTAAAATTTTACAATTTGCTATTAATACTACTCTTATTAATATACTTATATATAGACTAAAAGCCTTTAGCTAGTAAAAGTATTTTTATTTTAAAAAGCTATTAATAGTACCTCTACCCTATAGGTCTATTTTATACTTTATAAAAGAGCTAGGATTCTAGTTATAGAAGTAATTAATCTAGTAAATATATAAATAGTATAATACTACCAGTAAATTTAAGTCTAGTAGTTTAATCTATTTAGTTAAATATCCTAAAAGATATAAACTATATATATTTCTTTAAAGCGTTCTAAATATAGTCTATAAAAATCTTAAAACAATTTAGTAGTAAACCTTCTCTATTTTAAATAAAAAAATTTTATAAAAGGTTTTTATAAATAGAAAGTTTTTTATAAATTAGTATTAATTAATATACTTTACGAGCTTTATAAAGTCGCGGTACAACATAATAGTAAATATTTAATAAATACTAAATAGCTTATATAATACTAATAAGACTATATATATATAATATAAATTTTAAATCTTTAAAAGTTATACTTCTTTTTTTTTAGTAAGGGTAAAATACTTTACTAAATATAGCAACGCGATATATATATTTTAATTTATATTTATAAATTAGTAACTACTTATAATTGTTTTAGAGGTTATTAGTAATTACTATTTATAATTATATATAACGCGGTTAGCCTCTATAAAGTTACTAAGTATATAAATTTTAGAACTAAAAAAAATTATTAAACTATTACCTAGAGTCTATACGACTAAATATTTAGTTTTTAAATAAGTTTAAGTATTTATCCTATACTCTATACTATATTATTAACTTTCACTTAGAAGTACTTTATTATATTATATTTTTATAAATTTTTTTTATACTACAGCTACACTATTTGTTTAATTAGTGTATAAATATATAAATCTTTTTTATATTTAAAACGTTTTATTATTATACTAATTTTAGCTAGGTTACTGTCTATTATATTAACCGCTCTTAGTAGTAGTAATACTTTAAACTAAAGTAAAATTTAAAGTTAATTAAAACACGATCCTTCTACTTATATATAGCTTATTAATAAGTCCTATACTAATTTACGCGTACGTAAACTTTTAGTAAATAATATTTTTTTTAAATATATTATTATTAGTTATATTAAAGCACTTTTTAGTATATAAAAATTTTATACTAATAAAATAAAATCTTTATAAACGTAGATAGTTAAGAGAGAAGAGCTAAAAGATTTGATATTATTAATAAAACTAGAGGTAATAGAGTAATTTAAAAAATAAGCTAATAAAATAAGGTAGATCTATTAGTACGCTTATAAAATTTAAAATAAAAAAAATATTTAAACGTTGTAAACTCTAGGGCAGCCTACTAGGGTGTATAGATTAGGTAAGTATATACTCTTATTTTTATTTAGTAGGTATTACTAACTAAGTAGTAGGTACTATAGGCGGCGTAAGTACTAATAATAATAGATATAGTTTTTTTAATTTTATAAGACTGCTAAATAAGCCGGGTATATATATAATTTATTTTAGTAGGCCTTTATAGTATTATTATTTTAGTAAAAAGTTTAATAAATTAAAAAGTAAAAGTACGCCTAGACCTCGATCCAGGAGTATAAACGTAGTAAGGGAACTATATTAAGTGCTAAACCGTGTACGCAATAAAAGTTTAATAAATAATATAAAGACTTACGCGGAATTAGATAAAAAAATATTATTTTAAATTATATAATAAGTCTATAATAATATTATTAGTTTGTAATATTAATAGGCGGGGTAAAACGCGATGAAAATAAAATATAAAAGAATATATAAGCCTTTTATACTTTTACTTAGGAGTAAATAATATATACTAAATAGTAAAAAAAATAGTAGAAAGTTATATAAGAAAATTTTTAATTAAAAATTATATTAAAGTCTTAATTACTAAATACTTTATTAATAAGTAAAAAAACTTAAAATATAGATAATAAAAATAGATTCTTAAATTTAAGTTATTATATCTTTAAATTATTAATTAGGTCTATAGCTCGCTAGTAACCGGATACCTTAAATAAAAGAATATATATTATATTTTAGTATAAAACGTCTTTTCGTTTAAAATAGTATTTAACGTAAAATAGTTTATCTAAAATTATACTATATATATAGAAGAATAAAGTCTTTAAAAAATAATTTATAAAATTACTTAAAGGCATTTCCGATCTTAGATTAAATATAGAAGAAAGTATTAATAAACTTTATTATAAACCTTCTAGAGTTATAAAAATATAAAAACCTAATAATAATTATTAATAAATTAAGTAAGTATATAGTATTTCTTTCTTTTAACAAATTAATATTAAATTAGTAGTTAAAGTATATATTAAGTACGTAGTAGTTTACTACTAAATCCCTAATATTATAATATTAGATAAAAGTACGTAATTTATACGTATCTTTTAAAAGAAGCTTTATAAGAGCTTAAAGATTTAATAATAACTATTAATAGTATATTACCTATAAACTAATAGTATAATAAAGCTTACTAATAGTATTTAAATAATATATATATAACTTTTTATAAAGTAGACTTAAAATAACTAAATAGAATTATATTTTCCTATCTAAATCGCGATTAGAAGTTAAACCGCGGTATTTATAATAATATTCTTATTCTTTATATAATATAATTATAATATAAATATTATTTAAATTAATACCGCTTTAACCCTAAGATAAAAACTTATAGGTAAGGAATAATTAAAAGAGAAAAAGGCGTAGATAATTATTAAGTAAATTTAAAAATATATTAAGATAGTCTAGATAGTAATATTTAAAGTCTAGTAAGAGTAAAAGTAATAAGCTAATAAGTATTATAAATCTACGCCTAGACTTTAAATTAAAATTAAGGTTTAGTTAACATTAGAAAACTAGGTATTTAGTATTTAGCTAAATAAGAAACTTAATTAGTAATATACTAAGATTATAGTAATAGAGCTTATTAGTTCTTATAATATAAAACTTAGTATATTTTTAAATATTTAGTCGACATTTAACGTAAATTAATTTTATTTTATAAGCTTAAATTCTCTTTTAAGTTAGAGTTAAAATAATAAGTAATTACCCTCTATTTAGAATAATAATAGAGAAGAGGAGTATATTATAAAAAATATTAGAGTAAAGCTTAGCTAATAATAAGATAGAGAATAAAAAGTTTAGTATAATATTAAGTAGATTAATTACTTTATAACGATAATAGAGCCAAAGAAGACGCTATAAAAAAAATTAGATACTAAATAAGTAGTAGGAGTTCTTAGAACTATATAGCAATTAAAGCAGATTTCTACTACTAAAATATAGGCGAGGTTTAAAAAATAATATTTATTTTAATTAAAAATTAGAGACTCCCTAAAGCCGGGGAAAAGAAGGGTAATATAATAGGCTAGGTCTAGTGTAAATTTTAGGTAATATCCTTAGTTAATAGTAACTAATAACTATTTTATAATTAGGTAGTAGTCTCTACCTTAACTAATAAGGCGGAGCACGTTATAATATATTATAAAATATATAGCTTTATAACTAACTATAGATTAAAGTTATATTTATTTAGTTTTTATAAAGTCTATTTCTATAGCTAGCTAAGAATCTTATTAAATATATTTTTAATATAACCTATTTATAAAATATTCTTATCCCTAACGGGTCCCCTTATAATAGTAATTCTAAGATTTACTATATAATTATAAAAAATTAATTAACTTTTATTTTAAGAGTTACTAATTATATATTAGTAAATATTTATTATTATAACTACTAGTAAGACCGTTAAGCTAACTTAAAAATTAAATATAAAATATAAAAAAGCTTAAAGATATTAGAATATTTAATATACAAATTATAATAAAATTATATTTAATAAGGTTTTTAGCTAGTTACGAAGAAGAAATTTTATAAAAGTTAATCTAATATACTTTTATTTTAAAGTCGAGATTCGTGTATTACTTTATTTTTATAGTTAGAGTAAAATTATACTAGATTATAGATTAGGTGTTTAGGTATTATAAACTAAGAGCGAAGATCGAAGTCACCTAATTAGGTCTTAGCCTATTATAAAAGGAAAGAGGCGTTAGCAGCTTAACTATCTATTTTTTAAATTTTATTTTAAGTTTAAGAAATTCGATCTAAGTAAGTCAACTTTAGTTTAATATTAGAACTCTCTATACTAACTCTTATAGCTTTAAAGCGGGTTAAATTTCTTTTATAAAAGAGAAATTATTAATATTATAATACTATATAAGCGTCCTTATATAAATTAAGAATAAAGTAGCTCTATAGATAAGAATAAAATTACTAAGAGCTCTCTTAAAATCGACTCTTAAAATTAGATTCTAGTATTTACGTCTTAGGTTATTAAAGAGCGTATAATATAATACTAAATATTCTAGAGTCTAGAATATTCTATAGTTATATAATAGAAAGTTTACCGCCTTAATATAGTAGAGATATATCCTATTCAAGGTTTTTCTAGTCTAAACTTAAACTACGACGCTAGAGTAAAAGCGTAATAGCTAAGCGTAAAAGCGAGTACCGCCTTTAAGAGTTCTAGGACCTATTTACGTCTTTTTTAGAGGTCTATTCTCTACTTTTTCTACTACCTCTTTATAATAGCCTTATAGAGGTATTTTACTACTACCGATATTATCGCGCGGTATCCGAGACGTTTCGAGCACAGCCACAGCCAGATCAGATCTTGAGATAGGAGGGTCCAAAGGTTGGCATTGGGAGCAGACTCATTGAATCAGACGCAGGCGCACCCCGCATTGAGCCCTTTACTGGGCAATCTGGTAAGCATTGGCATAGAGGAAAACTACATTATCCCACCACAATCTCAGGAAACTTCTCGCTCGGTCCATCAAAAAGCTCACTCTTCCTCCCTTTCAAGACGTAATCCATAAACGCCTCGATATACGTTGTAATAATCTCAAAGCTTCTTTCACCATCCAGGCTCCCAATGATCGGCTTGACAGGAATCGGTAACCTACTCAGCTTGAGGAGTAATGGAACATCACCGAACGTAAGGTGCTCTGAATTTTTTAATCCGAGCTCTCTTCTCCATCCCTTCAAATGCTTCCAAACACCTTCCCAGCTAGCATCGTTCGTACGATTGTGCGGACTTGGCTCTGCTCGGCCAAATAGCAGGGCGGGTTTCTTGACATCAGTTTGATTGCCGTACTGTGTGCCGTCCATATTGATGGCTCCGGTGAAGCGTGTGTCGTTCATGAGTGCGGAGATTGCTGTGGCCCCGCCGAACGAATGACCGTAGAATGCTACACGGCTGGTATTGAATCCACACGCCGACCCGGGCGCCAACTTCTGGACCACATCTTTGCGCCCGAGCTGCGATAAGACGAAGCGGCCGTCCTCGACTCGCACACCCAAGAGTGACTCCAGTCTTCCGGGTATGCTCGGATCCCAGTACGACGCGTTGAGTCCGGGTGTGAATGATCCATCAGGATACTCAACCACAAGCGTCTCGAACGTATGATCCATCGTAGCAACTGCATATCCCGCACTCGCTAGCGATTCTGCGAGCACATTGTACAGTAGCCGAGAACCACCCAAGCCGGGAGAGAATAATACAAGTGGGAACTTCCCGACATCTTTAACCACGCGGCGAGATGGTTTGCAGCATACTTGCATCCGGATAGACCCGAATGTACCGTTTGGAACCCCATATTGAGCGGCGAAGGTGTCAACGTAGGTCGCAGTGATGGTAGGCATGTACGGAATTGGACAGGTTTGCTCACATGCATAGCGAGGTATCGGATAGAAAAGGGAGATCATGACATTCCGCTTCCCATGATTGGGGTCGTAGGGGTCAACTCGGGAGTCGTCGGTGAGTTTAAGCGTGCTATGAGCGACTGCATATTGACCGCTTGGGACAGGGAAGACCAATTGTCCAGCAGCTAGTGACGCGTAATTAACGTGTATAAAGACGAAGTAGTATAGAAGAGAGACCAGAATCGAAGCCATCATGGACGTGGTGAAGTCGTGAAGGTCGATGTATGGCTCTGACCAGTCAACTTAAGGGATAAATCTAGATCCTGTTAGGAAGGAGATGAGAATTACAGTACACGCAATGCTTATAGCCCGACCAAGGCAGACTGGGCTGATTTTGTGCGTACTCGTTGGGCTACCGGACTAAAACCTTGGCCTGACATAAGCGCTAACGCGCACTCCTGCCTCTGTACCGTGCCGAGACAGTCAGTGCACAGAGACACGAAATGCACACCCTAATAATACCCCCCTAAAACTTTAATGCGACGCAACTCTACTAATATAAATTTAATTAAGACTATAATTATAGCTATTAAATTACTAAAACTAAAGAAAAATTTTATATATATAGAAATTATAAAAAAATTTAGTATTATATATTTTATATTATCGCGTAGGCACTAACGCGTAATATAAGTATATATACTTACTTACTAAAATCTTAGCTAATAATAAGAATCTAAACTCCTATAGTATATATAGTATTTTATTTAACAAAGTTTACCTTTTACGCGCTAAATAATTTAAAGTTTTATATTAATTATTACTAAAAAAACGTTTTTATATAATAGATTCATTATTTAATTAGACGCTATAATAACTCTTTAATTTTATAATAAATAACTAAACTAGATAGTAATTATTATAACGCTAATTTAAAAATAAAATATAAACTCTACTTTAAGCTTTTATATAAAAAAATTATAAAATATAACGTAGATTACCGGCATATATATAATATAAATAAAAACAAACTTTCTACTTAGTATTACTAGTAAATTAAATAAAATATTTAATAGAACTCTATATAAGAGTTACTAAGTAAAATAATCTACTTAGGATAATAACTATAAATAGATCTTACTTATTATATATATACGCTAATAGATTTACTATTAATCTATAACTAATTTATTAATTTAATGTTAAAACTTTATAATTAAACTAAATTAAAAAAATTAATATTAACTTTTATAAAGTCTTTATTATTTTATTAACTTCTAAATAGTTAAATAATAAAATAAAGCTTTAATAGCTTAAATAAATATATAATTACTATATAAAAAAGAAAGCTAAAAAAGCTTAACGCGTATATAAACTTTTAATACTAAATAATTATAAATCTTATATTATAATAAATATTATTAACTACTATAGGTAGAATAACCTTTTTTAGCTATATTTTTTTTATTTAATATATACGCTGCAGCCTTTTAATATTTATATATTTAAGCCTTTCTTAGCTACTTACTTTAATAAGCTTAATACCTATTTTTATAAAAGTTAAAGACTATTAATAATTACTAAAAGAGACTTGTTTATACTATTTTAAAGAGCTTAAATAACGTTAGTTATACTATAATTAATTAGTAAACTTTTAAGTATATAGGTATCTAGTCGCTAAATGTTATATCTATTTTTAGTTAATTTAATAAAAATAAATTTCTAAAATAAAAATTATATAAGAGTTTTATTTTAGTATTTATTATATTAGATTAGCGTAAGATTAATTAGTTTTTAAAAGTTATTATTAATATAGAGAGAGGTAATAAGGCTAAATAACTAAATTATACTATATACTTAATTTCTATATAAAAGTGACTCTTAAAATATAAAAATTAGAAACTATAAAAAGCTTATATAAACTAAAAATAGTATTAAATAAAGAATAAAATTTTATTTTTTAAATAGTTAGATAAATAGTATAAAAAGGCTATTTTCTAATTACTTATCCGTGTATAAAAGGCGCGCAATTCTTTTAATTAATAAAAAACTAAAAAGTAATAACTATAACTCTAAAAAAATAAGCAGAGAAGGATTTAAATAGTAAATAAATAGCTAAAAGCTTATTTATTATAAAAAAAGTATATTATATATATAGCAGTTAGAAATACGCGTATTAAAAAAAAATTAATTAAACTACTAAGTAACGCCTTTATTAATAGACTTATAGAGCTTACTAATAACTTTAAAAATATTTTAAAATTACTTAAAAGAAAAGCTAGAAAGCTTTAAAAGCTATTTATAAAATTACTAAAAAAAAAAAATCTACGTCGGTATTTATATATATTAATATAATAGTATATATACTATTAACGCTAGTATTACGTAGTAGCTAAATAATTAAAATATTAAATAGATAGCTATAATTTAATTAGATAAAAATTATTTATAGCTCTATAAGACCTCTACTCTAAAAAATCTTATAATAAAAGCTTTTATATAAAGCTCTATAGCCTTAAGTTATTAGTAGCGTATTAATATTAGGGTGTGTATTTTGTGTCTTTATACACTAACTGTCTCGGCACAATACTACTTGCCCAGCGCTAGCGTCGCTTATTATATCTATCGGAGCGGAGTCGAATATAGTATTAGTATATACACTTAAATATAATAAGAATTCTACGGGGTAAGTGGGTAGGAAAGTATAACCTATTATATAGCCGTAGCGCGCTTAATTTACTTTTTTGCCCTCGAGGAGGTTATCGGTATATAGAAATAGTTAAGCTTAAAAAGCGGATTTGTGCTAATGTCCTATAGTAGCGGTAATAGTATAGAGTTTTATAAGCGTTTACGGCTACGTTAATATAGGTTTAAGTTATTATTAGTACTATAGAGCTGCTGCTTCTTATCCTCTAAGTTATTACCTATTTTATTACTAGCTTCGTTACCCTAATCTAGCTTTATAGTAATAAAAACGCTAGTATTCTTTTTAAGCGCCTATAACTGCAGTTACTTAGTTAAACTTACGTTCTTTAACCGTAAGCGTAAAAACTGCTAAAATATATTAGGCGCTATTTCTTTTAGCTTACTACCTTTTATCTATAAAAATAGGTTATCTCTTACTAGTTACTAAATTAAAAAAAACTTATAGTAAAGCAATAGTACCACTTACGCAATATATATAAATAGGTAATACTAGTTAATACTTACTAGTTTTTGTATCTAAACGTTGTACTATAGCGCGGTAAACTAGTTTAATATATTAGCTATCTATACTACGTATATAATTAGCTGGCTGCCTTTTTTTACTATTAGTACTTACGTGCTAGTATTAAATAATTAATATAGATTTACTTATAGTAGTATCCTATTTAGCGCTAACTAAATCTCTAGGTCGCTGCTCTTGCCTATATTAGTATTCTACCGCTCCCTCTCGCCTATTAAGACTAGGTGCGCTTGCTTACAGAAGTCAACAATACCCAATATACGGCACGACTAGTCGCGGCTCTCGAGGTCCTCCATGTAGCCGCCGTTACGGAGGGACGGTAGTGGGGGGTCGATCAGGAGAGTAGAGAAGGCGGTGGGGAGGTCGGCGTCGGGGGTGCATGGGTATTGCATCCGTCGAAACCCTGTCGAATATTATACCTGGTTTGGAATCGGGATTGTGCCAATCGATTTCAATATTCATATGAAATGGTAGATGGAGGTGGACAATAAATGGTTTTGGGCCGGGCAATCCGGGGGGGGGGCATGGAGTGTAGTAATTTGCGCCGGGCTGTTTAATACTTGTTGCTCGGCTCTTGTGATGTGGAAGTAAAGGAGGTGGAAAGTTTGGAAGTTGACGATCTTAAAGCTTTTTAGAGCAGATTTCCGTCAATATCTGGAAGCGCTACAAGACTAGCTTAAAATCTCGGAGTCAGAGAATGCGTAATAGATCGATAGATTGATTCTCTCTTCGTATTTTATGTATAAATGTACCTAGGTAATCGTATCGAGCAGCCTTAAAACTCAAGGGCAAGAAGGGCTAGCAGAAGCGAGCGCGGAAAGGGCGCTATGCAGCCGCAGCGTAGGCAAGTTGTTGGATCTCTCCTACAGAAGCTTTCTCTAATGGCTTTAGAGGCTTAAAGGTGTCCCTCGGTCTCTTTACCGGTGCCATATACCCTAGCCACGTGATCACCTCCTCAAGTCGAAACGAATGTTTAACAGGCTTTCTCGTTATGAAGGATGTATAGATTCAATCGGAATAGACGAACAAGGCTATATTCAAATAATAAATTAGTGCAAGTTAAATGTCCTCCCTGATACATAAACCAGAGCAGACAACATGCATAGAACGGATATCTACCTAATAAAGGATATGGAAATCGCGCTAAATATACTACATTAGCGGTAGGAGGATTATCTACCTAAAGAAATGGAGCGCTTTGAATAAATAGAACGAAGCGGACGGAACTTGTAAGATTAATCCTCTTCTCTACACGAGGCGCGAGTGAGAAGATTATTTCCTAAAAATCCCAGGTCTTCCGTGGGGATCATGTGCACGGACGAGGCACAAATTTTGCGAAATTATACGTGAAAGGATAGACATTGCTGAATGGAAGTTGTACTAGATCTACGAAAGAGGCAAATATGAAGCGGCGCCTCATCTGCCGACCAGGTGTCAATTCCCCAGTATGTACGCAATAAGGAGGGCTTACCCCTAACAGCATCTTCGGTCGAATGAAAACTCATGCACCAACGAAGCGAATAATACGTCCTCCAACCCTCAACGTTTGGCCCTGGCCGCGAAGATGGCCTTTTCAATGTAATAATTGACGCCATTCTCGGCCTTGATCAGCTCTTCAACCGTCTTGGTGTCCTTGATCCACGTGTAAAACCTTTTATAAGCACCGCCCTGCCTCTCCAGGTACTGGCCTAGGTGGAACTCCTCAAGCAACAAGTCTCTGTGCTTCAGAATCTGCTCCGCCGTAGCATTCGGGCCTACCGTATCCTTAAAGGCTTGCCACGCCTCGTTGAATTCCCGCTCGAACTTGCCGAAACCCTTGGGCACGTTTTCGTGTATGATCTTGTGGACCGATCTTGGGAGTTCGAGGATGTGCTCGTGTACGTTAAGGCCCGCCTGGCGGAAAAACTCACGGAATTCTTTATCCTGCGGTAACATGTGATGCCGATCCCACCCCCCAACGTAGCTTTCACGAATGGCTTCCAGCCGCTTGGCCGCCTTATTGAGTGCTGCCTCTCCGGCAGTACGTGCGCGGGCCAGGAAAGCCTGCGCTTTGCCGCCCGTGCTTCCAAGTCCGCGACTGCCTTCATCGAGAAGGCCAACGAAGTCATTCGGGAGACCCGCAAAGGCCAGTTTAGGTTCAAAGGCCGCCTTGACCACGCGTGCAGCGTCATCGACCGCTTCGCGGCCTTTAGCGAGTACCTTTTGGCCCGTTTTGATGAGCTCGTGGCCGGCCTCGATCGCGTGGGCCGCCCCTTTTTCAGCAAGACCGATACCGCCGGACTTGACCGCCTTTGCTGCTCCACCCAGCTTTCCTAGGAGAGCTCCACCATGCTTCGCAATTGCGCCGGCTGCGTCCGGCAGGATTCCCACCGCCATGTCCACGCCCACACCGATCTTCTCTGCTGTCTCTTTGCTCGCCCCGGCTGCCTCCGCCACCGCGGTTGCGCCTTGCTGCGTGTAGGTCTTCTGCTCCTCACCAGTAAACGCTTGCTTTAGGCCAGCCCAAGCTGTGTCTGCGCCATGAACAACGGCAACTGCTCCAAGCACCTGTGTGACTCCCGTTGGTGCCGCCAATCCAGCCACGCCAGCCGCAATCTCAAGCGCCCCTCCAACTGCAGTAGCCGCTCCAACGGCGCGGTTCCACCACGAAGCTTCTGTCCCCGCCAGATCCGTCTTGCTAATAGGGTTGCACTTCACGAACTGGTAGAGGTTTGGTCCGTCGCCCCAACCTCCCGGATCGGGGGTAAGCCATCGCATGGCCGCCGGCAGATAGTAACGAGCCCCATAGTAATAGAGGCCGCTTTCTTCATCCTTTTCCTTCCCAGCGTATCGGTATCTTTTCGGTGCCCCCAGAGCACCATTGAAGGATGAACAGGTCGTGTCACCGTACGGGGAGTACTCTTCATATGATAGGAGCTCGCCGTTCCCTCCAAGTTCGATTTGAATTGATTGAATGGCGTTGGAAAGTTGATATCGTGCAACCTGCCTAGGAACATTCTTCTCCTCTCCAACGGTCCTCGTCTCCACTAAAGCGAAGGGTTTATCGTCGTCGGAGACGTGCAGGGTTTCCCTCTCGAGCTTGGCCTCGATTCCGTCGCCTTTGTATCAGCGAAAGGTTTCAAATGGGCCGAAGTATATCCTCTCTTTGGATTTGACGGAGCATAAGCTGGACTTTTCGTCCGTGCTGACCCGGCTCTTTTCGGTCACCTTCCTCACTCGTTGTCCTTTTGCATCGTAGCGGTAGTACGTCACTTCTTGCGCAATGTCGCCGTCGCTCCGTTGCCGTGAGCTGGACGCTAGCTGGTTCTTATGGTCCCATTGCAACGAAGACAGGCCAGGGGCAGCGGTCATGTTTCCAATCCGTCCCTCGGGTCCTTCGTACCGGAAAACCTGCATGGTAGACCCCACACTAATCGAAGTGAGTCTGTTCGACATTTTCTCCGATTCGATCAGGCTCGTCTCGTCGTAGGCGAATCTTTTCGTCCAGGAAGAGCGCTTTTCATCGACGCTCCGGTGATGGACCTGCAAGACATTCCCCGTGACATCGTAAATATACTGTTCCACGTATCGAGACATGGCCGAGTCGTCGTGGGCATGGTTCCCGCTGGCTGGTGCTTGTGCTGGCGACTCGCTAGCCCCTGCCGGAGGATTGCTTGAATTGTTTTGTCCAAGATGTTCTCTCCCAGTCGCTTCGATTAGTCTGTACAAGGCATCATAGGTGTAATCACCGGATGGGTCGATCCTTTTGTTGCGAAAGAAGATGCTCTGCTGGGCCCCATCTTCGATATGTGTGGTATTACCGATGGGGTCGAATGTATACTTGAGATCCTGGATAAGCGAACAGTCCCGATCGGTTCTGGGATGCCGCTTTCTTGGACTTTGACTGATGTCCCTGTAAGTGATGATACGCTTAAGATGAAAGTTCGCTTCATCATAGCTGTGAGTTGTCACAGTTTTATTCCCGTATTCGACCCATACACGTTGCCCGCGTGCGTTGAATTCAACGTCTTTTAGGTATGGAAACCCGGCATCAGCTCCGGGCATTTGGACATCGATCCGGCGGAGTAATCCTACTTCATTCCGCAGGTAGTGCAACTTAGAACCGTCTGCCGCCGTCTCAGAGACCTTTCGATTCACAGCATCGTAGCTCATTGTCTGTGCCATGGGGTGGGGCTCGAGGAGTACTTCATTCGACCAATCCAACGTGGACTTGTAGTTTTCTGCGAACTGTCTTTTCGTTCTTAGGACGTTGCCTTTGAAGTCATACTTTTCGGTTGACACGAGGCCTGCCTGGTCATACACGAGATACGCGCGTGTTCAGAGGTTGCGACTCTCTGCATTGTCCTCTGTCTCGCCGTAGACCGTTCTCTCGATTAGGCTCTCGGTGTAGTCATCGTCGTGGCTGAGGTGGGACTCGATAGATCGGCGGAGTTGATCAAAAACTGTCCGGAATCTTTGGCCACGACTATCCCACCCATAGGCAAGATTGCCAGACACGTCATGGAGCATCCATAGCTCGCCAGCCTCCATTGACGATTGATAAATCTTGGTTCCTGACATGTCCCACTCGAATGTGCATATCTTTCTGTCTTGCGCATCGATTATGGCGAGTTTGTTGCCTTCGACATTGAAGATTGTGGTGTCTCGAACGAATTCGTCTTCATCTTTCGGAGCCATATCCCTTCGGGTATGCCGGCTTTCAGCCAATGAAGCACCACGGCTTGTTGTCGCTCCTCTACGTCGGTTGTGCTCAATGGTCAGAAATACTCTGCCCAGGGAATCGGCGAAGCTCAGAGTGGGTGTTTCGGCATGTACCCCAGCTTTTAGAGCAGCCTCCCGTTCATGTTTTCCAAGTTGACCACCGACTCGCTGATCATACCAGGTCTGATATGCCGGGGAGTGCGTTTCGTGGGCGGCAAAGTATCGCCGAAAGTAATCGCCGACGTCTTCGTCGTTGCGGGGGTCCAGCAAGACTGTATCGTTCGCATCCCACTTGATGGACGTCCAGGGATTGAAAATACTCTTTGACCATGTCGCGTCCGGAAACAAGGTAGCGACCACGCGCCGCAGGGGATCATAGAACATGGTTGCCGTCACCCCGATCTTTATACCAAATTCGTATGATGACGCCGCCGAGTAGTATGGTTCGTACTTTTGAACTGCATCACCCTTGTTGTTAAAGATAGTCCATCCGTTACAGATCCACCGGTGTTCGAAGTACTGCTCCTCGGAGCGCCGGCCATCCCCGTCTGGTTGGTTAACATCGATGTTCTGGTGGCGATCTACGTCAACCATGAGCAAGCCAGGGCCTGCATGCGATTTCGACTGGATAGTTCGAGAAAAGCCATCAAAGTACGAGATATTATACATCAATGTTGACTTCTGACCCGGTTCAAGGGCAGAGACGTGAGTGTTTCGTGCCACGGTGGACATTCTGGTAGGTGGCCCGTCCCCAGTTTCCGAATCGACGTTTCGTTGAAAAGCAAAGATATCGTAAACGTAGCGTGTGGTGGCTCCGCCCAGAAGATGCTCTCCAGATGCAAGTGGAGACTCAAAATGCCTCGCAATATCGGCATCGGTTATATTGGGCTCAAAGTGCTCCAGAGAGTCGCCGTCGCTATCTTCTGGCTTTCCGAGAACGGCCGAGCCGGCAACATACCCTAGAACGTCATGTGCGAGGGCCACACAGTTCCTATTAGGGTCCATGGCCAGGACAGACTTGAGCAAACGGTAGTCTAAACCGGATTTTTCCAATGGCAGAAGTGGGTCGACATTACGTATCCCGGCCGTTGTGCGATTATTCATGGCATCGCGAGATTCTTGGACGAGCAAATCGTACGCGTCATACTGAATTTCCACCTCAGTATCATTTTCTTTGGAGTAGAATGGATCCCTAAATCTTAGCGGATGGAAGAAGTGTCTCGTCGCATAATCAAGTTCCTCGGATATTTCTTGCATAGCCTTTGGGGAATGATATACTAAGCCAGAGGAATGCCACCAGTCTCTATCCCCGTCAAGATGCATGAAACCATTCTGTTGCATCATACTTTCCAGCTGTGCTTCATCATGCACTTTCCCAGAATCAATGTAGATTTTGCGGGCTTGACCTCTGGTAATTGCTCTTGTGTACGAAGTGTACGGAATCGCCAAAGTCGGCAAAACCCCGAAAGGGAGCTCATGAGACAGGTCGTCGGATCTGAAGCTCGACCGTGCATGCTTTAGCAGCCGTCGATACGCAGACAACCCGGAAACATCCTGCAAGAAGTCAACGATGGTGCACCACTAACCCTTTGACCAATTTGTAAACTTAAGACATACCAGGGGTCCGGAAGAACTCTGTCGGAACGCTTCAGAAAAGCTGTCATGCCATCTTGGGGCAGTAAACGATGCGTCGGAAGGGTACGGCAATCGAACAGCCTCGTATGGCAAATCATGACAGTTATCAGAAGCTTGTTTGAGAGTGTGGTAGACTTCCTCCAATGAGAGAACCATGAAGGGATCGCGGTGGCGCGAAGCATGCGCATCCAGAAGCTCGAATGACCTGTGTTCCCAGGGCACAGGAAGCCGAAATGAATGGCGATCCCAAATCATATTTGTGTACTTGGCTTCGGAGAAGGTGATGTGGACCCGGCTCTGTTTGATTCGGTCTGCCTCTCTAAGATGCGCGGACATGTCTTCAAAGCGCCGACCATATGTTATGGAGGCGGTCAATAAAGGATTGCCAAAGTCATCCGTCAGAATGGTCATCGAATGCACTGTCCGCGGATCGGCTATTTGTCTCTTGCGCTCGGAAGAATGAATCAGGGCTCGCTCGTAATGGAATTCCAAGTTCTCTCGAGGATGAGTAAAAAAGACACCGTTCTTGTTGGGTCCGATGGGTTGGTAAGGAAGGATAGCGAAATTGGACTCGGTAACTTGATATGGTCTACCCTCTGCTTCTGAACCATCCAGGGCATATATCTCCATTCGAAGAGGTTTGCCTTTGAGCGCTCGACAAGCCTCTCTAGCCTCGAAGGCGGTAAATGCATATGTTATGTCCTTGCCGTTCAGTCGAAGCGCAGTGGGCATTACGGTGTCGGGAAGAAGCATACTCTGGAACTCTGTCTCTGTCAATCCTTCTTCGCGGTAGTATTGATGGGCGTAGTGACGCGGCAGGGGCCCTGATTCCTCAAAGGCACCCACGTGGAACCATGACTTCGATAGAACGGGCGGGACGTGAGAATGAAAAGCTGAATTCGTCGCCTCTGGGAAATTGGTGGTTTGGCTGAATGCCGCATACTCTTCCGTATCTAATTGCTCTACCATACCAAAGCCGCGGAATTCACGCTCAAACCAGTCGTAAAATCCATCATGGTAGATATACCGCGACACAAATCGATTTTTGCTGACGAAGTCGAGGGTTTCCCGCTTTTCCACCACCTGGACTGGAAATGCAAGCTTCGTCAACCACGGTCGTCCTGAAGATTTGTCTTCCAGATAGAACTTGGTGGAGGTGGCGTACTGTATGTAACTTTCAAGACCAAGATTATTGGACTGCCAAACCAGAAGATGAGGTTTTTGATCGCCCATCAAATCGACACATCGAATATGCCTTCCGAAGTCTCCCGGCGAACTTGAAGACCATATCAAGACACCAGTCCCCTTTCCAAACAGGTCGACTACTTGCACCTGGCTCGCATTGTCCAGGCGCGGCACGGCTGATATCAGACGAGGGCTGGTCCAGCGATTGCCACATTCGTTTTGGTAATACGTCGCGCCGACGCTGCCAAGGTAGATAAGATCCATCGTCCCAGAACCGTCGATGTCAAAGAGGCGGAGACGATTCTGTTGAAAGACATCAGGATTGTCGAACCACGGTGCGTTGTCCATGGTGACTTTTTTTCCGAACTGACCATATCCCATGTTTGGCCAGTAACAGATCTAGCCATTTCTGACTCTCACCAAGTCGGCAAGGCCGTCCCCAGACATGTCAGCGACATACAGAGCTTCGGAAACATCCGAAAGGAGAAGCCGCGCGCCCGATTCGTCCGATACCGGGGTCCTGGCATATCGGCCCTCGCCGTATCCGGTCTCGCCAAGAGATGGATACCAGGTGAAGACTTCATCATTTGCGATCAAAACATCCGTCAGGCCGTCACCCGTCAAATCAAGGTATTGAATCGCGGTAGAGGAAAGTAAGGAGACGGGCACTTGTTCAAAGGCTTGAAAAGGGGCCCACCCACTTTCACGGTTGGTGTCCCTTTTGTAGAAGCCGGGAATTTCCCCCATTCGTACTAGGCTCAGGTGCCCATCCCCGGCAAGATCCATCCACGATTCTTTTGAACGCTGGGTTTCAGCCGGAGGCGGCCCTATGTCGATGAGGTGCTCGGCCTCAAAATTGCCGTTGCCGAGGTTTGGCTTATAGTAATAGCAGCCGCCCTGCTTCGTCAGGATACCCTGGATACCTTCGCCGTCGAGATCTATCCATCGAGAAACCGCGTCATCGAAACCAAAGGGGAGTTCGGCAATATCTTTCTCATCCAAATCATGGAGATCTGTGGAAATACTGGGTTGACTATACCGAAATTCCACAGGTGGAAGGGCTTTGTGGATGTAGCCATCCGATTTCTTCTGGTACGCACGTTGTGTGAATTTGGAGACAAAGGAGCCGATCCGGCTGCCCTCATTGTAGCTTGATTTGCCCTGATCATAAGAAAGCTCGAAAGCAGAAACCAGGCAATCTCTTCCGACGTTCTGTTCGTTTGGAAAATGATGAAACATGAGAATTCGCTCGCACAACCTATAAGTCCTAACCTCAAACCCGGATCTGTATGTCGAAAATGGGTCCGGTCGTGCATCCCAGTCCCGATACTCTTGTGGCGTGGGGCAATCCTCGGCATGCTCGCCATAATCCAGGACCACTTCAAACATCCAGTCCGGGTTTTTTCTTTGGGGGTCTACCAGATGGGATGTGCGGTTTCCGTACTTGATTCGTTTCAAATATCGCTGCGACGATCGTGAAAGACCAGTTCGATTATTCTCATTTGCTGCAGCGGTGTCGAGGCCGGCGGAATTTTCGGACTTGTATTCGTAGACAAACCAGTTCCCTCGGTCGTCCCAGCTCTTGGAGAGAAGCCATCGGAATATCTTGGACATTCCGGCGTCTCGTGCAACCGGGTCCATGATTCTCGAATTATCCGTATCCCCAAAGATGGTGGTGACGTTGGTCCCAGTGACAGTACGCCAATGTATCTCTTTCGAAGACGTCTTGGTCCATCGCTCAATGCGAATAAAGGAGCCCTCTATCCGTGGACGGTAGCGCCGTACCTCGAACGTGGCACCCTCATACTCCACAAGGTCGGGCGTAGGTCGAAACCACTTTCCATCTTCGTAATCCAAGTACGGAACGAGGTCTTCTGACCCCGCGAAAATGAACACATCGGATTCTTCTTCGTCCCGATAAAGCGGAAGGCCTTTGTCCGTCTTTCTGGTGATGGAGGGAACAGCCAGCTGCCATCCAAAGCCAAAGGGACCATTTCCAGAGCCCGAATCGTATGAAAGGGAGAGTGAGGGACCGAAACTACTTCTTGGGGCACTGGTGGCAATGGGGACCTCAATTGCAGCAGTTCCATTCATGGTATTCACCGAGAACTTTTCGCCCATGCTTCGGATGGCCCCTCCACCCTCGGGAAGGCCGACGGACGGCAGCGGATTCTTGAACCCACCATCGCTGGGTGACTCTTTGTCGGCCGCGTTTTCGGTGGATGCACCTCCCGAAGGTGCAGCTCGTCTCTGGGAATTCAATCCCGGAGGTCGGTCGACGGATTCCATGTTGGACGACGACAGTGGTTTCCGGGTTCATCTGCCTGGGCTCGTGGCGACGGGTGTGCACCAGCCGGCGGCTTTGGGAAGTATTTCTGAAGCGAGACAGACAGAACCCCAGCTTGCCAACACAAGGGCGTTCCCATGGGGAGTCCATCCAGGGCGGCTGCATCAGATGACATGTTATTGCATCCAGGGATGTTGCTGGCGCCTGCCAGCTCGGGTTTCAGCTGAAATGGATCTCCTGAGAACATGCAGCCAGGCTGCCCACCAGCTGAGCCCGCGCCGCTGGACCAGCTGGTCAGCTGGCTGGAGGGGTGGTGCAGCTCTCGCCAAGGTCCAGCCCCAAACCTTCGGACGCCTATCTCTGGGCGCTCCGGGACCGAAGGATGAGGAGCGCAAACTGGTTTTAGTCGGCAACATGGTGTTTGAAACCAAATCATATCCCAACCGAGGACCGTTGGGGTTTGCAACGATATGCAGCTGAATTCAGCCGTCCTGTGGTCCACAGTCCGCGCCATCAGACTCGTGCGGCCACGGCACAAAGCGATTGGAGGAGACAGATGTCATGATCAAGGTGCCTTGGTCCCATTGGCATGCGATACCGTAGGTGCGTGCTGAAGGCGGATGAAAAGCGATGTCATAGAAGAGGGTATGTACCACGGTAGATACGCACTGTGGAGGTGTAGGAAGAGGGTGGGGGTGGGGAATGCGGGGCAGGCAAGGGGCAAGGCGGGGTTGCATGCAAGGATCGACCACTAACAGCGGCCTTACCCGTAACCCGTCTCGCACCCCGGTGCCCCTCTTTCGCCGTTAGTCATCGACGCGGCGTGTTTCTTTCCGGAGCGCTAATGATGCACCCCAGCCGCTCAACACAGCCCTGGAGTAGCGTACCTTGGTGCACCTTAGTGCCCCTTCCCCGGACGGATCACCTTGGCAGATCCACCGCCCTCCAATCGTCCAGCTCCGGCTGCACCTGGGCAGGTCGACTCTCTCTCACTCTCTGCCATCCATCACACCACCAGCTGACACTCTTTTGACCACAGTACGATATTGATCCATGCATGGCACATTGGCATCCACGCCTCCCTGACCTCGACACGAGCGAGCTGAAATGGAATGCAACCTCAACCATTCTAATAGTGCCGCGCGGGGCTGGAGTCTGGCCGGATGCCTCCGTGCCCGCCTGATCCAAGTCTACAGGCACTGCTAGCCTGCACTCCAGCCTTCGGCCCTCTCTCTCCTGTATTCAAAAGTCCCCTTCGTCTCTTTTGCCTTGTCCTTTCCCCAACATCTCCAATGCGAGAAGACACGGCGCCAATGCCCGTCTTCTCGAATCCTCCAGCAACTAAGGCGTAGCCATGACGCAAACAAAGGTTGTGCTCGTTACGCTGCTCCCCACAGAACCCCGAGACCCAGGCGCGTTTCATGACGACATTGCAAATCTCAAAATCGAGGCATTCGATCTCACCGTAAAGGACAGCAAAAATGGCGTACAAATCGGCGTCGCCGAGAAAGTCGCCCAAGATCCCTTTGTTCCCATTGAGATCGAGCAAACCAACCCTCCCAAGCTCAAGACGGCTATATTCCAACATTTCAAGCTCACCCCAAAGATCCCACCCCCTCCGCCCCCAATTCCGCCTTACACATGGGAAACCAAGTCCGTTGCGACCGCAGCCATCATTGTAAATATTCCTAGTGGTCACTCGGAGTTTGATTCTTTGGATCTCCGCATCGTCCTCACGCGTGGCACCGACAAGATCAGCAAGCTTCCCCCTTTGGAGTTCAATGCTCCTGTACGGACTCTCAATGGCCCGCTCCCCACGGATCCACATGTGTGGATTGGGTTAAGTTATCCCAATGGAGTCAATTTCGAAGACCTCTCATCGACAGATGAGCCCATCTGGCGTGCAGCCTATGTGTTTGTTCCTCCAGTGCCTCGTGTCTCGTCTTCGCGGCCGGGAGTCAACTTTAGTGCCGATGGGGTACGTATGTTCTTTTTTTTTTCGCTCGCTTTCGACTTTCCATTCCTGGACTGCCTTTCCACATGTCCCTCTCGCGCATCTCGTATGTCCAAGTATGATATCGGCCGAGGAGCAATTTTTCTCAATGGCGTGGACTCGGACCCTTTATAAGAGGGCCCGAATGGCTAGCCCGTATTTCAATTATTCGCAAGTTCGTCGGTATGACGAGAAATAACAAAGGAGTGCACCTTCCTCCGACCGTATGTATGGACCTTCCAAGATTTTGCTAATGACCGTCAATGTAGGTGACTCCAGTATTCGATGACTTTCTCACGTCAGTCAACAAAGTGCTTGAAGACGACCATACAAGTACCGATCCGGCCACCAAGACGTCCTTGCAAGAGAGAGCTAGTCCCCTAGATCCCGTGCAAAGTCTTCAGGTAGCACGTGAGCTCGTGTTCAACCGAATCACGTTACCACTCCCTGCACCAAAGAAGAAGACGCTAGAGAACATGTATGGCAATCCAAATGTCGCATCACAAGATGACCAAGAGCGCAAAGAATTCGAAGCAAATCTTACGGCATATCACTCACAACACGACGCTGAGGCCCTGCAGCTTGCTACATTCGTTTATGCGCTTTCTGCAGCCGTTGAGTGCGAGAAATTGAGTCTCCTTGCTAGCTCCGCAGGCTTCACGTTTGATGTTGTTGCCGACCCCTCCCAACCCAAGCTTCCTTTTCCTACGAAATCCGTACTTTTGCAGGGGACCGGCGACCCACCTGCAGCCCTAAGCCCCACCTTTGGCGTTCCGGCCGCATTCTACTTTGCCCTCGGTTGCAGCTTACCGACGGACGTGACAGCAAATGACCGATATGCATCAGCAAGCATCGCCTCAGAATTAGCAATACTCAAAACACTCCAGGCCGCCAAAGACAACGGCATTGTTAAGGATCAAGAGTCCGCAGTTACCAATAGCACGAATGAGTTCCTCAAAGATTTATTTCCTGAGCAGGCCGCACGACGGCTATCCGCTTTGGGAGCTACCAAAGGGAACCAGATTGCGGTATTGTTGGATGCAAGCATGGGGCTATTGGTGGGTGACTGGCTCAAATTTGCCGGCGACTCTTCTGCTATAAGTGAATTCTGGATTTCCGAGAGCAAGTCACGACCAGGAGAATATCTTGATCTGGTCCTTGATGCAATTGTGGAAGAGCAACACGCTCTCAAGGCGGAAATCAAGTCCGGCCTGGGCGTCAATTCCACCCAAGCTTTGGCCTCAGTAACGGATAAAGGCTGGAGGGACTTCTGGCAGCTAGGACCCCAAACCCGGGTGGACATGCTCCCTGGATACACTCTCCCCGGCTCGTTGAAACAACGGGTCGAAGCTTTCATCAAACATATCGTTACCCTTTTTTCTCTACGGGTTGAGGTCGTCCCTCGGGATGACCAGGCCGGAGATAGCGTCAAAACCTTCAGTCGACCCGGCCACGATATCCTTCAAATGTTTCTCGATGCGGTACCTGGTTTTACTTTCGCTCTTGATCTCGATCCCAATGCCATTTCCAACGTCCTCAATGGACTCCCAATCAATGAGGAGATGAGAGAGTGGGCCAAGAAGGCTCTGGATTGTATCTCCTTTCTTTATAAAGTCACCACATTTCCGAGTCCAAATACGGAAGAGGCTCCTTCTCAGTTCTCTTTGATGGAGAGCTTGTACGCCAGAGGCTTCATCAACAAAAATCGCGTTACCGCCCTCACCAAGCCTCAATTTCGAGCTGCTCTTGCCGGCACCGTCGCTCATCGAGAATCAGCATCGGGGGCTCCTCTTTCTGATCTCATCCATGATTTCGCATTGCAAATGCATCCGAACGTGCCAAGTATTGGTCCCGACCCTGAGTTTTCCTTTTCCCCTGTCAATCCCGGTCAATTGGTGGACTGCCGCCCACCGGATCATTTGTCGCCCTTTGGTCTCAATATGTATCTTTCGCAACTTCTTTCAAGCTACTTCATCCAAAACTGCAGCGGGGTGGCCCTTCAGTATATTCTTCAGACAAGATGTAGACCTTTGAGTGAGCCCGAAGTGCCGCCAGCAAATCTGAAGGGTTCTCTGCCACTTATTGATATCGTTAATGAGAGTCTCGAAGCTCTAGTGGAGCAGGCCTCTACTGGCTCGGAACGTCGCGGGGTAGTGTACAACATGGACGAAACCGCGGTCGGAAACCTTAAGCTTGGAACAGAAAACGGCGGATTAGATCCAGCCGAAGCTCTCCTCGCTATTCCACAGCATTCAACGCCGCAACTCATCAACACCACGACAAAGGCATACGACGTCTTACGGTCTGATATCTCTGCTCCTTGTTTGCCATATGATCAAGAGCTTGACATCAACCGATCGTATCTCTCGAGCCTTCGCGTGACTCGCATTAACGCCATGCGGAAATTTCGAAAAGATATAACCGAGTTCGTGCTCTGCCCGACCCCGGATCCGGTAGATTTTCAGAGTTCTGTCTGGCGATATCCCGTCAGGCTCGAGATTGCGTCGGAGTATCTTAACATATCCGATCATGAGCGTCAACTCCTCTTTGCCGGACATGATGGTAGCGTCGGTGTCTTCTATGGCTTCTCTGCGGCGGAAAAAAGATGGTCCTCACTCCTTTCGTCGCTTCCGGTCTTTCTCGAGAGAACTGGTCTCTCCTATTGCGAGTTCTATGCGTTGTGGAAAACAAGGTTTTTCTCGATTTGCAGGGTCCTCCCGAGCCGTGAATCCGAAAGCATGGAACAGTCCGGTGCTCAACCCAATGCAGAACAGCCCGACGTCAAACAACCCAACGCCAAACAACCAGATCTCAAGCAATCCGATGTCAAGCAACCGGAAGTCCAAGAACCTCAGGTCAAACAACCCGACGCCAATCAACCAGCGGTTGCGGGACATGAATCAATAGAGTACAAAGAAACTGACAACAGTACAATCTTTCCAGAGTGCGAACCATGCTGTCTCGAGTCATTCAAACTTTCCTTCGGAGACACTGGTCGAGATGAGTCTGTTCTTTACCAAATTGCAGTGTTCATCCGGCTATGGAGAAAGGTTGAGTCGCATTATGGCACAGGCAACGTTTCTGTGGCCGTCTTCGCTAACATTTGCCGCGTTATTAAACCCTTCGTGGCGAACGGAAAAGCCGTCGACCCGGATTTTATTCGACAAGTTGTTGCTCTCTTCATGCTCTGCGATGAGTTTGGCCTACCGCTGTGCGAGGAGACGTCCAGCCCATGCCCCAGCGATCGAACAATGAGTCCACATGACTGGGTGCCGATTCTAGCACTGTGGTCTGAGAAGACTTTACAATCCAGACCGGCTAGGCGTGCAGTCAAGATTTTGCTCTCGGGAATCGAGCAACATGGGTTTTCTAAGATTCTGGACGACGATTTGTGCGCCTTGGCAGAACTTGCCGGATTCACCAGCGATAATACATGGCACTCAAAGCCTACCTGCACCCTGCGATTTGCTGAGATCCTTTCCAAGATCTATGTTTCGCCGTTCACTGTGGCGGAGATTCTATTTCTATTCACCAATCGCTGTCACCGTTCGGGCGACGATCCGTTCCCTTACACCGAAAAGGAAGAATCGAAGGACGATCCTCTCAATGTTCCCGAAGATGAAGAAGCACATGGACTTTGGGAGCTGCGGCGCAAGCTTCTGAATGCCACCATTGATGACGAAGAGGTCAACTGTTGGAGCTGGCAACGGATTGACCAGAGCCTCCGAAATGACTTTGGATTTCCGTCTAACGACTTCAGACCCTCCGATACCTTAACAGTGTTTGCCGAACACTTCTTCCCCCATGTTCTACAATTTGGATCCTGTCCTTGTAGCGTCGCTCCGGAGAGAAGAAGGTTCTATACGGACCTGTACTGGAAAGACACGAATGCGGACTTGTGGAATTCGGCTCCCTGCGAGCCGTTTCATTATTCCCCTCCAAGGCTCTGGACCGAATTGCCACTTCGCGACGAAGACGTGATTAGGAAGCTGGCTCATATACGCCAGCTCTCCGAGCAACGAGAGGACGGCCGTCAGAGTGAGATTGATGCTGTCAGGCAGCTGTACTTTGCCCCTAGGGTCATGCTGGCCCCTTTCACCTCCATTTTCGGGAGTCTTGCCGAAGCTATCGATGCGATGGTTCAGGAGGCGTGTGAGAGGAAGCGATTCGCCTACTTTCAGAAAAGCTTTGCAATTTTTCACAAACGTTGTGAAATCATCACTCAACACCTATTGTCCCACATCCACCAAGTTCTTAATTGCAAGGTATGTTAACGCGAATCTCTTGGCCTTCTCCACCCGGCAGACAGATGTACCATACCCGCTTCCGAGAAGAGTCAAAACCTCGTGCAGCGGTAGATTTTAGAATAGTGGCAACTCATTGCATTGTCACTATTGTCGCTACTTCCGTCCCCTGCCTTCATTTGACATGCGATTCCTAAGTCGAAAATATAGCCAACAGCTAACACAATCCATCTTTAGGGAGTTCCTGTAGCCTGTGACAATCATCTGGCGTGGAAAGTTCTTCGGCATATAATAGCCGATGAAAACAACCCCCAAAAGGAATCTTGGGAAAAAGACTCTGGAGAAGTTCCAGACAAATCTTCATTCCCCTGGGATCCTACATTCACCGGTGGTGCTTTTGCAGCCCTCCTTGGCCTTACGGGCACAGGTGTGGAAGGCACGTTCATGACAACAGGCGACCAGCTTGCATGGAAAGAAATTCGTGGCCCTTTTGTGGCATTTGGGGATGTTCTCAACGAGAAAGATATACCAGTCCCCACGGTCCTTCCTTCGCTCAATCTGAAAATCGCTCCCGAACAACGTCTCAGCGTTCTCTTCCGCAACGGGCTTGCTATCGACGGCACTACAGCAGAGCATTTAGGGGGAGCCCAGCCTTTCCGCGTCGAGTGGAAGGGTGCTTTACTTGTCGAGCGTTCCGGTCAATACCGTTTCTCCGTCCACCGGCCGTGCGCCGCTCATGGCTCCGAGTGTAGCCATGGGAGAGATTGCTGCGATGAAGCGCGCTGGACCGTACATCTTCGGCGTGGCCAAAAACACTGGGTTCTCGTCGACCATGATCCTGATGCTCATGAAAGCGCGCATCAATGGCACTCGCGCTTCGTCTGTCTCTCGCGCGGCGCATACGATATCAAAGCGTGTCTAGAACAACCGCAACCAGACTTCAAGGCCGACGAGGTCATGGATCGACCATACACTGGCTTTGCAGTCCGGTATTGTGGCCCAGATACGAACGAAGAAACGCAAAACATCCCATTGGATAAGCTATTTCTGGAATCCAAGCATGGACGTTTCGCGATCCCAGAATGCGGTTTGATAGCGCCCACGGATCAAAATGAAAGGCCGAATATGCTCGCATTCTTGGACAAGCAATATGTGAGTAGCCTGCGAGATATCCGCAGGACATATCAGCGTGCGTTCAAGGCGTTGCTTTCCGCCAAACGATTCTGTCTCTCGGCCGAAGAAATTGAACGCTGTCACGGACAGTGCGAACTTGGTTTTCTCCTCTCGCATCCCACAAACTTTCAGGGCACAAGTTACTACCCGGTGAGCGAGGAGCATTCAAACGTATCTGCATCACCTGCTGTACAGTACAAGCCACATCACGCGGACTTCGACTTCAATTTCCTTCCGGTCGGAGATGCCTACTACCCGCCGAGCCGAGATGAAGATAACCGTGCAGAACCCTCAATACAAAGGAGTTCAGCCCTTTTTGATTGGTGGGAGCGCGTCTTTGACTATCGTCGGATGGCAGCCGCCGTCGAACAGAGCGATGACTGCTACCGACCCGTCTGGCGGCTATTCTATGAAGCAGCAACGCAGCAACCGCGTGATGCGGCATCCCTAGTCAGACTTCTTGGTGTCGAAAGCAAAGTGGCGCCACTTGTGCTGAAGTATTTCGAAGGCCATGACGTGAGCGTCCCAGAGCTGGTCGATGAAAGGTGGCCAATCCGCGTATGGTATGTTGAACCCCTATCGCTGCGCCACGCCTTTGTCAATATACTCTCATCTGCACGTTCTAATTGTGAAAACAATCGCTAACAAATACTTCTAGGCACCCCTGGCGGCTAGTCCAATGCGTGGAGAAGGCGCTTTATAGCAAAAACATACACCAAGCGCGACCCGATCTATGGGCAGCAACTTCTCCAAGTAGCGCTGTTGACGCCCAAAGTCTGACGCCCAATCAGACTGGGAATCAGAACCTCATTGATTTCGTTTCAAAAAGCTTGCTGTTAGATCACGACGAGCCGCAATACCGCACCATCAAAAAAATAAATGACGGTCTCCGGGTCCGAGCCAACCAGGCACTCCTTGCATTCCTAACTAGGTTGGACCACCTGCCACTGGCTTTCCAGCATACGCCTGGCGACGAGGGGCCTACTCCTTCCGCGAAGAGCTCAGCCGACGTATCTGCGTTTCTTCTACAGGACGTCAGTCCCAGTCTCTGCCAGCTTTCTACCAGGACCAGTCATGCGATCTCCTGTATCCAAACGCTCATCCAGCGGATTCGTCTTGGTCTGGAGCCATCAATCAGCTTTGGTTTCCCGTCAGAAAAGGACTGGGACCATATGTTCGGGACACTCGAAGACTTTGGCGTCTTTATGCGCAGAGTGTTTTACAGTGAAAACTGGGTGCAATGGGAAGAACTTTGTGTTGGCCGCAATTCAGAAGCATACCGCTTCTTCGAGGATAGTCTGAAGACTCACACTTTGTCGATGCCGAAAACGTCGCCTCCTTTCACCGGCGTCGGAAATACCGCCGTTCCCCCTACAGGGGGCTTACTCGCACTTCAGGCTGCCGGTGTAGGCGTACTACGTCAGAGCAGTACTACTTTGGACGAAGGGGTTAACCCTATTGGAGCGCCATTGAGATCTGCCCTGCCCTCGTGGCTGTCTAACGCTGTGGCCGAGGGGCCATCGCCCGCAAAAACTGATGGTGATGTCGGCCTTCAACAAGCCGCCATTCCGACATCCATCAATCAAGTGGAGCTCCCGATGTGGTTCCAGGCAGCAGTGCGGCTAGGCACAGCGTTTATAAGAGTCGCGGCAGCATCCATCCCTCCGGCCATGATGCACTCATGGGATGAAGATGGACTGCCGGTACAAAGGTCTTGCCCATGCGAACAAGAGCACGTTCCCGTCATGGACGAGTACTACTTCTGGCTCGAAAAAGGCGAATTCTTCAATGCAGATAATGCCACGCAAGATGCCAACACTGGCGTCCGACCCCCCGATCCCACATCGGACTGGGAACGCCCCAGCAGTCTTCCTAAAATGTTACACTGGCCAACCCAACCCCTGATGTATCTGCACTGGACACGGATCCATTGTGGGGAGTTTTCGCCCCCGCGGCGATCGAACGATGCTGTCCCATACAATGTCGGCTCTGAAAGGCCGGAACTCAGCTTCGGTGGAAGAGAGCATGATTCTCTCTTATTCGGGCTTGTTGGAAACTCAACAAAGGGCTTCCGGTACGACATCGCGCCCGACACAGCCATCGCCCTCCCTCAAATTACCGCGGATGTCCCACCTGACGATCCCGTCCCGGCACCCCTGAGTGCGTATCCCTTCTTCATCTACTTTGAGCCCGGCGCTCCGATCGCCCCTGTCTCCACTTTCGGGACGGCACTGGCCATCGCGGGGTCTTTGCGAACGCAGTGCAGGTTCGAGGAGGCGCTCAAGTGGTGTAGAGCAGCCTTTGATCCTCTGCAGAGAGAAAACACCTGGGCGCAATGCCAGCGTAAAAAGCCAATACCAAACCTTTCCCAGACGGCCGATGAAGATGCTTTCTCTGTCAACCTCATGAAGAGACTTCCGCAAACGCCGGATCCCAACGCCCCTGTTGCACGACCAGTCCCGTACTGGCGGGAATCGCTCGTCCTCGAGCTGCGCTCCTTGAGTATCTGAACATTTTACTCCAATGGGGCGATTCACTTCTCTGCCGCGGTACATATGAATCGAGGAGGCAAGCATCCATTCTCTTCGACGAGGCTATAAGATTGCTCGGACCAAAGCCATCCGTCATTAAAGCCAGTCATGCCTCTCAAATACACCGTTCGGAAGACATTTGCAACACCGTAGGAAACTTCAAACCCTCGGCAGCCCCATTGAACCCGAAACTGATTGAAATATATGAGCGCGCTTACGATAAGAAGGATCTTCTATATCGATGCAGCAACGCCCAACGACTATCCATTCGGCCTGAAGCTATCATTTCTTGCTCTGATACACGATCAATGTCCAATACAGACAGCGTGGAAACGTGCGATTGTGGGAGTGGCCAAGGCCAGTGCTGCCTTCCATACAAGTTCTCATACCTACTACCCAAAGCCCAAGAACTAGTTGGTGTTTTGAAAGTCCTCGGCGGTGCTATTCTTACCGCAATCGAAAAAGGCGACTCTGAATACCTAGCCTCGATACGTCAGGCTCAGGAACATCAAATGAACCACCTCGTGCTCAGCAACCGGCAGAACTCCTATCGCGAATCCGATTGGCAAGTCCAGGCGCTGGAACAGCAATTGCAAGGAGCACTCACACGCCTTCGATACTTTCAACAGCTGATTAAGAACGATCTCAACCAGAACGAACATCTGTTCCTATCGGCCACTGAAATTGCGATGCAACTTCGAGTTGCGGGAAATGTCTCCGAAGCTATTGGACAGGGCATGAACTTCATTCCTGACATCACCCTGGGTGGTGCAGGGTTTGGGGGCTCTCCTGTCGCCATAAACGAGCTACCCATTGGCACGAAGTTGGCGCAGGTTTTCCAAGCGGCTTCTCGGATCCTCAACATTGTAGGTGACGTTCAGAACACGACTGCCGGCAAGGGCAGCACGCGCGCGGGCTGGGACCGTCGTCTCGAGGAATGGGAGCATCAGGTCAATGTCACCACAATTGAGATCGCGCAGATCAAGAGACAGCAGCTGGCGGCGCAACGCCGGCGCGACGTATCTCTCAAAGAATTGAACAACCACAAGGTGCAGATGGAGAACTCTGCAGAGGTCGACAGCTTCATGCGTGACAAGATGACGAAGCAAGATTTGTACCTGTTCATGCAACAACAGACCGCGCAGCTTCATCGCCGTACTTTCGATCTTGCGTGGGAAACCGTCCGAGAAGCTCAAGCTGCCCTCACACACGAACGGCCCGAGCTGCGTAACAAAATCATAGCCGCCATTCCGCAGGAGCTGGGACCGGCGGGTTGGGATGGTTTACATTCTGGCCTTCTGGCCGGCGAGCGCCTGGAGTTTGCATTACATGCGCTGGATCGAATGTACATGCGCGAAGCCGCGTGCCGGGAGTACGAATTGAGCAAGCACATATCGCTCCGTCTTCACTTGCCGCTTGCATTCCTGCAACTGAAGACCCTTGGCTATTGCGAGTTCGAGTTACCGGAGTGGATGTTTGACCTTGACTATCCGGGTCATTACCTGAGGCGCATTAAGAACGTGTCTGTTACAATTCCATGCATCGTTGGTCCATATGTCGGGATTCACTGCCGCTTGCAGCTGCTGAGCAGCGGCATCCGGCTGGTCCCGACACTCCCAACAGCACCGAAGTGCTGTTGTAAAGATGGCCCTCGATGCATCAAACCCCTTCCGAAAGAATCCTGCGGGACCGTTCCGATGGCTAGCTGGATAAGCCCATGTGCCCAACCGCAGCCCATCTGCACGAGCGCCTACACCGACCCAGAGACGCTCCAGCGCAACTTCCTCAGCTCAGAGGCTATCGCCACATCCACAGGCCAGAACGACTCTGGCGTCTTTGAGCTGTCATTCAAAGACGATAAAATGCGAGCGCCATTCGAGTTCGCCGGCGTCGCCGCGAGTCGATGGCGAGTCGAGCTGCCACCCCGCAACAACGCCTTCGATCTGGAGTCGCTGACCGACTTCGTTCTGCACATCAACTACACGGCGAAAGAAGGTGGCGCCGCACTCCGAGACGTAGCCGATCGCGCGGCCCTGAAGAGACTTCCTGGAGACGGGCTCCGCTTCTTCGACGTGCGCTCCGAGTTTGCGTCTGCTTGGTCGTCGACTTTCGCAAAACAGCAATCACCGAATGGCGGCAAACGGAAAGGCAAGCACCACGGCCACGGCCACGACGCCTCGGTGCGAAAATTCCCGCTGCAGTTCGCGCGCCGCGCGTTCCCTTTCCTGACCGGCCGGCGCAGCGTCATCATCTGCGGGATCGATATCTTCGTGGAGACAGAACGCCCGTGCGACGTCGGTGAGCACTTCCTCGTCACTTTCAAGCCTGTCGATGGATGCACGGCGTCGTGCCAGACGCCTGGCTTTTTCCATGGCGAGCTGCGGTGCGTGGAGCTAGGGCCGCTGTGTGGCGATGGGAATGTCGTCGTTGGTGACTTAGAGATTCCGAGTAAGGTCGTTGACGCGGGTGTTAGGCAGATGTATTTCTTGTGTCAGTATGAGGTTTTTGAGGACGGGGGGAGGGAGAGGGAAGGGGGTAAAGAGGGGGGGAATAGGGGGTAATAAGATGGAAGGATTTATCGGTGGGAAGTCGTCGGCTTGGGCTGCTACGGTGCAAATTGACTCAAGCGATGAAACGCCTCTGCACTACGCGGGCGTGTTTCCAGTGCAGGCGCAATGATACCTGAAACGCCCGTTACACGGGGGGTGCGGAGAGTTTTCGGGTCCATGTTTCGAGTTTCAAGCTTTATTGGAGTTTTGGTTTCCGTCTTCCTCTTGTTCGCCGCAACGGTTCTGTTATCAAAACCGCTTCTAAGGAATCTTAGCTTCGTGTATAGTACCACTGGCTGGTCTGCCCTCAACTATGAATTATTGATTCTCATGCCACCGAGTATCTCGTCTATTCATTATCCGGTCCTCCGTAACTCTGTCCCATTATTTTCGATATCTCCCATTAAACCTTAACATAATTGTGAATCAGAGCGACTTAACCGTTTTGCGATCCCTTTTTTTCATTATTCTCCCTCCAAAGACTCCGTCCGCTTCTCCCCTTTATCTTCTTTCATACCTAGGTGTACGCACTGTTCCTTTTCTCTACATCCCCACATTCCCGCTGTAAATTATAATTACACTCTTTTACTAGCCGCCGCCGCTGTAGTTCAATCGCAACCTCGCTACCCTCTCCGCTTGAGGGCTGAAGCAATTAATATCTCGGATCTGGGGATTCTTGCTTAGGCTTCTAATTTCTGGAAGGATTTCCCTGTCTTATATATTTTTATTGTCTTAATATATAGAAATGTAATGTCGCTTCTCAAGTAGAGGGATATCTAGGGGGTATAATTCTACTTAAGTATGGTGTTGTAGGTTTGGTATGGATGTGGAGGGGGGATTGTGTGCATACTGTATTGCCCACTCGCCTCTAGGGCGTCAAAAGAGTGCAACACAACCAAAACCACTCCATGTTGTCGGAATGCTCCCGCTACGACGCCCGTATAGAGGTTTCCCAGAATTTTCAAGCTTGGGACTATTAAGCTTACACTTCGACGAGCATCCGAAGATCATTTTATCGACCGGTTTGCGGGTTGCGCTGAATCCTGATGATTAAAGTTGGAAGATTCGTAGAGTTAAGGGTTGCTTACGTTGCACTATTTTTGGCGCCCTACGGTAGAGGTCGCGTGGTTCGGCGGCTAATGCACTGCAGTTTTAGCCCGCCCGCGAGGATAAGCGCGGTAAAGTCTGACGTAAGTTGTACAAAAAGCAAGGGGTTGGGAATCGCTTTGTATTAGACGTTGGGCGAATCATTAAAAGGGAATCCCCGGGCTTCCAATATAGATGGTCTACGACTTCGCCCGTGGGATGCATAATTTAATATATATAGCACGCGCCTCGAAAAAAAGAAGTTTTACTTATACCGCGGTGTGGGTGGCTCTAATAGGGATGCAATATTAATTAGATCGAGCTAGGCTTAATTTATCCACATGGATTTCGATTTAAGTAGAGTAAATTAGAAAATGCAAAGAAATCGGTAAATTCGACTTCGCTATCTATTTAAGTCCTTAAACCCTCTCTAGTTAGAGAAATTCTATTAAAGAATTAACAAGAAATTAATATCCTAGAAAGCTGAATAAGATACGCAAATAAGAAGGCGTAGAAGCGAGATTCTATAAAGATATTTACTTCTTTTATAAAAGCTATTTTTTTCTTATAACCTTATAACTCTACTTTAGACTAATACTAAAATCCCTAGAATATAAAATTCCTTAAGAGGTCGGCATTTACTATTATATTATTTACTCTTTGATTTATTTATATATAATTTTAACTTAATACCTCTCTTTTTTAACGTGCTCTCCTCTATCTTAATTATTAATAGAAGCTTCTTACCGTAGGTTATTAAACTAAGTAAAAAGATATTAAAATATATAAGTTAATTAATTAAGCTATCTAGTATAAGGGATGTAATAAATATATATATAGGTTATATAACTAAGAGATAATTTAATAATTATTAAGAGTACTTACGTGCTTAGTATATTAATAAACTTTAACACTCTCCCTTAATAGATACGTAATAGTAGTTAGTTACTATTAATCTTTAACTATCTTCTATAGGCCTAACCCTCTAATAAAGTTTTAAAAGGCCTATTCTTTAAGTAGTTTTATTATCTTATTAGCGACGTTATTATTTAAAGTAATCTAGAATATATTCGAAAAGTAAAAGTACGCCTAGACCTCGATCCAGGGGTACAAACGTAGTAAGGGAACTCTGTTAGATACTAAACCGTGTACGCAATAATTAAAAGCTAACTATTTAGAATATATTAATAAGACTATTTACTACTATTTCTTAAATAAAATAATAACGAATATTAATATACTTTGCCCTAATATAATATATAGAATTTTTTATAAGTACTAAGACTATTTAATAATTTTCTATAATTTCTAGCATTGTTTATCTATAGCCTAGAGATATAAGAAGATATTAACGCCAAATTACTTTCTTTATTATTTTTAATTTAATAATATATTCCGCTTTATAGCTAAATAGAGTAATTATAGCTTATCTTTTCTAGCTCTATCTAATTACTACTTTTTTAAACGTAAAGACGTAGTCTTTTATTAATTTTTTATTAATCTTATAACTCTAATTAATATCTATATAGTTAATTAGTAGACTATTATTATTAAAGTTAAAAATAAGGCTAAGGTTAATCGTTTCTTTAAGATAGTAAAAGACTTACTTTATATAAATAAGAAAATTTTTAAAAAAGTTAGTAGTAAACCGACTTAGCTATAATACTAGATATATAATATTAAAGCGAGTGTATAATATTAAATATATTAAATATTTTATTATAGAGTAGTATCTCTTATAATTTTTTATAATTATCTATTTTAAATTAGGTATAAGTCCTACATTACTAATTAGTACTATAAGAGAATTAAAATCTAGTTATCTAAAACCGTATTCTATTAGAATTTTTAAGATATATTTCTTTTATAAGAGTTTAAGTTCTAACTATTTCTTATTACTATACTAGCGTCTAATTATTTTAATCTAAATATAATAAGACGCTAGGTCTAGATATAATATTTAAAAGCGCTTATAGAGCTACTATTTTATTTTTTAAATAATACCCCCCGTAATAGACTAATACTTAGTTAAAAGATTTCGGGCTTTATTCTTAACTTATCTTACTAACACCTATAAAGTCTAGTAGAAAACTTTTATACTAATTTTATATACGTCGTACAGACGCGCTTCGACCTTAAATTAAAAGTTTAAAGGGACTAGAAACTAGCCCCTAATTAATATACACGCACGAGACTATATATAGACTATAAGTAATATATAAAACCCCTTTATTATAGATAGCTAGAAACTATAAAATATAAATTTATTTAAACCTACTTTTTAGATATCCTTATCCCCTTTAGCCCTCTTATATTTTATATTCGATTTTTTAATTAATATTAGTTAGTAGTTATACTTTAGAACGTTATTTAGTTTAGAATTAAAGTAATACCTAATATAAAAATTATTAGCCCCTCTATATTTATAGGAACTAATTAAGATAGTAATAGCGCTCCCTTTTAAGAAATAGTCTATATACTCTTTTACAGAATTTCTTATAGTTATAGCGTTATATTTTAGTAAAGGATATAACCTATTTTAAAGCTTTATTATTTTTTAATATTAAAGTTAAGAAAAGCTTATTAAGAGCTATTATTTATTTTTTAATATTAAATTAAGAAGAGTTCTACTAAAAAAACTAGTTAATCCTAATTAGCCTTTGTTATTCCTTAATATTAGAGTCGAGAAGAGCTTATTAAAAGCTATTATTTATTTTTTAATATTAAATTAGGAAGAGTTCTACTAAAAGAACTAGTTAACTCTAGTTAGCCTTTATTATATTTTAATACTAAGTTAAAAAGAGCTTAGTAAGAGCTATTAAATAAATTAAGCGTCTCTTTAAATCTCTAAAAATTACTTATACTCTAACCTACTATTAAAGAGCTATAAGGATAGCTACTTATAGCCTAGTTAATTTAGAAGAGATAATATAGTTTATATTTTAAAACTACTTTTAGTCGTCTACATAGCTATTACAGCTACACTATTTATTTAATTAATATATAAATATATATAGTTTATACTAAAGTAGTAAGACTAAGATATATAAGATATAACGATAGAGGCGTAGTTTAAAACTCGTTTAAAAAAGTAAGGGATCTCTAGTATAAAAGCTATAAGTATTTTTAAAAATATATTAAATTTTATCTAATAAAGAACTATAAAGCTAAGCGCTTTAATTATAGATTAAAAGTAGTTTAAAAAATAAATAGAAACCTTTAGTCTAGAAATATAAATACGTAAACTAAGAAAATATATTATTCTTATACTTATTTAGAGTTAAATATTTTTATTTACTATAGCTATTTTACCTTTAGTAAAAATAATAATAAGCTCTCTACTATCTTTAAACTATTAATTAGAAAGGAAAAAAACTAATATTTTTAATTCTAAAAAGTTTTTTAGAATATAAAATAAATACTTAATATATTACTTCTTACTTATATAAAAGCTTATAATCGACTTTATAAACTAATTAGTAAGAAAATAACTTATATATATTATATTATAATATATAGGCGACGCGTCTAAGTTTATTTTATTTTAGATAATAGTGTACTCTAAATTAGCGTTAGGAAAAGAATTCTAAAAATTTATAAATACGTAGTTTAAAAATCCTAATATAAAAAATAAGACAATAAATAAGCTTTAATATTTTATTTAAAAAAAAAAAAATATATAAAACTATTATATTAAATTTAATTATCTTATTTTAGAGTAAAGTAAACACTTTATTAGTAATATTAAAAGGGTTATATTTATAAATAGCTTATAAGCATATTAGAGCTTAGCTACTTACTTTATAAAAAATTTATTAACCGTATTATTAAGATTATTAATAAAGTTTAATAGCTAGAGTATAAGTCTCTCTTTATCTTAAAATTAGTATCTACTCCTAAAAGTAATAATAAGATAAAGTAGTAGCTCGAGCCGGTTTACGCTTAGATAATAAAAGACTACTTAGTTAAGTAAGTTTTATAAAAATAAATTAAATTTTTAAAAACTCCGACTTCTAATAATAGTAAAATTACCTATAGAGCTAACTACTATAGATTAAAAATAATTTTACTAAGAATAAGATAGTACTACTCTATAGTGTTATTAATAAGTTAAATAAGTTAATATTTAAAATAAATTAATTATTTTACTTCTTCTACTAAGCAATAAACTCTTATATTAATAATATTATAGTAGTACTACGCGATCTAATATATTTACCTATTAATTAATAACTATTACTTATCTTATATATATAGAAGAAGTATAACTATATAAGTAAAATACTCTTTAAGGATATAAATACTTAGGTTAAACTATTTAAGATCTTTATAAATATCTTATAAGATTTAAGCGTAAATAATATATTCTTAGTTATTAATATATTTAATAAGTAAGTAGTAGACTTACTAAAGCTATTAGACTTTATTATTTAAAAATTATATATATATTCTTATATTAAGTAGATTATCTCTAGCCATAACTAGCCTAATATTAAGAAATCGCTTAGGAGGGTAGAGTATAAAGTAAGACTATATTTTAAACTAAACGTAGTGTCTATTTTTAGAATAATTAATATATTTATTTAGTATAAAGTACTTTAGCTAGTAAAAAAAAAGTATAATAATAAAATAAAAGACTCTATATTAGGATATTTATTTTTATATATAAATAGTACTTTTTTCTAAATAGCTTTAATCCATTAAAACCTTAAAAAAATTCTATAATAGAATACTCTTAGGAGACTAGATATATTTTTATATAAATTAAACTCTCATTATAAATAAATAATTAAGTAGATATATAAATTAAAAAATACTATTCTCTATAAGTAAATATTAGTCCTAATTATAATTATATACGAAGTAATTATATTAAAGGAGCTAATATTTCTTATTAAAATACTTAAGGATATAGCTAATAACCTTAAATTATTATAAGAAATTGTTAGTCTATATAACTTGTCCCTTACTATCTAAGAAGATACTATTTATTTTATATATTAATCTATAAAAAACTTTTTATTTATAAAGGTATTTAGTAGAATCTTTTTATTAAAAATAAAGGAGGCCTACTATAAAATCTTTTTAATATTACTTAAAGTTATATCTAAAATACTATAATAAGATATATATAGTTCATATATATTTAAATATTTAGTTAAGTAAGTTATATAGCTAGATTTAGATTTACTAATAAAGTTATACTATCTATATATCTCCTAGATTAATTATTTATATTTTTAGAATTCTAGCTCTTTTATAAAGTATAATATTAATCTATAGGATAAAGATACTATCTATAGTGTTCTAAGATAGTAATACCTCTACTAGCTTAAAGCTTTTAGTCTATATAAGAGTATATTATAAAAAGTATTATTAATAGTAAAACTTAAGGTCTTTATATAAGTAAGTTAAGAATTTATAATACTATATAAACTATATATAAATATAAAATAAAAAAAGAATAATTATATCTATATTAAATAACCTAGTTCGAGATACGTACCCATTTATTATATTTTATAAATAAGTAAGAAAAAATTACTTTTTTTTAAGTATATACTTCTATACTCCTATGTAGGCTAACTTATAGCCTAATAAGAGGTATTTTTAAAAGAGAAGAGCTAAACTAGATTATAATAGTGCCGGCTATAAATAATAAATAGAGCCCCTACTTATATATACTTAAGGGCTATAGTAACTCTATCTTATTAATAGCCTTTTTATATAACTTAATCTAGATTGTATTAGTATTAAGTAATAAAATAATTAAAATTTAAAATATAAATAGCGGCGCGTATTTATAAAAACTTAAGGGCTATAGTAGTTTTTTTAGTTTAGTTAATTTTTAATATATAACTTAGTCTAGATCGTATTAGCGTTAGGTAATAAAATAGTTAAAATTTAAAATATAAACAGCAGCGCGTATATATAAATATTTAAGTACTATAGTAGTTTTATTTACTTAGCAGCCTTTTTATATATATTAACCTAGATTATATTAGCGTTAAATAATAAAATAGTTAAAATTTAAAAAATAAATAGTAGTATATATTTATAGATATTTAAAAGCTATAGTAGTTTTACTTTATTAGTTATCTATTTATATAACTTAATCTAGGTTATATTAGTATTAGGTAATAAAATAATTAAAATTTAAAATATAAACTACAGCGCGTATCTATATAGATTTAAGGGCTATAATAGCTTTATATACTTAGTAGCCTTCTTATATAATTTAGTTTAAGTTACGTCGGCGTTGTATAATAGAATAGTTAAAATTTAAAATATAAATAATAATATATATTTATAAATACTTTAGGGCTATAGTAACTAAGTTTACTTAGTTATTTTTTTATATAACTTAGTTTAGATCGCATCGATATTATATAATAAAATAGTTAAAATTTAAAATATAAGTAGTAGCGTATACTTATAAATACTTAAGGGCTATAATAGCTTCTTCTTATTAGTTATTTTTTTAAATAATTTAGCCTAGATTGTATTAGCGTCGGGCAATAAAATAATTAAAATTTAAAATATAAATAGTAGTATATACTTATAAATACTTACTATTAGTAAATTAGTTTACTAAATTTTATTTAATATTATTAACTTATATTTTTATACTAAAATTAGTACTATTAATATTAGTATTTATATAAGTTTAGTTATATATACTACTCTTTTAAAGCCTTATAATCCTTAATATTAAAATTTTACTTTAAGCTTAGATTATATATAGATTAACTATAATTTAAAAAATCTAGTATAGCTATTTTTAGTGTATCGGCTATTATACTTAATAGTATTAAAATATATAATTAGTATTAGTATTAGTATAGAAAGAATATAGATATATAAAATTAAATTAAATATATTTAAAGATTATAGAATAAAAATATCTATACAATTTATTATTTTATATTTATTTTATATATATTTATATATTAATCGAATAAATAGTATAGCTGTAGTGGCTCGGGGCAACCAAAAGGGGTTTTAAAAAAGGAGGAGTATGTGTATACCTTTATACTTAGTATATTAAAAAATTTAGGTAAGGCTAGGTCGAAAAATTATATTTATTTATTTTCTTTATTTTATAGACGGATAGAGATTAAACGAAATATATACTTTAGTAAATGGCTATAGTAAAATTTTAATAATATACTATATAAAAGTATAGTTTAAAGATTTATTACTTTAATTTTATTAAAGATTAATAAACGCCTTTAATAAAGCTAGTAGGGAGGACAGTTAACCCGTACTAGTATAAACCTTATATAGTAGTGATTTTTATAAATAGTTCTAGAGAGCTAAGTTAGTAATTAAAGGGACGACTAAAGTTAACTTAATTATATAACTATAGGGCTATAATTAGTTTATTTACTATACCTTTATATAGTCATAAGCTTAACTTTTAATTAATTTAAATAGATTATAGAATACTAGTTATATAAAACGTAAAAAATAGTACTATACTAGTCTATATTAATAATTACTTTTATTAAAGGTACTAATATACGTAGTAACTTTACGTAAATCTCTATATAATAATAGTTATAGTGCTAATAGGAGCTTTTAAATACTATAAAAGAATTTATAAACTTAGTTAAACCTATTTTATAAGTTTTTGTAGTAGTAAAAGTGTAATATTAGTATTATAGTAAAAGAAGTTACTCTTATAATAAAAGAAAACTTTTAATAAAATTAGCTGTAGCGACAATAGTATAATAGTAATTTTTAAATATAAAAGCACCTATATATTTAAAATTACCTATATAATATACCTAATATAAATATATAATAGATAATAGAGTATATATAGAGTTTAAGTAGTATAGAGTTAAAATACTCCTTATTTTTCTTAGCGTAGGGTATTTCTTAACCTATAGTAATAGACGTTAGTAAATCTATTATTACTATTTAGTACTTAGTAGTATAGAAGTGCTATATTAATAAAGATTTTTTATGCTATAATCTATAGTAGTTTACTAGTAGTTATTAGTAAAAATAAAAAGAAAATAGCGTCTCTATATATAGTCGTATATATATACGCTAACAGTAAATCCTAATATAAATAAAATAACTAAGTCTTAATTATAAAAGTACTATAAATATATAAATAGAAGAGTTAGTATATTATAAATAGTTAGGGACTAATAGAGACCTATACTTACTATAGCCTAGGGTTATAAGTACTAGGAATAGTCCCCTAGTTGCAGATTAATTTAATTATATTTTCTTATTAGTAATTATAAATAACTAGCTACTTTACTATAAAGAACTTTATATAAATTTCTTATTACTAGGTATTAAGCCGTAGCTAGTAGCGGCGATACTATAAAAATTAAAAAAATACTTAAACTAAAAAATAACTTTATAAATAATATATAAATTAGTAAGCTTACCTCTAAATATTATATATAGTCTAATAAAGTACTTACGTTAAATATAAAAAATAATACTCTTTTAAATGTAATAAGTTTTTAAGTACTATTTATCTTTTATATACTAAAATAAATAAAAGTAGTTTTATATTATAATTTAATAATACTTATATTATTTTTAGTCTAAATACAAAGATAAGTTAGCGTAAAATAAAATAGAATTATAAATTATTCTTTAGTTAAGAAATATAAAGATAATAAGAGATTATAGTTAAATAAAGTTAATTTTATAATAAGATATAAAATAACTATTAGTCTATATATATATAAAAAACTCAACTAGTATAAAAGATATTATAAAAAAGTTAACTATAAAAAGTAAGAACAATATAGAAAACCTATTACACTATATACTAGTCTTTTTAATTTTTCTTTTTATTAATATTTTAGTCTACTCCATTCGTTCTAAAAAAGTTAATAGAGTAATTTATTATTCTTTTTACTAAAAAAGAGTTACTATACTTTCTATACTAAAAAAAAAGTCCTATTACGTAACTATTAATCTAAATTATTTTATAATCTATTACGTTTCTTTTACTATACCTCTTTACTTATAGCTATTCCTTTAGTGCTATTTTATAGTAATTTTTTTTTAGAGTTCTTATAATTATAATACTATTCCCCTCTATAGACTTATTATTTTAATATTTTATTTTCTTATATTACTATACCGTAGTAGTGCTAATAGTATTTATAAAAATATATATTTTTATTTTTTAAGATAAGTTATAGCCTTTTTAAAATATCTTTTACCTTATTAACTATACTAAAAGTTTATAAGTTATCTACTTACCGCTATTATAATTATATAGTGTTAATTCTTATAACTAGCGTAGAAATACTAACTTCCTATAATTATATAAAGAAAAGGATCTAAAGTGTATAGTAAAATTATTAATTAGTTTTTATACTTACTCTACTTAGGTAAAGTATTATTATAATCTTATTTTAACGTGCACTAAGCGCTAAGAGTTAAAAGCAGAATAGTAATATTTTTAAAATAAAATTATACGTTTTAAAGAGGCGCTAGCTTATAAAAAATATAAGCTATTTAATATTTAGGAAAAAAATATTATTATAAACTAAAAGAGATAGCGTTAAGTAAAGAAATAAAGAAACTAAAACGCGCTATAGGGTTCTCTAATTCTTCTTTTATTTTAGGTAGTATAGATACTAATACTACGTTTATACTTTTACTATCTAAACCTATATCTAACTTAGGCTAATTATAGACTAATCCTCTTCTCCTATTTAATTCTTTTTTATCCTTTAATCTTTCTATCTTTTTAGCTAACCCTCTCGTCCCTTGTAAGGCTGGCCCTATTATTAATTCTTATAAAATTTATCTAGTAGTTTTTTATAGTTTATAAGATTTTATTTTAGTTTTATATATTTTAGCTTTTTAACTATTCTTACTACTTTACTAAATATTTTTACTAATATTTTATCTTACGTAGATTTTTAATTATCTTAACCTTATACTCCTTATCTTTAAGATTAAGTTATATTTCTAATTTGGCGTCTAGTAGTACTAGTTTAAAAAGTAATTTATAGAAAATTAGATATATTTTTATTCTCTTTAGTAATTAAAGTTTATATATTACTAGTCTTTAGACTTTAATATTTTTAATAGGGCCCCTCTAGAGGTTATTTAGCTTTTTACTTAGTCTTTTTATCTTAAGATTTTTTATAGATAGGACAATACTATTTCTCTTTTTAAAGATTAGTCTCTTAATCCTTTATTTAGTTGTATTCTTAGATATTATAAAATTTCTTTTTTTAATATTTTTATATAATTTTTATAAAGTTTATATAATTATTAGGCTTTATTATCTACTCTTAATAATATACTTCTAATATTTTATAGATCCTAATAAGTAGTTAATTTATATTTATATATTTATATATTAATTAAATAAAAAGGTGTAGCTATAGTGGCTATATAGGCGACCAAAAGGGGTTTCGAAAAAAAAAGAGTATATATATATCTTTATTATATTTATAGTTTACGTAGTATAGAGAGTAACGTATATTATTAAATTTTATATTATTATATATTTCTTTACGTTTATCTATAGAAACTATATTAACTTTATATATACTACGTCCTTACTTAATATAAATAAGTAAAAATAGAGGCTCTATAACTAAAGCCTATTAAATATAAGATTTTTTTAATTTTACAGCTAGTAGAGTAATAACTTAATAAATAATTTATTAAGTAGTAACTATAATAATAGTACGGCGTAACACCTATAAAATAAGAATAAATATTTATAAGTTATTATCTTAGGTAGAGTAAAATTATAGAAGGCGTATATAGCGCGTTTAAAAAGGTAAGTATATAATCTAAGAAGAGCACGTAGTCTAGAAAAAGTATATAGTATTTTTTTCCCCTTTCTATAATACCTAAAATATCTTTTTTTTCTTTAGATTATTATAGCTAGGAGGACTTTAAAACTCGCTTTTAGGTGCCTAATAATTATAACTAATCTTAGCTAGTTAACGGTAATAATAGTAATAATAATAATTTTTATTTTTATTAAAAACCTAGATAACTAGCGGGGCTACTTTAAATACTATCTAAAATATTATTATAAGCTTATAAAAAGAGCCGGTCTTTTTAAAAGACTATTTTTTTTTATTAATATTTTTAATTTTAGGTCGGTTACCGTAAGGCTTTTTATTTTTAAATATAAAATAATTTTTAACCTTAATAACGTTTACGGCTTATACTTATATAGTAATATAATAGAGCTAATAAAGTAATAGCTTAAAAGTATTAAAAACTTACTAAGTAAGGTAAAGAGTAAAATAAAGGATAATATATAATTAAGGAAAAGTAAAAAGAAATTCTTTAAAATAGCGTAAAAAAAGCCGGTATAGTTTTAGTAAAAAAAGTTTATTAAAATAGTTAAAATTATTTAGACGTAGGGATATACGTATATATAAGAGTAAAATAGATAATAAAAAAAAAAGTATACTACAGCGCTGTAAAATAGTTATAAAAGCTTATTATTAAAAAAGTTAGTAATTATTTTAAGAGGACTAAGAGGCCCTATAAGGAGTACGGCGTTATTTTAATACTTCAATTATTATTAAAAAGGTTATAGGTTATTAGTAATAGTAAAAAGTTATTATAGTTACTATATAAGAAACTTATTAAAATAAGTATACGTTAATTACGTAATATAGTAAAAGTTTAAATAGTTAGTCTAGAGTCGCGTAACGTTTATATTATTATATATATTTTTAAATACTACTTAAGTGTCTAGTTTATATATTTAGTTTATTAATTTATTTATAAGTAGAAACTTATTATAAGTTTTATTACTACTCTTAGCTTAGTTATAAGCGTAGTCTAGTATTTAAATATAAATAGTTTATTTTTATTTATAATAAATGTTTTTAATATATAATATTTAGTAACTAGGTTTTATTAAACTTTATAAGTTTTATTTTTAATTATAATAGATTCTATTATAGGTATATAAATTATTATATTTATTAACTTATATACTATAACTAGTATAGTGTTATAAAGTTATTTAAATTAAATTTTATTAATACTAAAAGTTTTACTATAAAGTCTATAAAGACGTTAGTCTATAGTTATTAAAGTAGTTTAAGAGATTATAATAACTTATAGGACTTATATCTCTTAGGTTTATTTTATTAATAAACTAAATAGTTATCTATTATCTTTATAACCTTTTATTAAAGTCTTAGAATCGCGTATTTATTTATAATATAATATATAATTTTAGAAGTTTTTAGGTATCTTTATTTTTTTAACTTATATAATTTCTTAACTAGAGTAAATACTATTTAGGTCTCTATCTAAATACGTTTTTATTAATTAATTTTTTCTAAAGTTAGTATCTATCTATTATAATAAAAATTATAATATAATTATTTTATTATTAATAAATAATAGTAGTTCTAGAAGTCTTTTACTACTACTTAGTATATTTTCTTTACTTATATTATTTTTAAGTAATTATAATATAGCGTACCGTCTTTTACCCTACTAGAATTAGTAGCCCTAGTTCTTTTTCTTTTTTTATTATATTTACTACTATATTAAGTTTTTTTTAAAAAGTAAAAGTATATTTAGATTTTAATCTAGGGATATAAACGTAGTAAGAGAACTATATTAAATACTAAACTATATATATAATAATTAAAAGCTAACTTATAAGAACTAATTTTAAAAAATAATATATATTAAAACAGCTACTTAATTAAATAATAAGTATACTAGTAGACTAGTAATTAGTATTAAATTAGTAGTCTATATTAGCAGGTACTTAGTAGATACTATAAAAAGTAGATAATATAATATAATTACTTACGTATACTATATAAATAGTAAAAGAACTATATAGAAACTATTATAACTTTATTATTATTAAAGTTACCTAATTACTATATTTAATATTAAAGAGTTTAAATAGTATCTATACTTTACTATTAAAACTAATAGGATATTAAAAAATAAAATATAAGTAAGCCCTCTATATACCCTTTATACGGCTATAGATAAATATTTATACTTTTATACTTATAGATTACTAGATTAAGAATTAAGAATATTAAATTATATAAAAGTAATTTTATTTAGTTTAAATAGCGCGTATACTTTTTTTAGCTAAATATAATAATCCTTACTATATTTAAAATTAATATTATTACTTAGGTATATAGTAACACGGCTGTCTATAAGTAGTATATATATTAAGTAAACGCTTTTACTAGCTTATATAATGCTATTAATTAGTTATTTTAAAAGCGTATAATAATTATTACTAAAAGTATAAAAGAGCTAGTAGTATACTATAGAAATAAAATCTATAATTTTAAGTTATAGCTAGAGTAAATATAGAGTATATACTTATAGAGATAGGTAAACTTTTCTAGTATAACTAGTTCCGGTTATAGTCGCTAGCCTAAGTAGTTACTACTTTAATTTAAACTAAGAGTAAGTTACTCCGGGAGACTTTTAATCTAAGCCTAAATATATATTAAAAGGTCTAAAAATAGACCTGCACAGCCCCTAAGTATAAATAAAAAAGCCTATTTAGAAATTTTAATACTTAGTTATACTTTCTTAGTTACGTATAGCTTTATTTTAGCTAAGGCTACTATTTTTAGCTTAGCTATCTCCTTTAACTATTCGTGTTTTATTACTTAAACCTTACCTATTCTAACTACTATCTACGTATTTAAAGTTTTATAAAAAGGTAAAAAGGCACTATAGTTTATTACCTATATTTTACTTCTTATATATACTCTTACCGTTTATCTAGATTACTAATAAATATAACTAAATTTTAATTATTCCCTTTACATTTAATACTACGGTAAAAACTACTATAAGTAATATACTAAATAGTATTTAAGCTATATCTAAGTAACAGAAATTAGTTTACATCTCTAGTAATAAGCTAAGTAATAGTTTTAGTAAAAATTATAATTTCTATACTTTTATAACTAAACCTATTACTTTAGCCTAGGTCTACGTATAATAAGACTAGATTAGATTATTTTAGAATTAAAGATATATTAGATAAGAGTATATTTATATAAAGATAAATACTAGGGTATTAAACTACTTAATCTACTAAAATAGGAGCTAATATCTAGTATAACTAAAGAGGAGCTTAAGCCGCTAGAAAGGCGTAATATTATAGTATACTACGCCCGTAAGTTAGTAAAAAAAAGAATATAATATAGTCTCTAGCTAACAGAGCGCTAATAGTAAGTAAAAAAATTAAATTTAACTTAAATATAGCGCTGCTATAACCTTATAAGCGGCTTAGGATTTATATAAGAGTAGGGTAACTTTATACGTAGACGTTATACGGGGATTCTTAAAGTATATTATATATAAATTTAAGGTAGAGCTAGATTAGATAGTAATATAGCTAAATTTAATAATAGAACTAGATAATAGAGATTTATATATACCGGAATAACTATAACTTTAAGTTAAATAGAGCTAGCTATTCCCTAAATATTATAAAAAATCTTAATAAAGTATATTTAGTAAACTCCTTAATAAAAGACTACTATTAGCTTACTCTATCTACTATAATAACTAAGTAATAGTCTCTAGTAGAGCGACGGTAGAAGCTAGATATATAGCTAGTAAAGAATAGTACGCTTATCTAGCGACTATACTTAAATTTTTAAAAATAGCTTTTAAGGTTCTAAGCGCGACGTTTATTTTAGAAATAAGTAAATAATAAGTATTTTTACAAAGTAAAGTCTCTACTAAAATATTTTTACGTAAGCGCTGTTTTTATTTTATATTTTTAGGTATTTATAAATATATAATAGTATTTACTATATATTAATACTAAACTATTTATACTAGTTAGCGTAGAAGAATACTCTGCGTCTAGTACCCTCTTAATTATTTTTATTACTTATATTTTTAACTTTTCGGCCTCCCTCTACCGGCCTTAATTTTAGTATATTAACGCTAGATTAGCTATATATTAAAGTATTACTATAAGTAAATATAAAATACTAAAACTAGGAGTATTAAAAGCGTAAAATTAAATAAGAAAAACTAGTAGAATTAAGAAAGTGTTATAGAATACTAAAACTTTAATTACTAAACTTTATTAGACTACTAGTTTCTTACTACTCTTCTTCTAGGTTATTTATTACTACTAGACGACGACTTCTCTCCTACTATATTATATAGACCTATTTTTCCCTAGGTAAATACCTTTAATATTTTACTCCCCTTTTATATATCTTACGATACTAATACCTTCTTACTTTTTTTACTTTTATTTTTTATACTTTTTATATCTCCTTTTTTATACAGCGTAGCTGTTTCCGGATAAAAGTATTTAAAAATAGAATAATAAGCTTAATAAATAGATATAATTATTTTTACGTTTATAAATTCTACTAAGAACTATTAATATTAAAGAGATTAGGATTACCCTTAAGCTTCTATTACATTCTTAAGGGTAATCGGTTCTAATATATACACGTTAAATAATAAAAGTTAAGTAAAACTTATAAAATTTTACTTAAAATAGTTTTAGTAGTAGGGGTTAAAGAACTATTTAGTTTTAAAATAGCCTTTATAGTATTTTTTTACTCTTTATCTTCTATTATAGACTCTAACCTATTATCTAAATTTATTTATACCTAACTAAACTATTACGATTTAAATACTATCTATTAATCTAAAAATACTACTTTTTATTAAAATATTTTAATAATATAGTCTTTTATACTATTAATTCCGGAGTAAGGCGTAAAGAAAATAAAAAAAATAGTAATAAAAACTAAAAGGCTAAAACTAAGCGTAAGAGTTAGAGGATTCCGGATTTAAAAAAGAGTTATATTTTAATTACCTTAGCATTACGCTTTAAAAATTTTCTTAAATAAAATAATAAGTTATCTTTTTATACTATAAAATAATATTTATCCGATTACCGTTAAACTACAGACCTAAGCTTATTCTATTCTTAGTAAAATTACTCCCCTTAATTCTTACCTAACGTTACCTAAAGTTATTATAGGTAATAGCTTATTACTTTTTACTAACTTAAGGTTTTATACTATAGGCAGAATTAAGTTCTACTTATTAATAGGATCTTCTTAACTAAACTTATTTATATAATTTATACGTAACTGCGCTAGTTAGTACTAAAAAGGGCCCTACTATTATTTTAAAATATATACTACCTTTTATAAGTTAGTTTAACTACTACGTTCCTACCGTAAAATATATAATATAAACCCCTTTATTTATAGCTTTAATTACCTTATTATTAGTAGCAGATATATAAAAATTATTTTTAAAAGATATAGTTTTCTATATTAAAAATCCGGCTATAAGAGACCGAGTTAAAGAGATATAGATAAAGAGCTTTCTAATTAAGTTAGTAAATAGCCTTAACTTTTATAAATAAAACGTCTTAGACAATATAATAGGTAAAAAATATATTATTAATTAAATATTTATCTAATCTTCTTTTAATATATCTAGTATATTTTAGAAGCCCTATTCCTACAGTTAGGCCTTAGAATTTATAAAGTATACTAAACTAATATAAATTATATCTACGCCTTTATAATAAGACTAAATTCTAAGTTAAAGGCCGTTATCGTATAATTATAGAGCCTATAATTAAGTATACTAGTCTATAGCGGTTTATAACTATTTCTAATTAGAGGCTTTAATATATTAAATAGCTTATTAGAGATACTATATACTTATTTTAAATAATATAAGCTTATTAAAGTTAAAATAAAAAAAGGCAGCCTATAGGTTTATAACTCTTATTTACCTACCTATTCTAATAAATATTATAGAGCTATTCTTAATATATAACTTACTTTTAAAAATTTAAAAGGTTTTATAATATATTTTATTTTCGCGATATAAAAAGAACTTAAGAGTTAGTTAAAAAAAAACTTTCCGGTCGGGTAGAATCCTAAATAAAAGGCTTTATAAATAAAGAGCCTAATAATAGAGCTAAACTTTACTTTTAAGAGTAACTAGGTAACCTATTAGTACGTATTAGATTTACTTCTTAGCTACCTATTTACTAGCGCCTTGAGCTAGAATAAAGCTTTTACTATAATATAGTATTAAACTAATAATTATATTTAAATATATAAGTAGTACCTTTAATCTAAAGACCGTATCTAAATATATAGTTAATATTTTTAATTTAAATATTATCCCTAAATATATAGCTAGCGCCTTTAAGCTAAATATTATATCTAAATATATAACCGGCGCCTTTAATCTATCTATTTCTAAGTAGGGAAATATATATAGCTTTTAAGCACTAATAAATAGTACTTTTAAGAAACCTAGGGATCTATATATATTATATAATATATTAATAGTATTAGTTACTAATACTATAATTAGCCTATTAGGGAGTATTATAGTACCCCCTAAAACTATTTTTTTAATTTAAGAGAATAATACGGACTGTATATTACTTAAAATATATTTTATAAATATTATAGTTTCTACTCCTATCTAAGCTATTAGGTAAGTTAGAAATAGTATAGAATTAGGTAATATACTATTAATAGTATAGTTAACTAACTAATTAATTAAATCTATTTAAACTTTACTAATATTACCCCTTTCTATTTTATAACGCTTATAATAATAGGTTGTATTTAAGTCTACTATATTTAATATTTATTTCTTACAAAATTTTAACTTTTTAGCCTTATATAGTACTCTATTAACTTTTTTATAGAATACCTTTCGTCGCCGTAAAATAAATTTACTTAGGTTTTTTTAGCCCTTCTTATAGCTATAATATAAATATATACTTACTTAATTAAAAACGCGGTCGTATAGTAAATAAATCTTATAATATAAAATATTTATATTATAAATCTAGTTAGTAATAATTACTATATTAATATAAAGAATAGGTTAATACAAGTTATATAATATTATTAAAGTTTTTTTAATATTATAAATTCTCTAAGCTACTTACACTCTTACAGCGGACATTATAAATTATTTTTTTTAAAATTATTATACTCCTCTTTTAGGTTACTAGTTAGGTCTTTATTACTATTATTATTAATATTACTATTATTATTACTACCGCCGGTATCTTTCTTGCTATACAGACTTATATAAGCTAAATATTTTAGTAGCTTATATATAAGATACTAGACTTAGGACTAAAATTAATTAGGACCTATAATTAAAGTTTATAAGTATAAACCTAAAAGAATCTAATATATCTATATAGAGTATTAGCGGTTAGAAATATTTTAAAATAAGTCTAGTATTTTATATTAAGATATTTTCTATTTATTATTGTAAATTAAACGGCGGGGAAGTTAGATAATAATAATACTAAGACTAGATACTAAAAGGGACACTTAATTAAAACTAAATTAATATATTAGAAATTATTAGTAAATATCCTCTATAAAAAGACTTTAGATTTCTTTTTTAAGTTTTAATAAGCTTATTTCTCTAAACTGCTTACCTTATTTATACTTTAATATAGTTTATACGGTTAGTCTTTCTATTTAACTAATTAAGTATAAATATTTACTTATAAGTCCTTTAGCGCGTTTTTACTACCTATTCTTAATACTCTACTAGATAAAGTAAGTAAAATAACTAAATACTCGCGTTATAAAGGCTTAGGCTTAATTAGAGATTTTAAGTATATATAGTATAATAGTACTAGAGATAAGCCTATTTAAAGTAAAAAAGTTACTTAGTTTATAATAGCGCTAGATAAGTTACGTAAAAAATTTATATAAGGTAAAAATATTCTTATTATATCTTAGTTTTAATTATATTAAATAATTATTAGGCTAGAGTCTTTTTATAGCTTTTTTTTTAAGTTTTAGAGTTTTTATTGCTACGCGATAGCGCGTTACCTAAATATATATATTATTAAGTTTTAATCTTCTACTTCTTTTATTAAATATTTTCCCCTTCTCTTTTATAGGTTATATTATTCTTATAACTTTATAAGAGGTAATACGAGAATAACTAAAATAATATTTAAAATATAAAATCTTATTTAGTATATTTAGAATATAAGACTATATTTAGTATATTTAAAATATAACTTTTTATTTCTACGTATCTATAAGTGTATCTACTAATAAATTCCGCCTAATACTAAAATTATTAAATAAAAAATTTTATAGTATAAGTCCTTTATAAATTTTTACGGTACTATTATTAAAACACCTTAACTAATATAAGGCTATTAAGTATTAGAATATCGCGTTATATTCCTATATACTTTATAAATAAAAGTAGTATTTCTTATCTATATCCCCTAAATAAAGTTATAATAGTTAGGCAGACGTTAGGTAAAGATTATAATTACCTAGCCTTAGTAGCTAAATAACTCTTAGTAATAAAACCTATTTAATTTAATAGAGTAATAAGAAAGAGGCCTAATACACCTTATATATAGAATTTTTACTATTTATCTACCTTAATTTAAAGATATAGTAAGTAAATATTTAAATATACGTTTTTATTTTATAAGATATACTATTCTTTTATAGGGTATAAAACTAAGCTTATAAGTAGTTAGCTTAACAGCGACTATTATAGTTATATATAGATATATAGTCTTATATAGTATATTACTAAAATATAATTAGTAAAGAGTTTATTAACTATTTTATTAATTAGCACGTATTAGTTCTATAAAAAGGTTTATCTACTTACTTTTAAAGAGTATAAGAATAGCCGTTTACTCTTTAGGAACTATATATACTAAGTATAACTATTTATTTCTTAATTTTTTTATTAATTTATTTACTAAATTATAATTAATCGCTAATACTTATTTTATTTTACTACCTCTTACTCTACTTAAGTACTTTCTATTATAGCCTTACTTAGTAATACTAGCCCTTTTTATACTTAGCTACTCCTATTCGAGTAGATCCCCCTTTTAGACTTATTACTTCTTAGTCTTATACCTATACTTTTTATTATTTAGCTACTTTTTACTAGTACGTTAAGTATCTATAGTTAGCTACTATATATTTTAGATTTAGTTTTATTAGTTAGAAATTATACCTTAGAATACTTAAGTAATTTATTAAAAACCTTTTTTAGTTAATAAATCTATTCTTAGAGAACTTTTACTATCTTCTAAAAAATTATAGTTTTAAAAATTAAAGTGCCCTATAACGATAAAGCGTACGATATACTTATTTTTTAAATATATTTATAACTATTTACGCGATTAGCGTACGCTTTATTTATTATAGTTAATTTTAAATTATTTAAGTATATTAATAAATCTAGATTATAGTCTTATATTAGAGACAACGTAAATAAAAAGCTACTATACTACTCCTTTTAAAATAGTCGCTTTTACTTCTAATATAAATACTACCTATTTATATTTAAACGTAATTAAAGCTATAAAGAGCTTAGCTTTATTTAAAAAAAAGCCTCTATATTATATTTTAGGTAAAATCTAACTATTTTAAAAGAGCTCCTAAATAAATACCGCCGGCATTATTTAGGGCTAGTTAAAAATAAAACCTATATTTTTAAGCACTAAGGAGACTAATAAAAACTATTAAAATTTAAAAGTAAAAGAAATATATTAATTATAGTGCTTAATAAAGAGTTAAAAGAGATACTAATAAATAACTTTTTAGAGTTTCTAAACCTAATAACTTAGATATAGTACTCTACTTATAGTATTTTATACTAATAAAAATACTTATTTTATAGGCTATTAGGAACTAAGAAATCCAGTTTTAGCTTTTCTATTATAGGCTAATTTAATTTAGATATTTATATTCTTAATATTCCTATACTTAATAACTATAGTCTAAAGACACTTTTAGCTAAGCTCCTTTAATATTATATTATCTTACTTAAGGATATTAATACTATTAGCTTAAAACGGACTATAAATAGTAATAAGACTATTAGCTAAAGTATTTCTTTTTTATAAATAACTAACTCTAAAATATTATCTCTATCTACTCTTTTTAATATCCTTAATAGTATTAGGTTACTAGAGGGCCGAGTGCTAATTATAATAATTAATTATATTAAATATTTTAATATAGCGCTTATACGTCCGGGCTGTATAAATATAAAAATAGAGTTTTAATTAACTAATAAAGATATAATTAGTTAACTATTCTTTTTTATCTATAATCCTAAGCTAATAGATATTATTAGAGGCGATAAATCTAAGAATAGTGTCTATTAAACTAGAGAAAAAAAAATTATAAAGGACTATAAACTACTATAACTAGTATAAGAGTTTACGGCGAAAGTACTAAAACTAAAATTTAATTTAACTAAAATTATATTACTATTACTAGTAAATAAGTAATTACTTAATTATATAATTACTAGTATAGATATGTGGGTAAAGAAAATTAATAAAAAAAAGAAAAAAATTATAAAAATAAACTCGTAAACGCTTAATAGCAAGACGCTTAATAGTAATATTAGTCTCTAAAACTATTAGGTTTTTTTTTTTCTTTTTTTGTATTATCTATTTAGTAGATTAGGCTAATACAGTCGGTTCTATCTAAGAGTATTTTAAAAATAATAATAAGTTTAGTATATTAGTAATTTAATTATATAATATATTTTTTTTAATATAGGTTATTTTATTCTTTATCTACTATAAGCTTATTTAGTATAATATTATATTATAATATACCGGTGTATATATATAATAATTTATATTTTCTAATCTAGCCTTCTAGCGCGGCAAGAAGGCTAGCCTAAAACCTTAACTTATAGCCTTTCTTATAAATAAATAACAGACTTATTTATAATAAAAATAGCTTTTTATCTACTAATTATTTAACTCTATATCCGCCTAACTCTATTAAAGCCTTATTTTAGGCCTATTTTAAGAACCTGTTCTAAAATCCTCTAATTTAGTTTAAGTTATAAGAGAGGCTAACTTATTTATATAGGCTACTATTCTATAACTAAATAGCCTAAATAGAGTATAATATTACGTACGTTAACGTAAAATTTTTATATATCTCTATAGTTAAGGTAAAACTAATTACTATACTTTTATATACTAGCTAAATTAATATAAATACTATACTGCGTATAAGTTCTAAATAAATTAAGTATAGCTATATATAGGCTAAAAGAGAAACTTTTTAAACAGGTAAGTACTAAAAAGCTATTAGCCTATTACTTAACTTCTATTAATTTAAAAATATTTTTAGGCCTAGCGTAGTAGGGTAAATATATTTTACCTATACCTTAATACTCTATTACTTTTTTAGGGGTAGTAAACCCTACTCCCTTCTACTTATATAAAATTTAATTTTAGCTAATAAGTTACTAAATTTAAAATATTAAATAACCTATTTTAAATAGTACGCGTTTAGCAATCCGTCTAAACTAGTAGCTAGTTATAAACTCTTAATATATATTATTTAAAATAAAATACTCTATTTTATTAAATTTGCTTACGCGTTAATAGCTAATTAAGTATATTATAAGCACTAGCTAATAAACGTATTAAAGCTAAACTTATTTTTTAATAATATTACTACCTTAGTCCTGTTTTATAGAGGAGCTAACGCTATATTCTCTAAGTAGAAATAATATATAAAGGCGTAGACTATCTCCCTTTTTAGCTAGTAATACTTTTATCCCCTATTTTCTCGCTTCTTAATATAAGATATAGTAAGCTATAAGCTACTAGTTTTATTTTAACCTATCTCTAACTAGAGTAAATAACCGCCTATAATAGCTACTACTAATAGTATAACTATTATACCTATTTCTAGTCTTAACCGGCCCCTTACTAAAAATAATATAAATAAGTCTACTACTATATAAGTCTAGCTCTCTCCCTTTTACTTATATATATATATCTAACTACCTACTCTTAGCTTTAGCCTATAAGTTTATACTAACCTAATATTTACTATTAAAAATATAATAGTCTTTAGCGTATCTAGTTTAAAATATATATTAAAATAAATTATATTAAGAAACTAGTAGAGATTATTACTTATTATAACTAGCTTAAAAGGTTTAGTTTTTATTTAGTTTATTAATACAATCCTATTATAAATAATATAATAAAACTTAAGTTAAATCTTAAAATTATACTTAGTAAATAAAATAAAATAATTTTAATTAACTCTCTTAATCTTTGTAATATCTATAGAGTTATTTTTAAGTTTATTTTTAAATAAAGTTAGCTTATTTCTTTTAAATTTAGTAAGGGGCTGTTACTAGTATCTATAGGTAATATAAATAATAAATTTATTTAGAAATTTACCGGTTACTTTATAAAAAATAATTTAACTAATATATTTACGCTTAAGGTTATTTATTCTACTAAAGGGAACTAGTATAATAAATACACTATAGAGGTTAAGGTAAATAAACTTAGTATTATTATCCTACTAAAGTCTATAGTAAACGCTAAGGAGTTTCTTTCTATAAAATAGCTTAGTCCCCTTTAGTTTAGTAATAGTAAGCCCCTACTAGACTAAATATAGGCTAAGAAGATTAATAGGTTTTACTAAGTTTTTATTAATAAACTAATTACGGCTATAAAAGAGCTAGTTAATAAGTTAGTCTACTAAAAAATTATTAAAGTCTAAAGTATACTTAAACAGCTCGGCCACTAGCTATAAAAAATATTAAATAAATTTTATATTTACCTAATAGTTAGTTACTAACTCTTTTAGTCTATACTTTTTTTACTATTACTTCTTCTACTCCTATTCTAGTAGTTTTTACTACTAGTATAAAATTATAGCACTTCTTTAAGATAGTAAAATAAATTAAAAAAATATAGATTTTTTTATACTACCTTTTTATATTTTATTTATATACCTTCTATAAATGTGCGTGTAGCTATAGGTAAAAAAAAGAGTAATATAAACTAAGAGCGATACAATTAATACACTCTTATAAAAAAGACTTTAAATTAAATTACCTCTTATTAAGTATCTAAAATTAACCTAATTATTTATATAATATAAAGGCTATAGTAAGCTAAAAGTAACTAATAGCAGACTAGCCTAATATAGATAAAATACCTTAAGGTATATAAATTTTTAGTCTCCCTCTTATAGAAGCGCTGTATTATCCTTTTTAGGCTAATAATTAAAGCTATAGGTTTAAAATAGACTAAATATTCTTTTAATTTTAATTATACGCCGATTAGTATCTAAAAAATATTTAATAATTTTATAGAAAGTGTTTTAGAACTATATTTAAAGGTAATTATAGCTAAAATAAAAAAACTAGTATAATAAAGTCTAGATACTAAAAATAGTTTTAAAACCCCTAAGTAACGTACTAAATAGGGCAATCTTAGTATTAGTTTAATTAATAATACTAGTAATATAACTAGTTTCTATATCTATATAGATATTTATTTTTAAAAAGTTATTATAGTTAAGTACTATTAGATAGCTAAACTAAAAAAATAATAGCAGCTCTTAGCGTATCTCGTTTAGCTTTAGTTAAAAGCGCTTAGGTAAGATTTAAAAAAGTTAGTTAAGAATTTAGGAATAATAAGTAAATAGCTTATAGGTAGTATTTAGTAACTACTTTAAGACTAGCGTATTATTCTACGCTAAAACAATAAATCTAGTCTTCTAATTAGTAAAGAGTTTAATATAATAAAAATATATATTAATAGACTTTATAAAGTCCTATATAGTTTAAAATAAATATTATTTTATTTTAGGGGCGAGTAGCTAACGCCGGGCTTAAGAGAAGGTAACTCTTAAAATAAAATCTATTTAGTAGATATAGACACCGGCTAATATACTATAAGACTTATAATTAAAAATAAACTCCCTATAAGTTTATTATATCTAGTTTATAAGTTTAAGATTTAAGGACGAGTAGCAGAATTAAATAACTTTTAGCTATTAATTAGTATTTACTATAATAGTGTAGCTAGTCTTATCCTATATAAGTATAGGGGAGACTATACTCCTAGTAATTTTTATAGCAGTACGATTATAGTTATCTTTTATAATAAATTAGTATTAGTAGAAAAAATTAGTAATTTAATATATAAATAATATATTAATATCCTCTATACTTATAGCGTATTACGAGATATCTATTAGGCTAAATAATTTTTAATATTAGATATTAGGATTATAGATTACTAGTAATTTTAAAAGTATATAAAAGTATTATTAGCGCTATAATATAGTTATTATTATTAAAATAAAAAAGAGGCGCGTTAGCGTATATTAGAATTATATTAGGAAATAAACCTATTACCTAATTAATACTAAGCTATAGTAAACTAGTTACTAATAAAAATACTCTAGAAATAGCCTAGAGTTATATATACTAGAATTACTTTTTTATTAGCTAACTATAAAAACTATTTAAAGGGCACTATAGACGGGAGGCCGTAGAGAGCGCTATAAATAATATAGACGTAAATTAGAAATAGGTGTAAAAAGATAGTAAAGTATATTACCCCTTTACTTATAAATAGCAAAAAGTAAAGTAATAAGTCTAGGCGAAGAGGATATATATAGATTTTAGGTTATTTTATATAGAGGGACTAGATAAATATATATTTAAATATTATTATCTCTGCTTTGCAGTACTTAAGCTATTTATTTTAATTTTTTTAAGTTATACTATACTATCTAGAGTAACTTTTTTATTTTAAAATATAGCTTTAAATTTATATTTTTCTATTTTTTACTATTTAGAAATATCTTCTTCCGTAATCTATTAGTATAAGGGATTAATAGCTAGTAATATTTTATAAAGTATTTTTAGGCAGTTTTATAAAAGATTATATTATTAAATATAGTATTTAGTTTTTACTTAACTAGTTTTTCTGTATCTATATAATTTTATTTTTTAAATTATAGTACTACCCTCTCTTATAATCTATTATAGTAAATATATATTTAAAAAATTACCTAAAAGAATAATTCTAGATTATATATAAATAAATATAGCTCTTTATTATTTAGAAGCGTTTTAATTACTATAAATACTTAGGTACTAGTCTTTTTTTATACTCCTAAATATTTTTCCCGCTACTCCTTAATAGTAACTTAATAGTATAGTACTTAGTAATATACTTAAAAGAAATAGTAAAGATAAATAAAAATATCTCTATTTAAAAGAGAATAAAATTTAACTCCTTTATAAGTTAACTAATTTTTACTCTTAACTATTATACTCTATATTAATTATAAAGACCCGTAAGAATAAAACCCTCTAGCTAGTTTAATATCGGCCTTATAACCCCTAAACTCCTTACTTAATTACGTAGCGCTTAAGCTAACTTTTATAAATAAGTTAGTCTATATAGTAATATTTATTCTATTTAATAGTTCTACTTTTTTTTTATTAATTATAGATAGTAAGAGTACTACCGCCTATATTATATACTAAATAACTATTACTACTTATATAGCTATACTAGATTCGCAGTTAGCGTATAACCTAATATCTATTATAAGAGATACGGCCGAGTCTAATATAAATAGTAAATATAAGTTATTACTTTATTTTTTTCTTTTTAGAGTTACTAGACCCGGTATTAATTATAGTATCTAAAGTAATTAACTAAACGCTTAACTAGCTATTTAGTATTACTTCTTCCTTAGCTAAGCTATAATTTTTAACTTATTAGAATAATCCTAAAGAGGCTAGTTTTAGATTCTAGATTTAAAATTCGGGCTATTTAGAGACTTTAAAATTTAAGTTAGTAGAAAGTATATTAATAATAAAACAGATCCTTAAAAAGCGCTTAAAAAGCTATAAATTATAAATATTTTAGATAAAAGTATATACTGTCTATTAATTATCCCCCTATTTTATTTTTAAAATATTAAACTTAGTAATTAGATATCGGTAGAACGTAAAGTTTTTTTTATTAATAATAATATAATATCCCCAGCCTTTTATATACTTATTATTATAAAAAATTAAAAAGCCGTTAATTTTTTAATAAAGCTTATTCTCTTAATCTATAAGCCAGAAAAGCTCTATTAAACTACGTAATATAATAATTTAACTATAAGTATTTTACTAATTAGTAATATTAAGCGCGGATACTCTATATTTTACTTTACTAATAAGAAATAAAAAGTATATATTATACGTAGCTATAAAATAGAAGTAATCTTTTAGTTTATTTTTAATAAAGGGCTAAAACTTCTATAGTTATTTTTAGGTAAAAGCTTTTTACTTAAATTTAAGGCTATAGTCCGGTTATAGGCGTAATCCGTAAAAGAGAATAGTATTATTCTAACTAGCGTTAGTAGTCTCTTTAAAAGTCTTTAAGTATTTAGTACCACGGATTGCTAAAATTTTAATAAAAGAAATAATAAGCTATATAATATTATAAATTACTCTAGTTTTATTTCTACTTTTAATTAATTCTAAAGTAACCTTAAATAGTTTATTTTTAAATAATATATCTTTTAGCGGTAACTATAATAAATTTAAAAGCCTTTAGTAAAGTACTTTACTTTTAGCGCTAATACCTTTTTTATATTTATTTATAAAGTTACTACGTTTACTAAGTTAGTCTTTATAATATAGATATTTATATAAAGCGCTTTTTTATTTTTACTATTATTAATTATTTAGTATTTATATTAAGACTATTTTAGTATTAATACTAGTATCTAAATACTTATAGTAAAGAAAAGTTAATAATTTTTTTTTTACTAGCGTAGGCTTAATAACATCTTAAATAAAATTTTAAAAATAATTTATTATTTTTTATTTTTTTATCGGCTAAGTTCTGTTTTCCTTTTAGTACTTAATCTAAGTTTTACTAATTATTTTTTTTTTAACTAGTTTACTAACTAAAGCTGCAGAAGTTTATACTTATTTTAAAATAAACTTAAATAAAGTATAAAAGGGTAAAACTTTATTTTCTTTTTAAGGTTATTTTAGTATTTTTACTTACTAAGCGGGATTAGGTATTCTTTAAATAAAATTAGTATATTAAAAGCGTAGACTTTTATATTTTTATATAAAAGGGGTAGAAGGTAGTTAGATAGACTAGGGCTAGAGAAAAATTTTTTAAAGTTTTTCTAAAGGGCGCATACCTTCTAGCTTATTAATTTTAGTATTAAAGTCTTTTTTTAAGTTCTTCTTAAAAAGCTTATATTAGGGGAAGGAAGTTTTCGGAGCTAGTTTATAGAGTATATACTTTTTAGCTTATTAATTTTAGCTTTAAAGTTTTCTTACAGGCGCTTCTATTTAGTATAGATAGGCTAGAAAGTAGGTATAGTTATATACTACTTTAAGTGTACTATATAGACTTCCTAATAAAGATTTTTTTTTAAGGTTTAATTATAAGTTAGCGTCTATTATTTTTAGTAGGAGCAGAATTAGGTTATAAAGCTATTAGTATAGAGAGAAAGAAGCGTAATATATAATATAGTACTAAATATATAATAATAAGATTAAAGAATAGATATAAAAGTATTAGCGTAAAATTAAATAAAAAAAGTAGTTAGTTAATAAGAAAGTTTAGTACTCTAGACTTAGTACTAGTAAGAACTAAATAGTAGTCTAAAATAAGTTAAAAGAGTACTAATTAAACCGCGCTACCTGTATATAGTAGGTATATAAATAGTATAATTATATACTTTTTAGTTTACGTATCTTAATTAGTTATATAAATAAGTAGAGTAAGAATTACCCTATCCGGCTCTAACTAAAAGAGTAAGAAAGGTAAATACTATAAGATAGTAGTTTTACTAGCTAGGAATATAAAATATATTATATTTATTAAGTTATAAATAAATATTAACTTATTTATAGAGTGCTGGAGGTCTTTATTCCCTATAAATATATTTTAAAAAAATATATTTTAGCTAGGGCTTTTATACGTTACGGCCGATATTAAAGTTTATTTTATTTAAAGTAGTACTTTTAATTTATAGTTAGGTAATAGTATTCTATTATTATAGATAGATAATAGACTAGTAAAAGCCGGTTTAGTTTAATTTAATTTTTACCTTATAGGTGCTAGACTAGCTAATAGGCTAACTAATCTAATTTTTTAGAATAGTAATAAATTCTATTAACTTATAGCTATATATAGGGCTGTGCTACTTTCTTAGTTATACTTCCCCTATAGCTAAAAATTACTTAAACTGCTAATTATAAGCGCCGAAACCTTTAGTATTATTATATAATTATAATATATACGACTATAGTATATATAATAATTATAATAGCTATAATAACTGTAAAAAATACTATAATAGCTATAATAATTATAAAGAATACTATAATAGTAATAAGTACTATAACTAACCCGACAACTATAGCTAGCCTAATAATTAATAAATAATATAATAGTTAATAATAAGTATAGTAGACGGTAGTAAAAAGTCTCCTAATATAAAAATAGATAAATAATAGTAATTACCCCTTTCTACTATAGGGCAAGAGTAATAATTTAAAAATTTAATTAGTACTAAATAAAATATTGCTATAGGTAGATTTACACTAGTTGCTTAACGCCGGTATATTAGTACTAATAATAAAAAAAAAAATTACGGCTAGTTATATAAGTAATATAGATAGCTAACGTATTAAAATATAAAAGCTAGTAAGTATTAACTAGTATTACTTCTTTACACTTATTATATAGGCGGTATTATTATTATACTATTAGTTTTTCTTTATCCGGCGACTAGCGAGCGATAATTTATTAGTATAAATAAAAGGCGGCGAGCTAAAAAAAATAATATCTAAAATATTTAATTAGTTTTTACGCTAGCGGCCGAAGGATTTAAGCTTAACTAAGTAATAATAGTTATAGGCGCTTAAAGAGAATAATAGCTTTAGTTAAAATAAAATTTTCTGTATTTTATAGACTGTTAGTAATTTAATAAAAAGTAGTTTCTTTTAGTATTTAAGGCCTCACTAAGCCGCCGCTAAGCTAGGTACTATAGTATAAATATACTTATACTATTACTTATATAAAACTCCCTATAATTATAGACTAGATAAGTAAGCTATAGGGTATAGGTATATAGCGCATAATACTAAAATAAGGTTAGCTTTTTTTAAAATTTACTATAGATCGAGAGCGTACGCTTATTTAAAAAAAATTAATTATTAATATTTTATTTATATTCTACCTGCATTCTCTAATTCCTTTATTATAAAGGCCTTAAATATAAACTATAAATAAGTCTAGTAATATTATATTTATAATAATTAGAAAGGGCTATATTTTTAGACCTTACTCTAGTCTACTGTTCTAATAAGTTTTACTTAATTATATAAAATCTTACTATAAACGTATTAATAGATTATATCCGCTTAAGATAATATATATAGCTATCTTATACCGCCCTATAGTTAAACTAATTTTTTAGAAAATAATTTAAGGCTGTAAAGTTAATTAGGATCTTAACTAATTATAGCGCCTAACTTTAAAAAGAAAAAAGAACTTATAACTATTAAATAATTTTCTTAAAGGCTAATCTAGCCTATCTTATACCTAGGTAAATACCTTAAGTAGTTTAGTATAATTAACGAAAAAGTTTATATATACTAATAAAATAACTTTATTTATTTATCTAGTATAAAAGAGATTATTATATAAATTAGCGTCTTTAACGTAACTAATTAAAAATACTTTTATAATAGCTTCTATATATTTATAAATAAAATTAAGACGTAAAGTACTAATACTATTTATAATAAACTTTAGTACTAATTTATAGTATAACTTAAGTATATACTTACTTTTAAATACTTTTATAGCTACTAAATACGTAGTTAGGTAAAAACTTATAAGGCTATAAATTTTATTTTTATTCTACCTAATTTAATTTAATAGACTAATTATAATTTTACGCTCCTAAAAATTATAATAGATAATTAACTAAGTAATCTAATATATAGTTTTACTATTATAGACCTATTAATAGGTAAACGTATTACTAGTAAAATAATTTTTAATAGTAACTCTAATATAAGAGTAAGTAGTATTATAGGGTAAATACTATATTTAAAGCCGGTCTTTATTAAGCTTTATATAAGCCCCTATTATTATTATTAGTAAATAAGAGCTAAATAACTTAATCTAGCTAATCTGGTTTCGCAAATATACCTAATTTTATAATATTTTTACTCTAAATTTATAGTTTTTACTAAATAGTTATAACACTTCTACTAATATATCGTTAATAAAATTACCTCTATTAAACTTTTTAAATAGTTACTTTAATATATCTAGCCTCTTTTAAGTTCTTAAGCTAGGCAACTTATTAATATATTATATAGTTAGTTTTTTATTAAACTTAACTACTTTTTAATACGAAGGGCGAGAGGTAGGCGTAACTATATAAAAATACTAGGGGTATTAGGTATTTATAAGCTAGTTTTAAACTATTAACTTACTTACTTTAGGGTTAAGGGCTAGAATTTAAAAGTGTCTATTAGAAGTTTAATAGAGGGCTTAGTTTAAATTTAAAGAGGTTAATATTTATTTAGCTAAAAGAAACTATTTTTATTCTTAGTAAAATCTTATATAAAAATCTCTAAAGTAAGACCGGGGTATTTATTAATATAAAACTTATATTATTAGTTTTATAAATATTATTAAAATTAACTAGCTATCTTTAGTAATAACTACCCTACTTTTAATTATAAATTAGAAATAACAGAATTAAATAAGTATATACTAATACTAGAAATTAAAAACTAAGGCTTTTTTCTAGCGATAACCTTAATTACCTAGTTAAAAAAAATCCTATTTTTTTTAACCCTTTCTAGTTATAATCGTGCGGATAAAATAAAAAGATAAATTATACTATAAGTAAAGACTTCCTCTTTACTAGAGTTATAAGTCTTATTTTAATAAAAAGTAACTATTTAACGTTTTTCTGCTTCGTATATAGGGGAGATACGCACTTATATAATTAATACTTATATATAGTTAACCTTATCGTTAATATCTAGCTTAGTAAGCTTATTATATATACTTAAAATCTCCTTAGTTAGCTTTTTGGCTTTATTAAGGTAGTTTTATCTAATTTTAATTTTAATAAGAGAGAGGAGTAATCTTTAAAGGCCTTTTAAATATCGGTTAGATTATCTTATACAGTTAATTTTTTATTACGTAATTTTTTATTTTTTTTTTAAATATACTATTTATATAATAATTTAGAATGGCTTACTCTACTATATATAATTAAACTTATAATAAAAGTTAAAGAGATAAAAGGTAATTAAAAGCCGCTTAGACTTAAGAAGCCTATCTATACTAAAATAACCTTTAAAATATTTCTTTACTTTATTAAACCTACCTTCGCCTCTTAATATCCGGCTATTATAGTATAATTAATTATAAAAAAGATATATTTTACCTTCTAAAAAATTACGGCTTAGAAAATTTTATTATAGGGCCTTCCGTACTCTATAGAAGTTAAAATAGTAAATTTAGTTATAAGCCTATAATATACGTAGACGTCTAAAAGGTAAAATTTAAAAGTTTAGGCTTTAGTGTTATAGAAACTCTTATATTACGCACTTTAAATTAAATATACGTCCTTTAAAGCGGAACACAATACTCTACTTATATATAATTTTAGTTTATAAATAGGTCTATTTTAGAAAAGATTTAGAGGTAGCAGCTATTATAAAAAAATACTCTTTAATATTTAGCCTTTCTAATTTAGAGGTAACTAGTAGGGTTTCTACTATATTTTTATAATAAAAAAACTTTAGTTTAGTTTCCGTATATCAGCGTAAAAGATAATAAAGAATATTTAATAACTTTTTTTTTATAGAACTAAACCTAGTAAAGTATATTAGTAAACTAGTAAGTATAAGTAGATTTTTAATTATTAATTTATAAAAAGTCTATAATTAGACTACGTAAAAAAACGTAGTAGTAAAGTTTAAATATTTAGTAAATCTAGTAACTTTTAGACTTCTTAAAAGAAATATAAACTACTTTATTCTTATATATATAAGCCGAGCGTTCTATAGTAATTATAAAAAGTAATATAAAATATTTAATACTATACTTTAGCGTATTTACATTTAAAAGGTTAACAATATTTTAATAAAAATTAGTATAATATAGTATTACTTTAAAGAACTTATTATACTTATTTATTTATTATTAGGGATAGGTTGCGCGATTAAATAAGAGTTTTAAAATATAACTACCTATAGTATAAAATAGCGGCAGTATAAGGCTTTTTAGTAAAATATAGAAAGCTATTTTTAGCTAGCTTATATTTATATAAGTAGCTCTAAGGAGAGGTGCGCTGTATAAAATATTTAAGTAACTAGAAAATAAAAAAAATTTCTATAATAGGTAAAATAGCTGCGGCCTCTCTACCGTAAAAAAAATTTAATTAAAAACTAAGTTTAGAGATAAGGATGTTTACTTTTAAAATAGTAAAGTTAGAAGAAGTAGTCTCTCTCTAATTTTTAATAGTAATAAATACTAAGGGCTAATATATACTTTAGATAGCTAAAAGCTAGTTTCTTTAGTAGAGTTAGTACTAAAAAAAAGTAATAAAAGGTAATATACCTTTCTTTAAAATATTTAAAATTATATTAACTAAAAGGCTATACTTCCTAGCTTAGATAAATAAGTTACTCTAGGAGCTAATATTTATAATAGCTTATTTATATATATCTACACTAGCTTGTTTCTAGCTAACGCGTTAAGTAAACTACTTATAACTTTTTTTTAGTAAACTTATATATATCCCTTTTTAAGTAGTTAAAAAATACTTAAGATATTTCTAGAGTCCTCTTTATAGAGTTACCTATAAAACTAAATAATCTACTTCTATTTATTTCTAATTTTAAAAATTTTATAGATATTCTTTATTATTTTATTTTTATTTATTACCCGAAATATTTTAGTATTTAGAATTCTTAATACTATATTATTAATTTTTCTCCCCTTCTTATACAAGTTAGTTAATATATAGTAATATACTTACTTTAATAGCTTATTTATTTTATTACTTTTTTTAATTTAGTTAATAGAACTATAAATATTAACTATAATATTAGAGTACTAAGTATCTTAATACTTAAAAAAGCTAATAGGCTTTAATAGTTATTATTTTCTATAATTTACTAATAGCTCTTAAACTATTTTATCTAAATAAGATAATATAAGATTGTAGACGGTATTATTTAATAGTTTTAGTAAATTTAGGCCGCGCTTTCTTTTATTTAAAAGCTTAAGATTTATTATAATATTAAATAACTACGGAGCTTTACGGAGAGTTTTTATTAAAAAATTAATTTATAAAAAAATAAGTTTTATATCTAAATATAGCGTATAGATTTCTTACCTTATTAGTAATAATCTTATTAAATAATTTTTTTCTTAGTTTACTATACAAATAGGACATTATATAGTTAAATAAAACTAGTATACTATTTACTCTAACGCTAGAAGTAAAAGTTATACTAGATATATTATATAGGGTTTTATAGGACCTCGCTAAGTCTAATTAGTATAAGAGTAGTACGTTCGTACTACTTTTATACTAATTAGACTTAGTAGATAATTTTTATTTTATATTTTTATATATTACGCTATTAGTTATATTAAAAGAAAGCTTAAACTACTATAACTATATTCTCTATATTTAGGAATATTAATAGTATTTTATATAAAATAAAATTTTAGTATACTACCGCCCGGCGTAATTTTATATTATATTAGCCTTAGTTTTAGTCTTTATTTCCTTACCTGTAGTTTGCAAGAATAAAAGAAATAATTTTATTAATTACTACACTTTCTACTAGTTACTTTTAGTAATCTTTTAATTAAAATAATTATATTTAAATATATTTTAAATAAACTACTAGATTATTTTCTTATTATTAGCTATCTAATCTTACTAGCGAGGTAAAATAGAGATTAAAAAAAATTTAGCTAGATTATTAAAATACTCTATACGCATTCTTCGTATATTTAAGTAAATATAGTTTACTAACTTTTTATTAAATAAGTATATTGTAGACTAGTCGCAGATATAAAATAATAACTATATAATTTTTATAGCTTAGATATATTTAAGGGTATTAACGTAAAAAACCTTTTATTAATAGACTTAAACTATAAATATATATATAGAGCTATCGCGTAAGACTAAATTATATAAAATAGTTTACTAACTTAACTCTATTTACTTTCTATTTTACCTATCTATTAATTCGGGCCGTATTTAAGAAAGTAAGCTAATTAGACGTATAGAACTATAACTTAATAAAAGTATTAAATAACTCTAATATAAAGATACCTAATATTACTTCTTAAGGACTTTTAGTAGAGCTTCTCTATTATACTAAAACTATAATACTAAGTTAAGCCTACTAAGTAGAGGCGTAAAATTTTTAGATTATTCTTTATTAGTAATATTAATATATTCTTAGCTAAAATCGGCTCTATTTACTAATTCTATTATAAATATATTTATATCTACCTAAAATACCTATATATTTTTAAGCTAGCTAATAGGTTTATTACTAACGTCGCCTAAACGTAGCGGGTTTATTAGTAATATAAATATATTTTTTAATAAACTAATTTTTTATAAAGTACTAAAGCTACTATAGTCTTTAGTACTTAAGCTTAACCTATTACTTTATAAGCGCTAGAAAAAGCTAAGTTTAGGGAAAAAGAAACTACTAAAGCCTCTTATACCTATTTATAAATTATCTAGAGTACTAAACTAAAATTATACTACTTTTTAGTCTAATCTTAAGCACGACTAAATACAGTAAAAAGGTGTTTAAAAAAAAAAAACTACTATTATTAGTATAAAGGTATATACGACGCTTAGGAGTACAGTTTAAATTTAGTTTATTATACTTATAAATATTATTACCTCTAATCTAGTTATCTATTTATTATTTCCGTATACCTTTAATCTATACGGCTTAACTAGAAATAGTTTTACCTATTAGAGTATAAATTAAAGACGTAGCTATACCCCTACTTAAATTATAAAATTATATCTAATTCTAACGCTAGAATATTAAGCTATTTATAATATCCTATATAGTATATATCTTTAGAGAGAATATACGGCACTTTATAATTAAAAGCCTTAATTAATTATAATAGTATTATTAAATTAGTATAACTATTATAAAAATCTTCTAATTTTTTCTTATATATTTAATTTAGCTACTATAACTTCCTATTAGTAAAATCCTACTTTATATATATATTCGTAGTTACTTAATAGTATAGCTAGTAAAAATATCTTATACAAACTCTAGTTAATTAATATAGTATTAGCGGGGTATAAATAGAAAGTCTATAAATATATAAACTTTACTAAAAGACCGTTTTATATAAAGAAACTATATATAAGATAAAAGAGCGTAACCTCTAAAGTATAGTAAGACTTTTTAGTTAACTATTTATTTTACTATAAATATTTTTATTAAAATATCTAGATACCTTTACGCATTTACAGCTCTTTAGTAGGTAAATAAATAGAAGTAGTAGAGAGATTATTAACTATTAAATATAGGCTATATTAATATATTTAATTTTTTATAAATATAATCTTTTTATAGCTGTTTAAGCCTATTCTACTACTAAATAGACCTAGTATTTATTAGTATAATATTATAGTTATAATACTAACTATTTATAAAAAAAAGACTAAGTCTTTTATAAATATAGTTTAGAGCTGCCTCGTTACTAGTTCTAAAAAGATTATTATTATTACTATTAACTAATATAGGGAAATAATATCTAATATTATAAAGTCCCTTAATCTAATTATTAAAGTTTTATCTATTTTATATTTAAATAAACGCCGCTAAGTTTCCCGAGCTATATATAAAATTAAAACTTATATTACTATTTTAGCTAATAATAACGTAGTATAGCCGCCCGTATTTTTAAAATATATATTTACTCCTTTTAAGTTTCCTAATATCGGCGCAGTTAAAACGCGCTAGTAAATTTAATTATATATTTATTTTTCTAGCAGCAGCTTATAGAATTTTCTATAAAAGTATATATAAGAATATTTTAAAGCCTATTATATTAAATAATAAAACTTCGAAATTATAGTAATATTATATATTAATAAAAAAATATTTTATTTATTAGGTTGCACTACCGTATTTTAGACAGAAATTCTTAAAAATAATAAGTTTATTATAGGCTACTGTAATAAGATATAGCACGGGAAAATTCTTAACCCTAATAATAATAACTTTATTACTTACTAGCTTATATCTTATAAATAAAAGATAGTAATTTAATCTATAGAGAAAGTAGTTATATAAATAATATTAAAAAAAAACTCTAAGTTTCTATATTAATATCTACGCTGGGCACGGAGCTACTAGTATAATAACTTTATAAGTATAATTTATAAAAGATACGTATAAAGGTATATAGTTTAAGAGCTATAGTATACCCGCTAATATAAATAATTTATAGATAATAGTTTTAGGCTACTTACGTACTCTATCTAGCTATACTAATATATTTACTTTTTACTAACTCTCTCCTTTTATATCTATTATATTAGGTTATAAATTTATATAATAGCGTTACGCGTTTATAGGCGAGCTTTATACTTATACTATAAATACTAATAATAAAAATTATAAAGCTATTTCCCTATTTTTATTACTATCTAAGAGATATATTTTTAATTTCTATAACGTAGATATTTAGGTATATATATAAATTTATTAAGTATTATACTTTACTAATAATTAGTAAAGTATATCTATCTTTATAAGAAATATGCTTAAGCTTATAACTAAATTTAAATATTTTAGAGTAACTATAAAAGCTAATATATATATTCTATTTTAAGGGTTAGAAGAATAAATTTTACTAGCGCTAAAAAAAAAATATTAAGAAATAGAATACAACTTATTTTAGTATAATTATAATATAAGAAAACTAATTACTTATCTTATTAGTCTATAGTATCTATAAGCTTTAAAGCTAGGCGCCTATATCTTAATTAAATAATTATTAGCTAATTATATAATCCTTTGCTTAAAGAAATTAGTAGGTAGTAACTAAAAAAAATACTCTATTTTCCTACTAAATATTTTTTTTATAGCACCCTTCTCGTATACTATATAGTAATTTAGATATAAGCCCTTAAATCCCTTAAAAAAAAATTAGCATATACTATACGCGTTAACTTAATTAAGTAGTTCTAATACAGCGTAATTATTATTACTATATATAATTTAGCAGCCGTCTTAATAAATAAAAAAAAAAGTAGAGGGGTAGAGGGGGCTTTAAGCAAAAATATATAGTATAGTAAAATATATTAATATATATAAAAATAGATAGGCCTTCCTTAAAAAAGGCTATTAATTACTTATATTATACTTTTACTATAATTATTACTATATTATTAAAATTTTATAAATATCTATTATACTTAATATTATAACTCGCCCTACTTTTTTAAACAGCCCTAATCTATAAAGCCAGAATATAGTTATATTATATATTACTTAGTAATTAGTTAACGCTATTAGAATAATTATAGCCGGAAAGGCGTTACTTAAGCCTACCTTAAAAGACCTAGCTAAGAATAACCTTAAATCTAAAAAACCTAAATCTAAGAAACCTAAAGCCCGAGTATTAAAGTTAGTATATAAAAAAGTTAATAAAGTATAAGTAGTTAAAGAGATATAGGCAGATTTAGCTAACGCTTTAAATTATAGTTAAAATAAAAAAGACTATAAATATAAAATTGCTAAGCCTATAGTAAACTAGGAGGTAAATAAATTAAAGTAATATATATTTATTCTTTATATTTAAGTTAGTAAGTATAGTAACTAGTAGTAGCTTTTATTTCTAATAGTAGAACTAGCAGATAAAATAACTAAAAATTCTACCTTATATATTAATATTAAATCCGAATTTCTATAAGATATTTTAAGAAAAATCCTTTAGAATATCTGTAGGGTTTTACTTATAGAGGATATACCTATAGTACTATAAATATAGTTAATAAATAGTACTAAGCTTATTTATATATAGATTAAACTAATTTTTCTATTTTATTTCCTTTTAGAACTAGAATTATATTATAGTAATATAAGTAATAACTTTAAAAATACTCTGCGCTTAAAGTACTTAGACCTTTTAGTAGATTTTATTAAGACTACCTATATATTTATAGCTAAGCGCCTCGCCTTACTTCTCTATAAAAAGGAGATTATATATAATCTACTCCTAGCCCTATTTAAGTCTAACTTAAAAATCTATACTACTTATTATAGTACTAAAGAACTAAGATATTTTAAATATAACTATAGAAAGGAAAAAATAGAGTCTAATAGTTTTAAATTTTTCTATATTAAGAGTTACTATATTAACTTTAATAGAAAAATATTTAGAAAGGCTAAAATAAAATACTCTATTCTAAAGTTTTATAGTATAAAATAGATTAACTTACTTAAAGTATATTTTCTTTAGTTCTATACGTAGCTAGAAAAAATTAAAAAAAAACTAATTAAGCGTAGTTATATATTTTATTTCTTATAAAAAGTTTACTATTACTAGTATAATAGAAGAGCGTTTTATATTAAGAGAGGGGAAAAAGTAGCTAGCCGGTACGTTAAAAGCCGGATTATAATAGATATAATTTTTTTTTAAAAAATAAATCCTAACTATTTTACGCTATAGGTTTATAAACTGGATAAAAGTATAATAAATATTTTTAGTAAACTAGACTAAAGTAATAACTAAGTAAAATACGTTAATATAGACCCGAAAAAAATAAAAAAACTATAAATTACTTATATATGGCCTAAGTATACTTAGTTTTAGCCTATACTATAAATTATTTTATAAGTTTTATTTTACGCCTAGCGAAGTTATTCTTATACTAATAGATTATAGTAGAGTTTACTATTACTAATATTAATAATATTAAGTAAAAGGATTCTTTATTTAATAATCTTTAACTCCCTAATAGAAAGAAAGATAATATTTAAGTTATAACTAAATTCTACTTATACTAATAGTCTAATTATATACCTAATTTTATAGATAGTAAAGGTTAAAAAGGCGTTTTTTTATTATAATAAGTTATTACCTTAATTAGTAATTAATTACTAATATACCTAATTAAGCGGACCTCCTAGTATTAAAAAGACTTTAATAGTAAAAGTAATATTAGAATATCTTAAAAGGCTACTCTATATAATAAGTCTTTATACTTATTGTCTATTATTTCTAGTTTTTAATAAGTAGTTCTCTACTAGGTAATTAGGTACGGATTTAGTAAAAATTAAACTAGTTCTTTTTTATACCTTTAAGATATTTAGTTATTAGAAAGCTATTTTACTTTTTAATAAAATAGATATATTTATAAAATAGTGTAGTATTAATTATACTTATTATAATACTTTAGTTTCTGTATTCTTACGTAAGCTTAAATATTATAAGAAAATTTTATTTTTTACTACTAATTATATACAGAGCTTTAACCCCGTAATTATAAATAAAATATATTTTATAATAAAATATAGTTTATTAAGTAAAAAAGTCTAAAAAAAAATTTAAAAGAGCTTTCTAAAGAAAGTAAATATAGAAAAGGAAAACGCAGTATAAAAACTAAAAAATCTTAACTATTTAGTATATATAGAGCTTAATAGGCGAGAGGTAAGCTCTTTATAATTATAAAGGTATAGAGCTAATAATCTCTTTAGCTTAAATTAAAAATATTATATTAGTAGCTTAGGCATTTATAGTATATAAAAAGACTTAACTAAATATAGTATATTTAGAGAGGGCTATTAATATAAGTAATAAATTCTAGTCCGACTTTAAGGGAGCTGGCCTAATTAAAAGTAAGAATATATATAGCTAGATATAAAAGAATAAGCTTATATATTACTTTACCTAAATTATATAAACTACTTATATTAAAACTATTATTTTTATAGCTAGAGTAATTTAAAAATTACTAGAATAGACGTCTTAGTCTGCCTTTATAGTTACTTTTAGATATTAGTAAAAGAAGACTAAAATAAAGACTAAAATAAACTGTAATTTTTAGTAAGTTAATATTCTTTATAAGAAATTAGATTAGATATTTTATTTTAATATAACTATATATATATAGTAACTATATTTAGCTAATATCTTTTATATATCTCCTAATATCTAGTATACTACGCTTAAATAGTATATTAAAGGTGCAAATATTTATAGTTTACTTATATATAATTATATATATTTAACGTACTAATATAATTATATTATATTACTAATATACATAAAGCTCTTTTTTAAGTATACTTATTAATAAATTAATAAGTAATAAATAATTACTAGTACGTATACCGATTTATTTTAGTATATATAAAATACTTACTCCCGGCGTCTAAAAAAAGATTTATAAATAATCTTTTCTAAGGCCTTATACGCCCTTCTTATTCCTACGTCTATTTTTTTATTTTAATATTTTTTTATTTACTGTCTAGACCTCCGTTACTAAGCCTATAATAGTTTTAATTAATATAATAGCTTTACTATAGTATTAATTTATTTTAGCTAGTACTAACTATTATATATACTAAAAGTATATTTTTATTATTCTCTATATTCTATCTATACTTTACTACGCCTATTTTATTCTTCTACTTATTTTTTTTCTCGCGGCGTTTACGGCGTATACTATTTTTACTTTTAATAGTAATATTAATATTACTAAGCCTACTACTATTAGTCCTAGCAGTAAGCTATTACCTGTAACTAACTTTATATATAACTTTATTAAGAAAACAGTTCGCGATAATATAACACACTTCTAAAAGCTTATTTTTAACTAGCTTTTTATTTTTGCCGTAGCTACCTTTATTAGTAATTTTATTATTACTATAGTTTATGCTATTATCTTATATAGTTAGAAGTAGTAGGCTAGTAAGTATATTATAGTAAGCTACCGGTTATTACGCTATTAAAATAGTTATATAGCTATAAAGCTTTTTATCCTAATAAGTTTCTATTAATCTACTTTCTTTAGATTTATACCGTTAGCGCCTTCTTTATATATTACTTATTTTTTATCTTACTACTTAACTTAAAGCTATTACTAATAGTTATTTATTTTACTATATAAAGCTTTACTGCGGTTCTTAAAACGGCTTTTATAGGTTTATTTATTACCCTTTATATCTATATCTATAAACAGCCTGCCTTATACTTATCTAAAAAGAGTATAAGCTTTAGTATAATAAGCTAGAAGACTAGTAAAATCGCTATAAATATTTTACGTATTATCTTATTACTAGTTTTTATTATATTTTATATTATCTTTGTAGTCCTCTCTAAGTACACTAGAGTAAGTAACAGTAGTAATATTAGTAAGATAACCTTACTTCTTAATAGTAACTATAAAATTAGTTTTATAAATACTTACGTAAATAGCTTCTATAGCTTAATCTATTTTATTAATAGTAAATATAGTTATAGCGATAACGCGCTTTCTATTTAGAATAGGCCTATAAGTACGCCGTTTTATAGCTAGTAGAAGTACCTCTAAAGATACTATATCTTTTTTCCCTATATATAGTCCTTAAAAGACTACTACTTATAGGTCTTAGTTATTATCTATTTTTTAATTATCTTAGCCTAGCGTATTATTAACTTAATAGTGCCGAATTAGGTTAGTAAAATTATTAATAAGCTTATAGACAAAAAGGGTAGTAACCCCTAAAAGGCTATTATTATTTTTATCTTTTATTAATTTATTTAAAATAATAATAGACTACTTAGCGCTATCTAATTAACGTTTTAAATATTTATAGAGTAGTACTTATACCGTAAATTATTAATTATAGTATTTAAGTATATATATAGCCTTAGCCTTAATTTTTATTTTAGTAAAAAAATAGGCGAGATTTTATTTACGCTTAGTAAGAGTAGCTTTATTAATACCTTTTTAGAATACGTAACCTTTTAGGTTATACTTATACTTATTAATTTTAATATTACTATTAGCTACTTTCTTATTAAATTTAACGTATACTATATACTCGTTATCTCTATTATTACGTTTTAGTATATTTATTTTATAATCTATATAGCCTAATAGTACGCTAAAATACGCTATAAAAGAATTAATACTACTTATAAAGAAAATATAGTTAAGTATATTACTCTATACCTATTATAAATATAAATACTAACTACTATAGAAATAACTCTATAGTCTTATATAAAATAGTTAAGTATTTTAATACTAAAGCGTATAAATTTAACCGGTATCGCAATACTGTTAATAAGTATTAAAAAATAAAGTATTAGATACTCTTTTTACTAAATCTAATAAACGTATCGCAGAATATAGTCTTTATACTAAATTTACTTATTACTTATTTTATTATAGTATATTAGGTTACTATAAGTAAGTAAAATATTAGTAAATTTATTATGCTCGTAACTTATATAATCTAGCTATAGAGTCTACTTAACTTTTTTAGTACTTTTTACTATATAATCTAATCTATAATAATTAACTTAGAACGTATATTTAAGCTATTTAAAAAGTAGTCTACTATAGTTAATAAACTAAATATAGAGACACTCCTAGAGTATATAAATAGAGTATACTTTAATAATATTTACTTTTACTATAATTAGCGCAAGCCAGCGCTAATAGGCCTAGACTTTAACTATATTCTAAATATAATTATAGTATTTATAGGTAAGTTTAGTAGTAGTAAGTCTACTATATTTTATTTACTATACTACTTTTATAATATTATATCTAAAAGTATCTAAATAGATAACTATAATATTAAAGACTTAATAATTAATTTAGTATAGAGTTATATTAGCGTAGTACTATAAAATACTATACTATTTAATAAAATACTTATATATAATCTTAAGTATACTAAATAAAATACTACTAAAAAAAAATATATATACCGCCTGCTACGCCGTAAGTATTTATAATAAAATTATAATATTTTTAAACTAGTATAATACTAAGATTAGAAAGCGTAGGCTATATTTATTAAATAGTAAAAAGCAGCATATAGCTATTACCTATACTATTTTAAAAAATCCGCGTATTATTATACTAGATAAGGCTACGGCCGCGCTTAATATAAAAATAAAATAGTATATCTAAAAAGCTTTTATTAAACTTATAGAGGGGCGCACTATACTTATTATTATTTATTAGCTTAGTATAATTATATACACTAATTAAATTCTTATACTTTATAAGGGCGAGATCGCGGAGCGGGAAACGTATAAAGAGTTACTTAACTAAAATAATTATTATACTATTATATAAAAGAAACAGATCTGTGCTTAGCACGTATTTATTTAAAATAAATCTTTAAAAACGTCTAAGCGACTAAGATATTAGTATTACTAATAAGAAAAAGTATTTTAGTTACTACCTATTTACTATAAGTACGGTGTGCGGTTCCCTACTATTTTTTTTAACTTATTTAGTTTAACTCTAATAGCTTATAAACTTAAGAGTAAAAGGGACCGGTAATAACGCGGATAGTAATAATAATTATAAAAAAAGGCTCTAGGTAGTAAAGAGAATAATAGCTTAATAGCTTACGTATAAAAGCTAATAAATTTATACTTTAATAGCTAAAGACGCGGACTAAGTCGTATAATAATAATATTTAGTTAAGCCCTAGATTTCTTTTCCTCTCTTATTATAGTAGACCCTTTACGAGATCTCTTAGTAGCCTTATAAATAACTTAAATTAGTATATCTACTTTATAGTTAATACTATATAACTATATATACTATAAAAAAACTTAATAGTTAAGTCCGGTAGTATACTTAAGTCTTGGCTAAAAAAAATAATACTATTTTATAAAGTATTTTACTTTCTTACTCTTACTTTAGTGCGCTAGTCTTTCTATTTCTTTATATATACTTTATAATTTAGTAAATTATTTTTATTTAAGGTTTTTACTGTAAACGCTAAGCCTGCCTTAAAAAATATAGTATAGTCTTCTCTAACTTATACTAGTATTAGTTAATAGTTTTATCTTTTTTTTATTATAGCGCACTAGAGCTAATTAGGTATAGAGCTAAAATATTATAGTTTAGTTTAATATTTACGCTGTATCTGCGCCCGCTAAGCAAAGTAATATATTATAGTTTATATAAACTTATAAAATAGTATATTTAATTTTTATTTATAACTACTATTTACTGTATATATTATATAATATCCCCTGTTTTCTCTTATTATTTAAAGCCCGTTATTAATACTATACCTTTTTATTAACTTATAGGCCGGCTCTAGGCTAGCCTATTCTACTTATTATAAATATTGATCTGCTTATCGAGCCTCGCGGTTTTAAGCTTTTAGTAAGTAAGAAGAGTTCTACTTCTATAGCTTCTATATCTACAGGAGTAATAAGAGTTTATATAATAATACTTTTAGCGTATATACCGCCTCTAGTATATATTACTACTTTACTTAACTATAGCTTAATACCTATATATTTAGTGTACTAACTAACTTCTACTATATTTATATATAACAGACCCGTTCCTATAGTAATTATAGAGCCCTATTAATAAAACCTACTAGACCTTAATAAATTATTACTATTTTAAAAGCCTAAGTAGGCTATATTAAAAATACTACTTACTAAGGAGTTATACGTAAAGAAGTAGTCTAAGTAGATACCTAAAAAGGATAATTTAACTATTAAACTACGTAGCTAAGATATAAAATAGAATAATATTACTAAATACCTATTAGGTAGAAGTTTTATTTTATACTGTCTACGCTACTAAAACTATTTAAAAAAGTATACTATTTAGGATAAAAATAAGAAGAATAAGCTTACTAGGCTTTATACTTAGTACGTTAAACGCTAAGTTTTTAAAATACTCTTAATATTAAATCTAATAGCTTAAGTAGTATTAAATATAGTATATATAACTATATTCTTTATATAAGTCTATAAAAGCGTTATTATTAATAGGTTTAACTAGTTTTAAGAATTAGATATAGTAGAAAGTAGTAACTAAAATAAGTATTTTATAGTATTTAGCTAAGTTTATATATTAGTAACTTAGAGCGTAAGAGATAAGTATATATATAAATACTCCTATCTTTTAATTATATACGTTAGTTACTTCTAAAAGTATAAATATAGTGAGCGCTGTCAGACTAGGAAAAGTACTTTTATAGTAGTATTAATTACCGCCGTACTAGATTCTAACTAAAACTAATTTTAGTAACGCTCTAATAGTATCTATACCTAACACTAAGTTATCTATAAAGAAAAAAGGGGAGATACAGCTGTTAGACGATCTAGTAGATAAAAAAAAAAAGTATAAAAGTAATAGCAGAGAAAGATAGTAAACTAGAATACTTTTATTACTTATATAAAGCTGCCTTAATTTTAAAACTTATTTTTACGTTTTCTACCTAACCATTTTTAGACTATTTTAAGTATAGAAACTTCGTCTAATTCTCTCTATTATATAATATATCTTTAGAGATAATTATTTATTTTATTTTATATTCTGCGAGTAAAGTTTAGTAAAGAAAGTATAGCTTATATTTTTAGTTATAAATATAAAGGTAATAAGAAAGTAAACGCCTATATATACTATTCTAATCTACTTACGCGTTTTCTAGAATATAGTAGCTTATACACTATTTATAATTATAGTATAATATAGCTAATATTCTATTTTATAGTAAAGTTTTATTTATTTATATTAAATAATAATATTTTTATACTTAAGTCTATCGTCTTTTTATTACTATTTTTTTATTATTACTTAAACTCTCCCGTTTACGATAGTCTATTTAGTTAAAAAGCACTTAACTTTTATATAATTACTAGCTTTATAGATACTAAGTTCTTCTATAATTTATATATAGGGAGTTATAATTATAGTTATATATTTTAGCTATATCTTTACTCTTTTACGCGCTCTACACCTAGACTATATATATAAATAAATTTATAGTTTAGGTACTATCCTAGCTCTTTATTACTTTTATTTACTAGAAAAGAGAGCTTAGTTATATAAGCCTCCTCTAGCTCTTATCTTTCTCTAATTATTTTATAGTTACAGCTTTTTAGACTATATATATAGGTAAGTTCTAACGCCTCTTTATTACCCTTTTTAGATAATAGGGTATAGGAACTAAAGTTATCTACAGCCTCTTCTTCCTATTACTTTCCTATAAATATAATTATTATTTACTTTTTATAAATTTCGGTAGCTATATAACTACGTAAATTATTAAATTACTACTAAATAACACTAAAGCTATAACCTCTAAAAATAAAAAGTTAGATACTAGCTCTACTAGAAATAAGAGTCTTAGCCCTACTTAAAAAAAAGCGTAAGTAGAGAAATAAGCGTAGATAAATTTACCCGCTAATAAAGAGACTAAAGAGTTAAAAAAGTTTTATAAGGATCTTAATAGTTAACGTGTCTTTAAACCTAAATTATTTAAATTTGCCTATAAATAGTAGCAGAATTAAATACCTAAAAACGCTAATAGATTAGTACTTTTAAACACTTTTAAGAATAAATATACGTTTAACGTATTCTCGTAGATTATAAAACCCGGGTAAGTTAGTATTTAAATAAAAAATAACTTAGATATATAGTTATTAACGTTTAGATAGATATAAGCCGACTATAGGATTTTTTAGCTATTAAGAACTAGTAAGTAGTAAAAAAGACAGTTTTACGCTATAGAAACTTAATAAACTATTAGTAGAAGATAATAATATATAGTTATCTTTTACTAAAGATTATACTAAAAAGCGTATTTTAATTTAGTTTAATAACTACTTTTATTTAAAAAAGAAGCGTATTAATATAGGTCTAGTTAAACTAGCTAAAGAGACCTAAATTATAAACGTAAACCGCCGATACTATTATAATAGTCTTTTAAATTCTTTTAAAGAAGCCTATAGTACAGTATATATTAAGAAAATTATTTACTTTAAACTTAGTAAATTAAGTATTATTTAATATAATAATACTAACTGTAAATAAAAAATAGTAGAGAGAACTAAATACTATATATATTATAGTATTATTCCCTTTAATATAGCGTACAAGCTATAAGAGATATATAAAAATAATAAGCTAATAAGAGTTATTTTCCAGGACCCAGTATATAGGGACGAGAATAAAAATTATCTTAAATCTAAAGTAAAAGTAGGTAAAAAGGTCTCTTTTATAGATAATCCTTTAGACTTTACGCTTATTAATATAGATATACTAATTATATATATTAGCGCAGTAGGGATCTGTATTAGGTAAATTATTATAAATATAATATACTTATTTAGCGGTTTAATAGGAATACTTATTTATAAAATAAGTAATACTATAGATAACCCTGCTAAATTTATAGATAAAAATAAGGTAAAAAGGTATTAAATAAACCTGCAGAATTTAGAGAATAGATATATAATAGTTATACTTAAAGATTATAAAATAAAAAAGGTTTTTAATTATTAAAATAACTGTTAGAAAAGTATACTATATTTAAAAACTAAATAGCTAACCTTCCTATATATTAAATAATTATAGACTATTTCTTTCTCTAATTCTTATTACTTATAGGGCCTGCTTAAGTACTCGCCGTATATCTTATAAACTATATATATTATTAATAGTACGGCGGTAATTAATTAGATTATAGTTTACTTAGTATACTATCTCTATAAAGATATATAAATAGCCCGGCAAGAATAGGCTAGTAAGAGAAAAACTTACTTATAGTTAATAAAGTAAGTATACTTAGAGTATACACCCTCTATATAATTAATAAATAGCTTAGTAAGCTTTAAGAATCCGTAAAAAGCTTAGACGGGATTTCTATTATAGTGTTTTATAGAGACTTACTAGTTTTACCCTTTCTAGTATAGCGTTTTAATAAAATAAGAAAAAGGCGTCTATAGTTAACCGGCGACACTAGTATAATAGAGTATATACTCTAAAGTAGGCCTTAACGATAGTTATCCTTAAGAAATAAGTATAAGTAATAGGCGACGCTTAACTCTAGTAGTTACTTACTTAAATTTAGTAAAAAATTTAGAACGTATCTAACTTTTACCTTCTTAATAGTTTATACTATTAAAATAGTAGACAGATTTTATAAAAGAGAGATATTATAGTAGTAACACCGCTAAACTAAAACTAGTAGTATTTAACTATTAAAGTAACTCTTTACTTTTAAAAGTAGTAGTAAGCGCAGCTGTATATTTTTTTTATTACTTATAGCTAGGTAGGCAGCACGCCGATAGAGAAAGAGCTCCTAATATTAATTTAGGGTAATAATAGTATAATTCTAGTACTTACTATTTTTATATTTATACTTAGTATGCCTATAGTCGTAAACTAGAATATATATTAAGGGCTTAAAATATAAATAGAGTAAGCTTTACAGTATAGGATATTATTTTTAATAAGGTATATCTATTACTCCGTATTAATAGAAATATAATTTTTTATCTAGGGCTACTAGTAGGAATCGTACTAGTAGAAAAGGCGATATAGGAGTTCTATTTTATTAAAATACTACTAGTAACTGCCCTCCTTACGCTAATAATTACTAAAATTAAATACTAGAAAAAGTAAGAGTAGTAGCGTAAAAAGATAATTTAGAGAAGACTACTATATATAGCCACCTTCGCCTATACTAATTATAAAATATAAAAGTAGCAACTCTCGTAGTATTAGTTACTAAATAGTATACTAGTATTAGAGATATAAGTAAGCGATTTTATTAGTATTACAGTACTACCTATAATAGTAATAGTAAAAAAGAGGCTAGAGTAGTTTAGCTAAAAAATAATTTAAGAAGTAGAGAGCTAAGGGGCGGTAGAAGTAACTATAGATATAAGACGTATATATAAAAATAGCTATATAAATAAAAAATCTATAATTTTTAGTAATAAAAAGTTTATATAAGATTTAATATAAGTAAAAAGGCACGTAATATTTTGTATAAGTAGGTTTAAAAAAGAACTCTAAAAAATCTTTAAAATAAAATTCTTCTGTTCCTCTAGATATAAGATTTCTAAAAAATTTAATTTATTAAGTTTAAGATAATATATAAATAACTATTTTTAATATATCTTAGAGTGCGCGTACCTATCTAAATAATAAAATTATAGGTACGTAGTATAAATATAGCTTTTTATATTATATTTTTAAATAGGAATCTATAAAGATAAACGTAGAAAGTAATAAAAAATATTAAAAACTCTATTCCTTATAATCTAAATTCGCTGCCGCTTTCTTAGGGGTAGTAAACTTTTAAATAACTATAATCTCTTCCGCTTATCGTAGTCTACTCTACTAAAAGAAGTATCTAATCCTTATACATCTACTAGCCCTTTTATAGAGAAAGGTAATCTACTAATATTATAAGCTTTTACGTTGCCTTATTTTAGGGATATTATAAATTTATTAAATATTTTTATATAGACTCGTATTCGGAAGTTTCAGTCTTTCTTAAAATAAAAAAAATTATTAATTAATTTAAGTATAGGCTAATTATTTACCTAAAATCTAGTAGAGCCTATTAATAGTTTACTAAATAGGGTCTTAAATACTAGATTACTATAATATATTAAGTATTAAATATACCCTATAATTACGTACTTCCCGTTATATCTCCCTAGGGCTAAGTTTAATTTAAAGTAAAATAGGAAGATAATTAAATAGTATACTACTTTATTAATACTTATAGATAATAGTTAATCTATTTTTACTTTTAATATTAGCTTAAGTATACTTCTCGCGTTATCTAGTCTTAGTTTAGTAGTTTTAAAATTAATACTAAAATAGTAAATTTTAGGGAGGATTTGCGCTGTAAGCCTAATAGTTTTATAGGCTCATTTTACTATTTTATTATATATTTTCTCTAGAATTAGATTGCGAAATTATATAAATATTTTATTTTTTTAAATATTATAGTAGTCTTTTATAGATACTTCGTAATTCTTTTATCCCAATTTACTAGTACCTAATAATATAATAAAGTTAGACTCTTTAAGGAGTAGAAATATTACTAATACCTCTAAAAGTACCTAAAGTAGTAGATTATTTTCGAGAGGCCCTGCGTCTTAGAATATACTAACTTTATTAATATATTTTAGCAGAAAGAAACTGCGAAGTATAGTTAACTATATAAGATAAAATATAAAAAATAAAATATATCTAGGCGTAGTAGATGCGGAACGTGTACTAATACTTAGTTAATTATTAGCTAGATAGTAAATTCGGCTAGTCTTATATTTTCTAGAGTAAAATATTTCTAAACCTATCCTTTAGCTTTATAATAGTATATTTTAAAAAATTATTAGAAAGTTACTATAATTATTTTTTTAAAACTTATTTTAATTACTATTATATTTACCGACTCTATTATAATTAGTAAAAAACTAATATAATAAATAATTACTAACTATAGTAACTAGTAAGCTAATTTTTATTTTTATTAATATTATATAGAAGCAGTCTAGAATACTCTTATTTATAATTTAGTTTTTTAATACGGTGTTAACGTTTCCCGTTAAATATAAACTATTAGTAAAATATAATAGCACAATCTTAACTATTTAAAAAATTAGTAAAATATAAGAAGAAACCTATTACTTAAAAACACGTCCCGCTATTTTTAAAAACGTTTTAATTAATTCTTTTAGAGGTTGCCCTAGAATAAAGTAATTAATAGTAATAATTATATTTATATATTATAAGTATCGGCTCTGTATAAAGTCTATATTTAGAAACTTACCTATACTAATTCTAAAACTTATTATAATACACTTCTAAAGTGGAATTAGACTAAAATAATTTTAAATTAGTTTTATTATTATTAAGAGTATAATACCGCGCGTGCCTTCTTTATTAATATATAAAACTCCTACTCCTGCAGTTGAAGGGAGTGTTCTTATAGTTATATTATTTAAAATTTCCTATTTATAGAGGAAGTAATAGTAAACTTTAAAAATTTAAGAGTTATCCTTATAGTAGTTTCTAAAGACTATAATATAATTTTTATAAATATAGTGCCTATATAAAAGATAATACTATAGCCTTTTACGTAGATAGTATAAATACGTATTACTATTTTAGATATAGCGCTATCTATTTTAAAAGTATATAAAATTACTTTTATAAATTCCGGCCGTAGACTTTATATTATTAAAAATATATTACTAAAAATAGTAAATAAGGTTATTTTTAACTATATTAATAAAGCCGCTTCGTAGGATAATATTATTAGACTACTTAAAGGTAATAGTCTAGGTTTTACTTATCTTATAGAAAATATTTTTATAAAGTATATTAAAAACTATTTTAGAATTAAAGACTATACTATAATTAAAATACTTAGATTTCTAGTAGGAATAATACTTACTATACGCTTTAGGAGGGTAACTATCTAAAAAGAGAGCTAAAGCGATTATAGGAGCTGTAAATTTTATTAACTAATTAGATAATATAATATATTTTAAAAAGTTTAAAAAATACTTATCTAAGTCTAGTACTACCGGATTATAGGCCCTTAATACCTTAAAAAAATTAAATAGTCTATAAAAGAATTCTAAAAAATACCTACTTATATATTTAAAAAAAGCGGTAAAGTAGGTCGTAGAAAATAGCATTTATATACCTTTTTTATTTTTTTATATTTAATTAGATCTCTCTATAAGACGCTTTTTTATACGCTAATAGTAAGTATTAATAAATATTATACTATTTAAGAAAAAAGTAACTATTTTAATTACTAAGATCTGTTTAGATAGATCTTTTATTATTTTCTTTCTTAGTATCTATAAAAAAACTTTTCTAGCCTTTTCTTTAATTTTTACTTTTAGAAAGATCTAGTTAGTAACTATAATTATACTTAGGAGCGTACTCTTTAAAAAAGTTAATAAGTAGTTACTCTTTAGCTATATAACTAAGTAGCGTATAATTTATCTAAAGCCGCTAATATTTATAAAAAAGAAATAAAAAATATCTATAAAAGAAAATAGTAAATAAGTATATATATTAACTATAGTAATATTTCTAAATTATTAAAAAAATTACCTTATAGTTTTATAGCACTTATTAGTATTTATATTTTTCCCCTCTAAAATATAATTAAGTATATCGCTATCCGTAAGAAGTATTAGATAACTATTAAAAACGCTAAAAAAAAATTAAGGTAAAGGTGTATCTTACCTAGATTTTACTTAATTATAAATTTCTAGACCCTCTTTAATCTAAATAATGTTTAAAGAGCGATTAACTTTTTTATATTACTAATTAGTAGAAATAGACTTGGCTGCTATATATTAAAATAAAGTATATAGTTAATAAGCGTCTAAAGCCTATTTAATTCTAAAAAAGTAGCTTCGCCGCCTTATATAGAAATACTAAGCTAGTAGGTATAGTTATAATACTTTATAATAAATAAAACTAATAGTTAGTCGGTAGAGTTATTTAGCTTTATATAAAACTTCTATAGTAGTTAAATATAGACTTTATTAGAAATTAAAATAGAGTTTTTTAAAATTAGAAGTAGTAGTAGTTACTATAGCTATTTTAAATAAAACGTAGACTATAATAGGAATTCTCTACTAAGGGCTAATTTAGGGCTCTCTCTAATTAGTGTATTTTTTTTATTTAATATTAAATTAACGTCTACCCCTTTACTACTATACAGATTATAAACTAGTATTTTAAATAATTTACTACTAGCCTACTATCTTATACTTTAATAGTAAGTAATTTACGCTTACTATAGTTAATCTAAATAATACTTCCTAGGCTATTCCGCCTAATAAAGCTTAACTTAAAAAGAATTATATTAACTCTTTTATAATACTCGTACAACCGTAAAGATAAAATAAATAAATATACTTTATATAGTATATCTAGATCGCGCTATTACTATAAAAGTATAAATTTAAAGCTGCTTATTTACTTAAAATACGTAAAGTAAAATAAGTAAAAGAGAAATTTTAAAAAGATTACTATTAAGATTTATAACTACTATTATACTTATTAGAACCTAAAAGCTTATTTTATTATAACTTACGTAGTAGAAGTTACTAAAAAGAGACTATTAAATAGGCTGGCTAAGCTACTTAGTAATATTCTATTTATTTTATATTTGCAGAGGCATAGTATAGAGTAGTTATTTTTAATAAAAGAAAAATCCCTACCTCTAGTAAATACGTATATAAAACCTATAGTTTATAATTAGTTTTTATATTTACTAAAAAAAATACTATAAGCTCTACTTTATTCTACTCTACTTTACAGTAATATACTAATTATTATTAATATATTTCTATTACCTCTATAAGCGGCTATAACTACTAGTTATTTTCTATCTAAAAGTATTTTAGAGTACCTACTAATCCTTTCTTCTATTTTAGTAATAATCTCTAGGCTCGCGCAGCAGCAGGGTTATTTAATAATAATAAATAAAATATAAACTTTAACTACTCTAATAAGCTAAATATTTTTACTAAACTATATATTACCGCTAAAAAATTAGATAAGAAGATATATTATATTAAGTATTAAGACTTTTACCTTTTAATACTAAGTAAATATTAATAGCGTAAAAAATACTTTAAAGAGAAAACTTAAAAATATAACTATAACGCTTCTACTATTATTATTATAGATATCTATTTTAGGGGTATAATTTAATTTTAGTATAATAGTAGTATTTAATAAAATTAAAAAGACTAGTAAAGAGAAAATAAAAAATATAAGTATTATAAGGCTGAATAGAGATCGTATAATAGTAAAATACTAATTAATTAGTAAGGTTCTAAATAGCCCTTAGGTAGTAGTAAGGAAACAGCGATATCTTATACTTTAATATACTTATAGCTATAAAGATTAACTTAGTTAGTAGTTATACTATTTAAAAATATTCTGCTTAGGGTCTTTTAACTATTTAGTTAGTTAGAAGACTACTAGAATATATAAATAAAAGTATAAAACCTAATTAAAATTTTTATTAATATATTTTATAGGCTGTAAGTTTGTAAAATATATTAGACCGTTTTTATACCTCTCCCCTACTAGTATAATATTATATTACTATTTATAGGTAGTCGTTTCGCTAATATATATAAGAGGATTATAATAAAAGTAAAGATAGACTAGTATAGAGATAGATGTAGGTATTAAAGCGGTAAACTAATAGGTATAAGCTATATACACGCTTAGCTAAATAAGCGTATAAGGGCCTAAGTAAGTAAAAGAATTTAAAATTAAACTTTTTTTTTAGCGTTATATAACTTACCGCGCTAGTGTCTTTACTTTACTTTAATTTTAGTTTTAAATATATCTTATAGAAACTACCTGTAGTATTATACCTAATACTATAGATTTTAATTAGTTCTAAATAATACTAGTAATACTTATTTAAAAACTACTTTAGTATATTTAGATTTCGCCTAAAGTATAATATAGAGGCTTTTTTTTAACTAAAACTAAACTCTTTACGAATCTAACTACGTTTAAAAATAAATAGATAGCACTTATACTAAAAGTATATAAGCTTACTATTATATAAAGCTATTATAATTAATTTAGTTTTTTATATTTATATTTTTATAGTAATTTACTATAATATAATTTTATTTATACTTATATCTTATTATAGTAGTAAAATACTATAATTAGTTTATTTTAAACACTTTTAAATATAGTAAATCTAATTTAATTCTTAATATATAATCTTAGTATAGCAACGTAAAGTATCTAAAATTAGCTAAAGGTATATCTAAATACTTATAGAAGCTCTAATAGTAAAAGTTAAACTTTATTCTATAGTTTATCCTAAAAAAATAAAATATAAACTCGCAGATCTATAGTTCTATTAGAGATATTAGGTAAGTAATACTAAAAGTTTTTTTTTTCCCTTAACTTATAGGTATACTAAACCCTATTATAAATAACTTATTAGAATTAGGATTATACTACTTAATCCTCTTTAATTAAAGCTTATTCTAGAATATACAGCTGTAGAAATATTTAGTAAATAATATAATAACCTCTATAATATATTTTACGTCTACCTTTTTTACTACTTACTTTTTAACTTTATACTTCTCTAAATATTATATTATTATTACTAGTAGTGCTCTTATCTAAAATTACTAATAATTAATTTAATCGGCGGATTATTACGCTTAAATATTTTATTTTAGTATATAAGGTGTACTTAATAGTCTATAAAGCTATATAAGGATCTTATTCTATCTTATTTACCTAATAATCCGCTAATTAGATTAATTATTAGTAATTCTATAAGTCTTATCTTTAACACCGACCTAGTATATATTATCTATAATACTATTAGCTAATATAGAATTAAATATATACCTATTCTCTAAGTAGCGTATAATAACCTAAGATCTAGGGCTAGCTTTTAACCTAGAAAACCTATTAGCTTAAAATTATAAACCTTAAAAAGGACTATAGAATATTTATTTTAGGAAGTTACTAAGTAGTGTATACGTATTTCTTTTATTAGAGTCCTAATTTATAATATAAGTAGCTAGCAGATCTATTAGTAGTATAAAATAAAAGAATAGTATAAAATCTTACTATAATTATAAATAAATTTAAAATCTTTAATGGGTTAACCGTCCGTATCTATTATTTATATATTTTTAACCTTAAAAGAAGAACTGTTAGTTTATATTAGTACTGTATAAAAAGTATATTACCTATTTATAAATAACTAGCTACAATAGTTACTAAGTAAATAAAATAAAATATAGATATTTAAGTAAATAGTTTTATATTAGTTTATTTTAAGTAATAAACTTTAGTTTTAGAGGCTATAGCACTTAATTTCTTTTAAATTATATTTTTTTAACGTTTCTGTTTTCGGGAATTTTAAATAGACTATTTTTAAATATACTATTAATATAGTCTAAAACTATTCTACTATAAAATTAAAATAATTAAATTTATTTTTTTTAGATATTAGAGTCTCTAAAACAGAGATAATTACTAAAGGAAAAAGTAGATAATTATTAATATTAAACGGGGTATTAAAGTATTAGTTTTAAGTAGTATATTATAATTTAGCGAAGGGTTTTTACTACTACTTAAAAATTAACTATATTTAGAACCTACGTACTAATTTAAAAAGCTATAGAGTATAGTACGTAAAATAATATTATTTTAAATTTTAAAATACTATTTACTTAATTCTCCTTTTATATTATTTTTAAAATAAGCTTCTTAAAATTTCCCCCTTATAAGTATAGGTAAATTAAGGGTAGGTAGCTCTAAAAAGAAAGATACTTTTCTATTTATAATATCCTTTACTGCGGTTTAGCTAAATATTATATTTAGTAATAATTACTCTAATACGTTAACTTTTTTAGCTTTTTTAGTTTTTCTCTTTTTAATTACGCGCGTAGTCTTTAAATTAAATTATATATTAATTTTTTTTATATTTTTAGGTAGTTAGTTTACGGACTTAAAATACAATCGCTATTTACTAGTATTAAAAAAGTATAAGTAATTAACTAAAAATATTTATAATTTGTAAAATTCTCTGTAAGAATTCTTCTAAAGTTATATAAGAATAGCCCCCCTCTTTCTCTAGAAAATCTATAATTAATATAACGTTAGGGCCTAACTTTTTATATTAAAAAGTCTTATTCTCTAATCTAACTAATTGTTTTTTTAACTATTTATTTTAGTTTCTGGCCGACTACTTTACTATAGCTATAAGTATATAAGGGAATAAAATAGATTTTATTAAGTCTATAAAATACTATTATATATTAAACCGCGATTGTGTTTCTAAAAAAAGAGATATATTTTAAAAGTAGGCCGCTTCTAACTCCTATTACGTATTTATAGGAGTTTTAATTTTTTTATAATTACTTTATATTTCTTCTATATTTTTAATATAGATTATAATATAGTGTACTACTCTAAGAGGGTATTAATATAATTATATATAATTAACTATTACCCTTTACGCAGTTTTTATTTACTATTTAGAAGTATTAGATAAGCGGTACGGCTACTAAGATTAAATTTAAATGCTACTAGAGAAGGGTGCTAGAACTAGTACCCTGCTAACTCGGGCCTTAAAATAGTGTAGAAGAGTACTAGGTTTTTAGTTATACTTTATATATAAAAACTATTAGTAGGCTATAGCTTTAATTATTTTATATTCTCTTTAGAACTACGTCCTTAAGAAGTATAGTTATCTATTATACAGTTTAATACTTTACTTATTTTATTTACTACTTAAATTATTCTTAGTTAATTAGTAGTTAAAAAGTATAATTATACTATAAATAAACTACTAACTATTATAGTTAATACTAGCTAAGGGCCTAGTAGTTCTATTATTAAGTTTTTTTTACTACTTTTTACTAATTACTCTAATATAAAAAGTAAAAAGCTAGCTTAGCTATTACTAGGTAAGTGTATTATATATAATACTTTCTAGGCTAATAATTATTAGGGCCTATTTTAGAAGGTAATTTAGGTAATATACTCGCTATCGCTAGCTCTTTAATTATTTTAAAAATAGCTAACTAAAATAGCTTTATAGAAACTAAGACTATTTTACGCCTTATATAGTTCTTTTTACTTAATTTAACTTACTATATAGTTACTTTATCCGGCGAAGTAATAAAGTAATTTAATAGTATTACGGAAATAATAATAAATTAAAATAAAATAGTTATATTTATTAATAATATATTCTATAGTTAATAACTACGTAATATATTATATAGTAGTAGGGGATTATATAATTATTTTTATTCTTAGAAGTATCTACTTTTTAAAAAATAGGGGTATTGTCCCTACTATAATTTACTTAATATAATAAGATATACTAAGGCGCTACTTAGTAACAAACTACCCTAAAGTAAGTATAATCTTATTATTTACGCCTGTCTCGGATTATTAAGCTCTAAATAGCTTAATTAATAATTTAAATTACCTACCTATCTTCTCTTTTAGCGTTACTTTTATTACTTTTTAATTAGATAGTTTTTTATACTCTAGCGGAATAACACTTTACTAATTAATAAAAACGCTTTACTTACTTAGTTAATAGGTATTAGAAGTTAGGTTATATAACCTCTAATTTTTATTTATATTTAAACTTATTTTAGCTACTTTATTAGCTTAAGTAGATTTTCTCGCCTCCTTATATAGTTTAATCTATTATCTAATTTCTCTAACTCTATTAATAGGCCGGCCTTAGTATATTTTATAAACTATAAGCGTTAAGTTCTATAAGCTTTAAATTTTATTTATCTAAATATAAGTCTAAGCCTCTATTAATCTATTATATAAGGCGCCGACGAGTTTATAGCTCTAAATATAGTATATTTAACTACTCCTATTTCTACTTTTAGTAACCGTAAAGGTAAATAAATTATTAAAATAGCATTAACTTAAATTAGAGAAAATTATAAAAAAATATTAATTAATCTATATCTATTTTTACTTTACTCTTTTTATAAGGGGCTTAGGATTAAAAATAAGTCTTAATTTTAACCCTAAATTCAAGAGATTTATTATTAATCTACGTTAACTTCTATTACTTATTTAACTTCTAGTCCTCTTTAATCTCTTTATATAGCTCTTAAAAGTTTATAAGTACCTACTAAAAAGATTTAATAACTTAACTTACTTCTTCTATAAGATATATTCTTAATTTATAGTTTACGTAATATAAGTTCCGTTCTTTTTTAAATTTATATCTTAACTAGTTATTTTTTTATATCTTTTACTCGTTTAGCTGGGAAAGATTTAGTATAAAAATTTTTTTTTAACTCTTTTAATTTTTTATTAGTATTTTTTATTAGTATAAATAGTTTATTTTTATAAATAGTTTCCGTATTAATAGTATCGCCTAAGAAAGGGCCCTAAAGAGGGGTTATTAGAAAAATTTTAGTTTACTTATATTTAAATATATTACTAATATCCGGTTATTTATATTTTTAAAAATTATAGCTATATTTATATACTGCCTATTAAATTTAATTATGCTTAGGGCCGTTTTAGGGCCTATACCTAAAGTTAGAATAGGTAAAGATTCTAATTAAAGCCCCCTAGATTTAGGTTAAAATATAATCTTACTTTTAGAGATAATATAATAATTTTATAAAATATAAAAGTAAAATAGATAGAAAAGTAAAATACTATAATATAAAAAGTAAAAAGTCTATATATTATCTATCTAATATATTTTCTCTTACGCCTCTTCTTAGTAGGTTTTAATATCTTTTTATTTTTATTCTTACTATCTCTTTTTCTCTTACTAATACTTATAGACTCTTTAATAAATAGTAATCCCGTCTTTTAGGGCTTTATTATATAATTTATTTTTTTAAGTTTATTAAGCTTTTGCTTAGAGTTAAAGATAAAATTAATAGTAGTTATTAACGTATTTTTTATATTAGTCTTTTTCTTTTCTAGCTTTATAATTTTAGCTTTAAGCTACTCTATATTTATTTCTATTTTACTAATCTTAGGCTCTAGCGAAGTCTAGTTAGCTAGACGTTATTTATACTTTTAGACTACTAATTATTAAATAAGAATAGTTATTTACGTATTATTTAAGTCCTTTTATAGGGACTAGTACTTACTAGCTATATTAGCTAAATTATTAAGGGCTTTCTTATACTAGAAATAGACTATTTAATATACCTAAGAGAATTAAATACTACGTTATTTTTTATTATAATATATATACTTATACGCCGCGCACTTTTTCTATAGGGGGGTAAGTATATATTAAAACTTATAGAGGTTTTTATAATAGATTTTTATAATTCTACTAGTATTATAGAGTCTTTAATTAATAAAAACTAGTTAGTAGCCTATAAAAACTTAGCCGTTATTATAGAACGTAAAGAGTTTACTTTTTTTATTATTATAAATTATCTAAAAAGAGTTAGATAGAATAGTAAACTTAATAGTAAAATTCTTATAGATATTACGCCTTACTATTTAATATTTTAAATAGTTAATTAAGAGACTATAGTTTTAAAAAATTGCTTATTAACTAATAGTTTAATTAAGAAATCTTTAGTTTATTAATAATAGTTAAAGAAATAAACTACTATTAAATAAACTTTAATAGTTTTAATTTTAGAGTAGTATCTTTCTAAACGTTTCTATTAATAGATAAGTATAAAAACGCCTTCCCCTTAATTTATTATATTTTAAGAAACTTAAAATTATTAATTTTTTTTTTAGATTTAAAATATAGTATAACTATAAAAATTCTTTAGTACTACCCTATTTAGGCGTTCTATTCTATCTAGGTATAATAGGTTTAGTTATACTCTATTTAGGCGTAAGGCGTCTAATTTTACCCTATAAGCAGCTCTAGCCCTATTATAAGGCGCTATTATCCTGGCCCTATTATAAGGCGTTATTTTAGCTATTAAGTAAATATAAACTAGCTAAGTCTTATTCCTACTTGTATAGATTATATAGTGGGAGATTAATACGGCCTATATATATATAATTAGCTACTTAGTTCTATAAATAAGCAGTTATTATATATTACTTAAAAAAGTTACTAAGCCCCTTTATCTAAACCTATTTATACTTATAATATAGAGTTAGAATATTTTCTAAATTTATATATTTTTAAACCTTTTAATTATATAATATAAAGATTGGCTACTCTTTTACTACTTAAGAAAAGGGCTATTTCTAAACTATAAGAGTCTAGATTTAATTTTAGAAAATAATTTAGTTTAAAGTCTTACCCTAGTATTGTCTTAAATTATATTATTAGCTATACGGTCTAATTAAGGGATCTTTATAATATAATTATAAAATTTACTAATATATATCTATTATATTTATTAATTAGGAATTTTACTTTTAGAGTTATATTGCCTAAAAGCTCTATTAAGATAAGAATTATCTATATAAATCTAATGCGTATAAAAACCTACGCGAAAAGCTTTAGCTATTTATAATAAAGCCTAAAAATAAATTCTTAAAAAATAAAGAATTTAATTAGGTAATAGATAAGATATACTCCGGGCTTAAAATAGAATAGAATAAATAAATAAAATTATTTAAAGAGAAAATTATAATAAGTTTAAAAGTAGAAAGATTAGTAACTCTAATACTAAATAATAATAGAGAGAAGTGTAGGCGTTTTATTTAGGCTATATAAAATAATATATATCGGAGGTTGCTATCCGAGAGCTTAGTAATAAAAAATAAAACCTAAAATACTAGTATAAACTATAACTAACTAGAGTCTAGTAAAATAAAACTATTATAGCTTAAATTTAAGATTAAGCGCGTAGTACCTACTATTCTTTTTTATATTTATACGCTATCTATTACTTAAAAACTACTAATCTATAATATATTAGCTTTATAATAAACAGTACTAATACTTACTATATTATTCTAAAACCTATAGTAGATTTTATAGTTAAATACCCTCTAAGATATAAATTAGTTACCTTAAACGTATATTATATCCTTAAAAAATTACCTATTTTATAAAATAGATAATATACTTTAATGGCTTTCTATTAATTAGAATTTATAATTACTCTTTAATTCTATATATAGTTTAATCTATATACTAAACTCTAGTTAGCTATAAAAAAATAACTTAATTAATTATTTAATAATACTAAATATTTTATTATAGGTGTAAATAATTATAACCTATAAAAATATACCTACTAGATTAGCTAATAAAATATAATTATTTAATAAAGAGTAATATTTTATAATAGAGTCTGTAATAGAAGTATAATATATAAAAGAGTAGTTAGGTAGTAACAGCTAAGATTTAACGCGTTTAGCTTTAGCTAGTAGGTTAGAGGGGTTAAAAAAATAAGTTAGTTTAATAGAAAAATAAATAAAATAATATTATTTTATTTATTAATTTCTTATTTATTTCTAACGGCGAAGCAGATATTTTATTAAAATTTAGGCCTATATTAAGCAATTTTAAGAATAGACTGTAGAGTTTAAGCGAATAGCTAAGGCCCTTATAATAAAACTAAATAACTCTAAGTCTAGTTTAATATTACGGTACGCGCTACGCCCTTTTTATAAAACTTAAAATATTATACTATAGCACGCGCTACGCCCTTTTTAAAACTTTAGCTATTATTTATAGTATATAGTACGCCCTTTTTTATAAAACTTAGACTATTACTTTCGCAGTTATACTATAACGTAAGGCCTTAGGCCTTAATAATAATTATAACTAATAACTTTTTTACGTTTTAAGATATTTAGAATAAAATACCTTTTTATATTATTTTTTTAGGTTATTTTATAAGTTTAACAACGCGATAGCTATTACTTATTAAATAACTCTAAGTCTAAGAATTTATAAATTTACTTATATTTTTTTAATATTTACTTTAGTGCGTTACGTTTATAGAAATATTTAATTATTAAGGCTAATAAATTAAATAGAATATACTATTTACGTCTATTTCTAATATTTTTAATTTAATAAAATTAAAATAGAAAGACTTCTTTAGTAAATAAAAATTTTTCTCTACTAGTAGTATAACTAAAAAAAGAAAACTAAAATAATAAAGGAATAGTAAGCTTTATATTTTATATATATTTTAGTTTTTATAATTTTATATTTATTTCTAAAACTATATTTACGCTATTTAGATTCCTCTTCTCTAAATATAAGCTAAGCTTATTTAACAGCCCTTTTCTCTTTTAGGTATTTATTTAGCGCCTTTTATATTACTATTACCCCTTTATATACTTTTTTTAGAATATTTAATATTAAATATAAAAATTTATAGTAGCGTAAAATAAACTACTATAAAAAGTAATTCTCCTCTATAAGCTTTTTAAGAGTTTTAAAATAATTTTTTCTTTAGAACTTCTCTACCCGCTATATTAAATTATTAATAAAAAATTTTTTTAAGTTTATAGAATAACCGCGTAGATTTTATAATTTAAAATTAGATTTAATATTTATATTCTAATTACATAATAAGTGGGTATAGATTTTTAGTAATATATATTTTATTTTAATATAAAAATTCTTAGTCTTAAGAGGACGTATAAAGGTTATAGTTTAGAGCCTTTTACTACTTTTACTTAGTTTTATCTCTCCCCCCCCCCTCTTAAGGAGCGGTTTAGGCCTAACTATACTTAAATTTAAAAATAGGACCACTTTAGTCCTACTACTATTTATAAAATAATATTACTATATATTTTTCTTTCGGCTCTATATAAAAATTTCTCTAAAATTTTAGAAAACTATTCTTGTCCTTTACTTAGAATTTTTATTTAAAGTATTTATTTAAAAATTAGTATGTAAAGATATGCTGTATATTTAACCTTATTATAATATAGTTAAAGAGGCCTAATATTAGAAATTTTTTTAAGGAAAGTCTAGAGTAATTTTATTTAGAAGCTACTAAAAAAAGGGTAATAATAATTAGAATTTTTAAGCTAGTTAATTTTAATTAAATTAGTTTTAAAAGATCTGCAGCTCTCTTACTAAAAATAGTAGTAATAAGTAATTTAAAGAAAAGTTTCTAAAAAGAATAATAAATATAGTAGCTAGGAATTTATATATTATTTAATAAAAGACTTTTATTTTATTTTTACCTTTTTCCTTATTTCGCCTCCCTATTAAAATATACTAATAATTCCTTAGCGGGAAATAGGTTCTTTTTTATTAGTAATCTCTTTTATAATAATAAAGGTAATAAAATAGACTATATATTATACTATAATTCTTAAATAGATTCTTAGTATAGACGTATCTACTTTAAAAAAATACTCTAATTAACGTTCTCTCTATAGAAAAATTATAAAACGAGAGCTATATTTTAAAAATTATATAATATTTTAATTAATAGATCCTTCCGTAATTAAACACCTAACTTTTAAAAATTATAAAAAATATAGTAAAGTAATAATAATAATTAAAAATATATTAAAATTGTTTTTTTTTAATATTACTCCGCTACTAGAAAGACTAAGATTTATTAGTATTAGTATTATAAATAATTAGCTTAAGTTTTTAGTAGTTATATTAATATTACTAATAGTGTTAATATTACTAGTAGGTTTTATAAAGCCGGCTAAGACTATAGTAGAATTATAAACGGGATTTATAGTATATAATATAAAATTAGTTATCTTATAGGGACTATAATATATAATTATATTTAAAAAGTAAGTAAATAGATTTTTAACTTTACGTAAAGTAGAAACGGAAGAGTTAATAAGTATAATAATAATTAACCCTAATAGATTACTAAACTTAATTTAGACTATAGCCTCTATTAATAGGGATAAGCTATTTACGTATAGTAGAAGATAGAATAAAAATACTAACTTTAGTACTAGAGTTTTATTAATACGCGTTATATTTTCCGCTAAAACTAATTTAAAAATTATAAGTATTAAGGTAATTATAAAAAAGTATATAACGTAACTATAGAAACTATTCTAAAATTTTTTTTTTAAGGTTAGTTAAAAATTTTTAAGAAAACCTATTATAGTTATAATATTTCTATAATATTAAAACTAGAGACTAAAAGTAATCTTTAATAGTACTATTACTAAATAAAAACTAGTAGAAGGGTTTCTAAATAAAGTCCTATAGAGATACTTATTAGAGTAAAAATATAGATTTATTTAGTAATAACCCTATTTTAGGTATATATAGCTAGGGATAGTATAGGACTTAAAGTTAATACCTAAATAAAGGCGGTAAGATACTATATATAAAAAATATAAAAAAGCTATAGTATAGTAAATTTACGTTAATATTTATTTTAGTTATAAATAATAATTTTAAAGGGTCTAGTTCAGGAACTATAAGAATAAAAAATTAAAAAGAGTCTAGAAGAGATATAGTAGCTAAATTTATATAGTATTTAATATTTAAAAAATAGTTTTAATCTACCTTAAATCTCTAGAACGATAAATTATAATTAAATATTTTTTAATAAACGTAGTAACAGTTTTATATTACGCTAAAAATACTAGTAATACTAATAATACGCCTATACTAAGCGGGTCTAAGGGAGGGCAGAAAAGGGCCGTGCGGGATAGGCTAATAATAACGCTAGAGGCTACTCCTAAGCTAGAATTTACTTAAGCTAAAATAGATAGTATAAGAAGAGAAAAGAAAAAATAGTTTATAAATAATAGTAGTAACGCGATAGCTAATAATATAATAACTAATAATTAGTTTTTATATAATACTAATAAAGTTAGCACTAGAGACTCTTTAGGTAGTAAAAAAGATATAATCTAAAATATACTAAAGTGCGGTAAAAATAAATATTATAAGATTTTTAAAATTAGTAAAAGCTATACAAATCTATATAAAAAGAAAAAAGTAATTAAGAGGATAACTTAGAAATATAGCACTAATACTTATTTTAAATATAATAAAAAAAAAAACGCCTAAAAGGCCTTTAATAGTATATATATATTATTCTCTTTTTTACTATCTAGTACTAACTTTAAATTTTAGGAGTTATAAAGGCAGCTTAAGAGCTAAACTATAGTAAAAATTAAATTAAAAATCTAAAAAATTAGAAAGGCTCTGGCAATAATAATAATAGTAATAATAATTTAAATAAAATAAAAGGTATAGAAGAAACGTCGGCTCTAATCCTTAAAACTATAAAATTATATTAAGAGGCTATAATATATATTATTTATTTTTAAAAAAATCCTAAATCTAAGGCCGTATTCTAATAGCTAAACGGAATTAATAATCGGATTAAGAAAATAAATAAAAATAATAGAGTTAAACTAGTTAACTAATAGATAATTAATTACTAAAAATTAGTAAAATATTATTAAAAGGCTATACTATTTATTTACTACGTTAAAAAGAATCCTGCTAATAATAAGATAAATTAAAAAATAAATAAAGTAAATTAGAGGTTAGATAAATTTATTAATAAGTATAAATACTTAGACTAAAAAATATATTTAAAAGTAGTTATCTTAAAGTAACTAGAGCTAGTAAAATCTACCCCCGCTAAGGAGCTAGTAACGCCTATACTTACTAAAAAGGTAAAAGTATTACTAAAACCTATAACTAAATAAAAACCGGGTTTAACTAAAAAAAGTAAGAGAATAATAGTAATAGCACTAACAGAGACTACTAATATACTTAAAAATTTAATAATAATAAAATATCTATTTATTATTAAAAAAAAGAGGTAAAAGAATCTTATAGCCTTTAAGGACTTAGCTAACGTTAGAGAAAAAGTAACTAGAGGCTATTTAGAGCAGCTGCTAGAGAGTAAATATATTAATATATAAAATAAAATAAACTACTATTTACTAAAAGATTAAAAAGGATTTATTTAAATTAGAGGGGTTACCTCTAAAAAAGAAAATAATTTAAAAAGGTATTTAGACTATATTATTTAGCTTAAATATAAAAATAGTAGTTATAAGTTACCTAACTAGTTAGGCTGTAAAGCTATCTAGAAATCTAAAACTAATAAAATAATAAAAAATTTCTTTATTAATAATAAGCTTAAAATATCTTAGCTAAAAAGAGCTAAACGCCTATATTAGGCTAATATTCTTATAAGTCGCTTAATAAGGGTAAGCAGCTTAAGAATTTAGGAGACGCTATAGAGGATAAAAAGCTTAAAAAGAAAAAAGAGCTTTAGAAGTCTAAATAAAAAAAAAAGTAACTCTACTAATTCTAGCGCTAGCTATTTATTAAATAAAAGTTTAAAACGACTTAAAGAGATTAAAAACTAAATAATAAATTTTAAAATAAAATTTAAAAAGATATTTATAATAATAAGTAAAAAGATTAATAGACTAAATAGTAAATCCTTAAAGTAGATAGGAGACTATTTTAAAAGTAAACTCTTTTAGAGTTATAGATTTATTTAAACTTAGTAATAATTAGTATTAATTAGTATAATATTAGTTAATAGACTGGTCCTTAAGTTATATAGATAATAAATTCTAGTTTTAGAGCTAATCTAATTAAGCGTTATAAAATAGTAACGTTTTATATAGATACTATAAGTAGATTTCTAATAAATAAAAACTTATATACGCGTCGCTCGACTAGTAAAAGCGGGTAGAAATAGTTATATTCTTATTATAAAAATACTTAATTATATTAATTAAGCCTTAGACCTCTATTAAATACTAATTAAAGAGTATAATTTCTTTATATTTAATATATAGCGCGGCATAAGGCAAAGCCTAAAAATCTAAAAAAAAGATATAAGAAAAATAATAAAATATAGCTAGTTACCTCCCTACTATACTAGCGCCTAAATACCCTAATTAAAGTTTTATTTACTAATATATTATATAGTTAAACCGCGTCTTTTTTTATAAGTATATAATATTATTACGGAACTCGTTCTCTATATTAGGCTAATTTAGTAATAGACCTTTAAGGAATAGAAATTAAAAGCCTATTTTTAAATTTAACCTATAAACTTTATTCTAGCTAATTATATAAATAAAACGTAGCCTTTAAAGTAGTTTTTAAAATAGCTATTTCTATTATACTATTTCTATTTTTAAACTTTATATACTCTCTTTTTAGGTTTCTAAAACCTATATTTAGCTTTTTAACTCCTTTATCTATTTTAGTTTTATTACTTTCTTCCTTTAAATAGTAAATTTTATTTTAAAGTCTTTAAATAGTATCTATACTTTTATTATATTTATTTATTAGGTTATTAAGTTAATTATCTAACTCTTTTAGATAGCTTATAATATAGTAGTTACGCTTTTTAAAAATATTAAATTTATAACTAAAATAAATAATTAAAATAAGTATTATACCTATTAATATAAGCTAGATTTTAAGAGCACTTCGGAACCACTTACTAAGTAGGCTATATAAAAAAGGTCTTTCTCTTATATTTAAATATTTTATACTCTTTTTCTTTATATTTATCTTATAGTAACTTTTATTATTTTTATATTTTAGTATTAGCTAGATATTCTAATTATATTAGGGAACGGACTAAATAGTATATAAAGAATTATACGCCTATATAGTTATATTAACTATTTTAAAAAAGCCCTTAAAATTAGTATTATATAATATACTCTAAAGGCGGTTAGTAGTTCCCTAAAAAATAGTAATATTTATATATACTATATTTTAATATAAAATAGGGGGTTCTGCGATAGTAGTACTAGAGTTACTTATTATTAAAAAAATACTAATAGAAAGTAGTACTTCTTAGGGAAATAGATAGTTTAAAAAATATTATTTAAAAAGTATAAAACTTCTTTATATTTTACTTTCTATTACTTAACTAATAAAAAAGCTTAAGATAGACTTCTGCGCCTTTAAATAAATTATATACCTATAGCTAGAGAGACGTAAGCTATATTAATACTGCGTTTTAATACTACTATAATAGGTATATAACTCTTTTTTTATATATTCTAAGGCGGAAATACGCGCAGCTAATCTAAATAGTTTTACCTATATCTACTAAACTATAAGAATATACTAATACCTTAGTATATATTTTAGTATCTTACTCTAGCAGTATAGGGCTTAAAATTTATATAGCTAAAACTATATTCTTATACTATAAGCTCTAGATCTATTAGAATAAGTATAAAGCTATATAGAAATCTTAGCTAAGGCTTTTATAAGTACTTATATACTTTATAAACCCCTTTTACATAATCCGTAAGATTAACTTTAGTAATTTATAAATATTTATCTAATATAATTACTAGTCCTATACTACTATAGTAATATTCTACTAATAACTATACTTTAACGCTATATTTAAGAGCATATTTATATAAACTTTTAAATAGTAAAGTCTCTAAATATCTAAAATTATAGACAGAGAGACGCTGTTAATTAATTTATAATTTTAGTCTATTCCTAATAACAGTAATAACGTATTATAAATAATATAAAAGTTAATAAATTTTTATAGCTATAAAAATATAGACTTCTATCTATCTATAATATCTATTAGCGCCCTCTAATAGGTTAAGATTAAGGCTTAAATACTTAGAATACTTTTTTTATATAATAATAATATTGTTTCTACTATTATCCCTTACGGTTTTATAGCAATAAAATAAGTATTTTTATCTTTTAGTAGGGTGTACTTTTAAGTATAATATATATATTATAAGGTTATAGTAACTTTAATACGGTAATAGTTTTTAGCTATTTTTACTAATTAATACTATATTTAGCTATACTAGAAAGCTACTATTAATAGTTATAATTACTATACTAAGATATTAGTAAGGCCTTATTTATACGGCGCTTCTATTATAACTAAACTTTAAAATAGATTAGATAAATTAGTTAAGTATATAAGGCAGATAAAAGACTAAAGTATTTAGTATATAAATACTAATTAAGCCGCAGCTAATTAAATATCCCCTAGCTTATTTTTATAATTTATCTCCTCTTTAAAATAGTATAGGCTATTCTTATTATTTATATTATTTATTTCTTAGTTAGGCTAATTTTAAGCGGTAGGCTTATATACCGGTATTTTAAGTTATATATAATAAATAAGACAAATAAAATCCCTAGAATAAGTAGATCTTAAGAAAGGGCTTTAGCTACTATATTTAACGGCGCTTAAGCTAGCTTATTTATAAATAATATAATAGTAGTTACAATAATAATTACCTCTATTAGCTAGTTTAACTAAATAGATCTATTTATTATAAGTATTCTTTAGTTAATCGTCGGCACGAACGTAAAAACTCTTATTAAAATTTATTAACTTACTAACTTATAGTATAAATAGCTTACCGACTATTTTTATACCTTATTTATAGGCCCTTTTATTATATATTTACTATATATAGCGGTTATCCTCTTAATTGTACGCAATATTATCTTCTATTTTAAAAACTCTTTAATACGAGATTTGTTAGGCCTTTCTATCTAAAATAGAAAAATAAAAATAATTTTTATATATAAATTAGTAGTTCTTTTTTCTTTTACTATTAAACTATTTATTTTTATAGCACTTTTATATCAGAAGCTTCGTTAATATAAAAACTTAAAGTAAAATAATTAGGAGTATAAGGGTATACTAATATTCTTTATTATTATAAACGTAATTACGGCGCTATATAAGCTATATAAAATAATTATAATTCTATACTTTATTTTATTAGCTAAGCCCGAAATTAATAGCTACTATAGAGTTTTTTTAGTACGTATTTAACCCCTTTTATTATATAAGCTTACGTAAACTAGACTTATATATTTATATAATTACTATATACCTTTAACTTTTATTTTTCTAGTATTATACGCTAGACTATTAAGGGGATTATAGTTATACTATATCTAATACGTAAAAACAGTAATAATTTATAAAAAATAATTAAATTAAATAGCTAAACGTCCTAAGGATAGGACTTATTTAAAGAATTTATACTACTATAGATAGTAAAAACTAATAAATATATTATTAGCCTTATACGAGACTATTACTGCCCTTTATCTTTAGGCCTGTTTAGGACCCCTTACTAATTTTTTTTTTTTTTTTTATTTTTATTTTTTTTTTTTTATAAATAGTTGCGTACTACTAAGAAATTAAATATAAAAGTAACATTAAAAGAATTAAGTTAGAGTATATAAAATCTTTAATAGGAGCTAGTCTAAAGTAAGTATAGTATATATTAAAGCGCTAGTAAAAAAAAGTTAAGTAGTATATAAAAGCTATATTACTGTATTAATTAGAGATTAGTAAAGCTAATAAACTAAATATAAAAAAACTAAAAATAAACTAATAATAAATTTAAAATATAGTTTCTCTAAGAGCACTATTTTATTTTATACTACTATCTAGTTTTAGTTTTACTATTAGATTCTACTTTTAACCCGTCTAAAACTACTAATAAATAACTATTACCTCTATATATAAGATTAAAGAATTAAAATTATTAATATATTTTCTTTACTCGACCCTGTAAGACTACGTAATATAAAAAAAGCGTTTAAGTACTATTAATATAAAATTAAAGTTAGGGATCTAAAAGCTAATAATTTTAAATAGCTCCTTAAGTTCGTCGGGGCCCTTTTAAAGTATATTAAATACTAAAAAAGTATTATTTTTAAGTAAATAAATAGTTTAAGGGAGCTTAGGGTTTTTATAAATACTTTTAAAAAAGAAGTTAGCATATTTATAAAGAAGAGAAAAGCTAGTAGAGAAATTAAGGGCAAAGAAAAAAGATTAAAGCGGGTAAAAGGTAACTTTAATAATAATAAAGACCCGTAGAAGAGATTACGCAGTAAAAATTTTAAAAATAAAAATAATAGGTTAAAAAGAGTAAAAAGAAGTAAGTCTAAAAATAATACTAATAGGCCGAAGAGATTACGCAGTAATAACTTTAAAAATAAAAATAATAAATTAAAAAAAATAAGAAAAAATAAGTCTAAAAATAATGCTAGTAAATTAAAGAGGTCGTATAAAAAGAAGGCTAAAGATAAAAGTAGTAAATTAAAATAGTAAAGAAGAGTATAAATAATAGTAAAACTAGCTGTGCCGGTTATAGTTTTAATTTTTATATTTTTTTATAGTTATTATTATAATTTTATTAATTTTTATAAACTAGTTCCTCGTTCTTTTTTAATTTTAAGCCTTAAGCTTAATTTTTATACTAAAAACTATATAATTACTAGACGTCTATAATAATACTAAAAAATTTTTTTTTTATACTAGCTAATATTACTAAATAGCTATTCTTAGTAAAGAGGGAATTATTTTATCTATACTATACTTATTAGGGCTTATTAGAACTATTAGTTTTAAGCTAATAACGTTTTAGTTAGAAGTATAGCGCAGTTTATATATACTTTATTTTTTTATTTTAAAAAGGTAGACTTTTCTAGTATAGTTACACAGTCTAGTATAAGCCCTAAATAAAATAAATTACCTTTTATAGCCTATTAGCTCTACTATATATAAAGGTTTTTAGGAATAAACTAGAACTATATAATATAGTAGGGCAGAAAATTACTACCTACTACTATAAAGTATATCTAGCCTAATATAATTCCCTTATTATATATAGAATAAGGCTAGTTTAGCTATTTTTTCTATATCTTTATACCTTACGGCGTTAGTTTAGGTTAATTTTTAAAATATATCCCTTTAGAACGGTAGGTATTCTAAAAATATATAATAAATATTTATTTTTTTAGAGAATTAAAGTTTGTAAAAAGAGAATATTAAAAAAGAGAATTATATTAATAATTTATAGATCTGCCTATATAGTATATAATTTCTAGTATACCTACCTACTATATATAAAGAGACATATAACTATTAAAGGTTTTATAATAATAAATTACTAAATATAAAGAATAGTATATAAATTATACTATTATAAAACCTTTTATTTTATAATCTAGCCCTATTTATTACTGTTAACCCTACTAGAGTGCTATAATTATAGCTTTTAGTTATCTTAATTTTATATTCTTCTCTTTATTCTCTCTACTTAGTTTTTTTATCTTAGCTTATAGGTCTTTATTACTATTACTAGAAAACCTAACGTCTAATACCTACTTTTACTTTAACCTAAGCTAGATCTCTTCTTTTTATATTTTAATAGTAGGATACTAAAACTTAGAATATAAATATATATCTATTATCTTATTTTAGGTATCTAGTCTAGAGATAATAAGGTTCTCTAAATCTATAGAAGTAAATATTCTTTAGTAGACGCAGTAGATATATTTAGTTAAATTTTCTTTTTATATAAAACTAAAGCCTAAACTCTACTTATAGTTTAAAAAGGGGTAGAAGAGGGACTTTTTAGTACTATTATATATTTTATAGACTTTTTATTTATATTAAAGAAGACTGCCTAAGTAAGTAAAGTCTTAAAACTTTTTACAGCCCTTAACGTTATATTTATATAAATAATTATACTTATTTATATATTTACTATATACTAGCTTAGTAATAATTATAAGGATAAAGGGGTAATAATACTTACCTCTACTTATACTTTCGCTTAAATATAATATTTACGCATTTTTAGTATTTATAGATTATTTTATCTTTTTTATTTTTTAAAGGCTCTTTAGAGCGCTTATAGGTATAATTTCTCTATAGTAAGAGATTATTATTTTTATTTATAAATAAATAATTTTTTAAGGTATTTTATAAATATTTAATAAAGCTACCGATTAAAAGTCTTTACTTATAGATTAATAATTTAAGTAGTAATCTTAGAGCTAATATACTAGCTAAAATAAGTATATTTATTAAATTAGAATTAGACGGCGTGCGCTTATATCTTATAATTTATATATAAATTAGTAATATATTTAGTAGATAGTTTTTTTATATTATAGGGCAGGTTTACAAAATTATTAATATTAGTATTAATATAAATATTACTACTTAACTATAATACCTAGGGCGGTTAAGGCCTTTATTTATAAATATTAAAAAAGAAATCTAGTTAGAGCGTAGTAAATCCTTTAGTATTTACTACTTAGTTTTTAGACATAACTTTTATATTAAATATAGTTAGATAACTAGCGCTGTAAAACTACTATAGTAAAAGTATAAATAACTAGTAGAGAGGTCTAATTAGAATCTAGTACTAAAGAACCGTATATCCCTATATATCCTCCCTAGGGGTCCTATTTTTAGACACTATACTAGTTTCCCTAGATAGTAGGTACTACTATAAAATAAGTTTATAGTATTACTAGACTATAGGGCTAAATAAATAATAAATTTAATAGGATTCTTTTTAACCTTATAGGTAGAACAATATTATATATTACTTAATTTATTTAAGGATTTTACTTAAGAATTAAAAATATATTTATTTATAAATAGTAGTGTAAATTGTATAAATTCCTATAATATAAGCTATAGTAGTAATACGCTTATTTAGTACAAAGCTAAATAGAAGAACTAGTTTCTATTTAGCTTTTTAGTCCTTCCTTACTAGCTAGGCTAGCTATAACCTTAGGTTATTATTTTAGTTTAGTCTTATTAGACTCTAGAGTAGTTATTAAGAGAGAACCTATAAGTTAGTTAAAAATATTTTAAAGCTGGCTGTACTAGCGTTTATATAAATAAAATTATTTAATAAGTTTTATTTTTTTTTTACTATCTTCTGCTACCTTTCTATAGCCTAAACAGACTCTATCTAACTAGGGTCCTAAATAGGTTCTAGAGTTAGCTAAGCCCGGATATATCTACGTAATAGAATAAGTATAAACTAAGTCTATTACTCTATCTTATAATATATAATAAGCTTTAATTTAGTCTATTACTAATTAAAGTTAATAATACTCTAGTAAGCTTATATAGGAATAGCGTAAGTTAGTATTATATTATACTAATTAGCCTAAGAGTAGTACTTAATAAAGTACTTATACTAACTTATACCTATAAGCTAAAATAATTTTCTATTAATTATCCTAACTTTTTTAAAGAAATTATATTATTACTTTATTTAATTATTATTTTAATTATAAAATTCTCTAAAATTAACTAAAGAGAGTTTCTATCTTTATATATAGTAGAAAAGTTAGAACTAAATTTAGTATTTATATACTACGGCCCCCTAAATAATAAAGATATTAGAGAACGTATATAAATTTTTCTTAGAAGTAGTATTAAAATAGGTAAAGCTCCTAACTAGTAAAATGCCTTTATAAATAAAATCGCCTCTTTTTTTATTATTATATTTAACCCTTGCCGTATCTGTTAGGACGATAGCTTAAAGTAAAATATTAAAAATAAAGCCCTCCTTTATTAAATAGATTAGGAAATAATAAATTTTAATAAAACTAATTTTATTATCCTCTACCTTTATTTTAATACTACTAGCCCTATCTTACTATTAGAACTAGGCTGCTATTCTTAATCTAAAAAAATTATTATTTACTACCTAAAAGAATATTATTACCGTAGAAACGTCTAGTATATATATAAAAAATATAATATTTTATTACTAAATAATTTTAATAAGCTTATTAAGACAGTAATAGTAAAGCTTAAGGAGATTTTAAAATAGAAGAATCTATTAGTATAGAAATATATATAGTTATTTTTAGCCAATATATATAATAGAATTAGTTTTTAATAATAATAGTATTATAGTATACTATTTAATTTTAATTTTTTTACTAACTTAATTATTAATAGACTTAACTTATCTTTTTTAGTATTTTTATTATATCAGGATTATTAGAAAGATAGTTATTAATTATAGCCTTATTAATTTTTTATAAACTAGTTTTTTATTTTTTTTTAATATAAGCTCTAAGCTTTATACTTATAACTACACAATTACTAGATAACTATAATAATAAATATTAAAAATTCCTTTTCTCTTACTAATCTAGGGGATGTAAATTTAGGCAAAAGAGGTTAGAGTTACTAGAGGTATAACTAAGCTACCTATTATTAAAAGGGTCCTGTTTAGGGACCTTCTAAAAGATTTTTTTTAAAGAAATTATTATAGAGTTATTTTAGCGCTAGTATTATTTATAATATAGTTCCTATTATTAAACTCTTAAAGGAATATATATTTTTCCTACTAAATACTTAGTTTTAGTAGTAATTGCTAAAAACTCTTATAAATATTTTATATACGCTAAACGTTACTTATTAATAGTATCTAATAATAAAAACGCTTCTAATACACCTACTCTATCTAGACAGGAGCGCTATAAAACACTTTAAAATACTTTTTTTATAACTTATAAATAGCTTAACGCGGTTAAAAGTAAGCTTAAATTAAATTTTATTCTTATTAGGGCTAGACTTAGTACAAAACCTATATACGTAGTTTTTTTATTAGGTAATAATTTTAAAGATATAGTATATTTAAAAGATCTTTTTATTAACTCTCTAAGATTATATATATATATTAAAAGTAGCACGGAGATTACGTTTAATAGTAAAATTATTTTAAATATTACTAATATTTTATTCTCTTCTAAGATAGGACCTATAAACACAGAAAAGCTATTATTTAATAAAAATATACTTTATTTAATATATTTATTCTAGAAAAGTAATTATTTTATATTTAAAATACTAAAACTACTCTTTATTTCCCTAACTAAATCGAAAATTTTTAATAAATAGTTTTTAGTTATATAGTTAGTATTTTAGAAAGGCTTCTAAACACTTAAATAGTAGTTTAAAGACTTTAAAAAAGTATACTTACTAGACTATAAAATAGGTTAAATTCTATAACTAAGAGATTTAGTAATTAGTTTATAATTAAATTTAAAACTATAAAATTATCTACTCTTCTATTAAATTTAATAGAGTAAAACGGCCCCTAAAAGGTCCTTATTAGTAACTATTACTAACTAAAAAGGCCTACTCTTAGAGGTATAACTTAATAGGTTTCCCTTATAAATCTACTATATCCCTTAGGTAACTTATAAAAAATAACTAAAAAATAGTCTAATATATTACCTATTGTAATTATTAGTTTTTCTAACTTTCTTAATTATTAATAGTTTTACTACTAGTAAGTATTAACGTAGTAGCTAAATAAGAATAGAAGAAAAAAAAATTTATTTAAACTAGTTCTTATAACTTAAACGAGATTTATATACGAGAACTATAGTTCTTTACTTTTTTTACCCTTTTTAGCTTACTATTATTACTTTTAATACTCCTAACTACCTTCCTTTTACAATCCTTAAACTTAGTAATATCCTTTTTAAGAGTACTTAGAGAGTCTATTACCTTACTCTTAAAATAATTAATTAGCTTTTATTAATAATAGATATACTAGAAGAGCTATTTAATAAAATTATATATTGTTTTATAGTCTTCCTCGTCTAGCTTAAAGATTTTTTTATTATTACACTAACCTAAATACTAGCCCTAATATTTATTTAACTTAGCGTCGTTTAGAAATTTATTTAATATAGAGATTAAGTAAAGTCTTATAGAGTTTAATATAGAGGTTCTAAAAAGCCTTTATAATATAGAAATAGTTATAATTAGTATCTCTTATATAAATATAGTAAAGAGGCATAAAACTAGGCCTTAGTATTACCTAAAAAGATACTTCTAATAACTATTTAACTATCCGGTTTTAGTCTATATACTTTCTATTACTTAATAGTCTAGTTTTAGCTATTACTTAAAATAGAATTTATATTTTTTAATCTATTTTTTTAGTATTAGGCTTGCGGTTATAGATCTAGAGTAATAGGTAAAAGTATATAAATATATTAATTAAGCGTAAGGCTGTATAATTAAAGTTTAAGTTTAAATATATACACTAACTTACTAAATTAATATTACTAGTATATTTTTAAGATTCCCTAAAGCGTATAAGCGTGTTATAATTACTTATAACTATAGTATATAGAGGCCTTTTTATACTAAATTTAGATAACTTATAGAGAGAAATATTTAATACCTTTTACTTAGTAGGGTAACCTTCTAGCTAAAATAATATCTAATTAATTTAAGTAAAGTTTAGTTTTTAAAAGTACTAGGTAGCTGCTATAAGTATATAAACTATAATTAGTTAGGGGTTCGGAGCTAATAGGGGCTAAATATAGCTCTATTTACTATAAATAATATAGGTTTAAAACTATCCCTAAAAGGTTAAAAGGCTATACTAGAAATAGAAGTATATTCTAATTTTATTAAATATATAAATATAGGCGTACTTAAAGTTTAACTTATACTACTTTAACTTACTACAGCTATATACTTTTTAATAAATATTAATACTTTTCTTTATATATTCTTTTTTACTATAGGAGGTATTGCTGCTATAGCCCCTTCTTATTTTAAAACTATTAATATAGCTAGCGGTAGGCCGCTAAATAATAAAATACTAATAGTAATATCTACTGGTACTATTAAGGAGTTTTAACTAGTATACTTTTTTAAGAACTTAGAAGCCTCTTTCTTTAATATAGGCTTAATAAACCTTATAGAGTAGGGTATAAGTAGGCTTTTTAATAATATTATTAAAGTCGTTAGTAAGATCGCACCTATAAGTATACTTATCTTTTAAAATATTATACTATTTCTTAATATATCTATAGTAAAAAGAGATATATCTTTCTAGTATTATAAACGTTCTTAAATTTTATAATAAAATATTAATTTCTTTTTATAATTACTCTTTTTTAGTAAATAAAACTGAGAAATTCTTTAAGCTTACCTATACTATTACTTTAGTTAGGATTAGCGCTACTATTAAACTTAATAAGTGCTTTATAATTATAGATTTTTTATTTATAAAATTAATATTATCTATTCTAATAGTTAAGTTATAGTATAATATTTTCTTCTAATATATTTAGGGTATAGTATTAAATTTAGCACTTTTTAATACCGGTATTAGTAATATATAGGTATATAACCTTATATTATTATTTATTTAGCCTAAATTATATTTAGTTAAGGTTCCTATACTAATTCTCCTATAGTTAATTATTTTTTAACTTTCTAGTATACTGTATATAAATAACACAGAAAGTAGTAATTAGAAAAAATTTATATAAAATTTTATATAAACGCTGTTTATTACTAAAACTAGTAAGTAATTATTTATTAGATAGGTTAATTAGTTTAATAAACCGGTATATACGCCTCTAAATATAATAGTAAAGGGGAAGGGAACTATAAGTATATTATAAGGTTTAAATAGGGTCGTTTTTACAGTAGTAACTATTTAGTAATTAAATAATATAAATAATTTTACTTTTATAACTTTAGCTAGGCCGGTAGCTATACCCTTATTTTAAAAAAATAGTATAGTTTTGTAGACTCTAATTTATTTTCTATTAAATAGGTAGAATTTATAAAATTTTATTTAGGGTTATATACGCACAATTCTAAAGTAATATTATTTTAATTTTTAATTTAATATAATATTTTTTATAGAAGGGTTTATATTAAGTGTAAAATTTATTATACTAAGGTAACTTACGCAGCTTAAGTTTATAATAACTCTAACTTTATAGTTACTTAAACTACTCCTAGTTAAATAATTATTAAATTTTTAGGCTTTAAATAAGTTATATCTAAAAATAGTAGTTTCTAATTAGAGACCTTAAAACTAGTTTTAGGCTTATTACTAGTGCCTAAATTATTACCTTTTATTTTTATTATAGTATTACGTAATACCGTTTATTAAAATTTATATATAAAATTAATTTAGTAATAATACTTAATAAACAGTAATAGTAGTATTAGTTTATTAAAATTAAAACTAAATATAAAGACGTAGTATAAGAAGCGAGAAAGAGTTTTATATTTATAATTTTTTTATCTTAGAGTCGTGGACTAGGTAAATCTAATTTAAATTTAAATTATATATCTTATATCGCGTAGTTCTATAATACTATTTTATTTATTACTAAAATTAATTATCGTAGGAAGACTATACTAAATCTACTTTCTAGGGATATAAAAATATATTTTATATATAGCCTTCTATTTTACGTTATTAAATCTGTACAGCGTTTTAGTAACTTGCCTATTAGGCCTTACCTTAATTTTTAATCTACCACTAAATATAAATTAGGTGCAGAGGCAATAATATAAACGTAATTTTAGAGAAAATTAAATTATAAATATTTAGAATTAGCTACAGCAGACTATTTTTATAAAATTATAGTAATATTTATTATATATATAAACTTTCTAGTTACTAAAAGTTAAAGTACCTCTTATTTATTTTATTATATAGAGTGTCTTACTATATAGGGATGGACGTAAGTTAGTAATAATTAAATAGTGTTAAAGAAATAATTAATAGTAATAGCAATACTATAAATATTTTTATTAAAAACTAGCGCCCTAAGCTAAAAAATAATAGATATAGATTCGTGCTACAGTATTATAGCTTTATATACTAATAAATAAAAGACTTAGAAGGTCTAAATTACAAAATTATCTCGCTATATAGTAGTAACTTAGGAATAGGCATTAGCTATAGTATACTAAATTTTAAAACCTCTAACCCGCGCTAGGCGCTTTTTTTTATAAAAATAAAAGTATAGAACTATAAGTATTATAATTACTATAATAATAGTAATAATAATATCTATAATTCTATTTTAATTAAGGGGCTTAGAATATTTCTAATTCTGTACTTTATACCCTTTTAAGAAAGTCTCTCGTCTATTTTCTAGTTAGTATAGGCTAAAATAGTATACTAACTTATAGATATACTTTTAAATAAATACTATTACTATACCTTTTACTTTTTTAGTTTATTTATTAGTAATAAATAGTAATATAGAGTTTAGAGTAGTCTTAAATTTATATATTTATTTAAATATTTAGTTTTAAACGAGTAGTATCCTAAATTAGTATTCCCTTAATTAGAGATCTTAAGGCTAGTTTTAGGCTTATTACTAGTGCCTAAAATATTACTCTCTTACGTTATAATCCTTAAGATTATATTACTCTCTTATATAATCTAATAATCCTTTTTAGTAATCTTACTATATTATTTTATTTCTTTTTAACGCGCTATATATTATATTTAAAAATACTTATAGTAGTTTTATATAGTCTATATACGCCTTTTAAAGACTTCTATTAAGCTATTACACTATTATATAAAGCTAGTAGCTAAGATATAATTAAAGGATAATTCTAAATATAACTATAGGACTAAAAATAGAACTACGCATTTTATTTAATTAAAATTAGTAGGTAAAGAGTCTATTTTTAATTTAAAGAGGCTACTTTTAAGAACCGTCTAATATAAATTACGTAACTAGATATATTTTTTTTTCTACTATAATAATACTATAAATAGAAATTTTATTAGTAACTTTTATTATTACTACGGCCTCTATTAGCCTAATAGGGCGAATTCTAAGTAAGAGCAACGCTAAAATTAGTATCCTAACTTTAAGTATAAAACTATATCTTCTACTCTTATATAAAGAGATTAGTTAATAAAATTAAAACTATAGTTTAATTTTACTAATATACTTCTAAATAGTCTATTTTTAAAGTCGCGTACTGTTTAAAATTGTAATATTTTTTAAAATATTTAAAGTAAGGTAAACAGTATTAAAAATATAGCTATAACTAGCCTTTTAGGTACTATTATAACTCTTATTTAAAATATCTAGAGTAAGATTAATAGTACTAAAAACGTAATCGCGACTAGCCTTTTAGATACTATTTTAGCTTCTATTTAAGAGATTAAGAAATTTATTTCTAAAAATTACTTACTAGGTATAAAAGAGTTCTGTGTCGGTATTAAGTATAATATAATTTATAAAAATTTATTACTAAGCCTCTTAGATCTAGTACTAAATATTTTTTAAAAGTTATTAGATAGTATTCTAATCCTACCTAATACTCTTAAAAAAACTCTTTAAGATTAACTAAAAAAGATACAGGAAAAGCTTTAAAAAAAGCTTTAGCCTCTAAAGTATACTCTAGTAAAACTTACTATTTTATATATTAAATATTATTTTATTACTGTATTAGTTCTTTTAGTAATTATTACTATTTATTTTATTTACGCGGTTTTTAGTGCGTTTTTTAGTATTATAAGTATTTTTATAGGGCTTACTATTAGATTAAGAGTAGTAATAGTCTTAAGTTTAATATATTATATTATTCTTTTTATACCTACTATTATTTCAGAGCTATTCTAGGTAAAGACTAAAATATTACTATTTTAAATTAAGATAAAAAAAGGAGAAGTTAAAAAATTATATATTAGAGCTCTCTGCTGCGCTATTATTATAATAATTTTAACTACTATTATACTAATTATTATCTAAAAGAGTATTAAAAATATTACGGCTAGACCGTTTAGAGTTAGTACCTTAGTAGGTCTAGGGCTATATATATAATTAGTTTTCTCTTAATAGTTAATATAGTAATTAACATAAGGTAGCCTAATTAAATTTACTATAGTTTTCTCTATTTACTAGAGCCTATCTACTCTTATAAAAATCGAATAGGGGAGGTTGTAAATAATAACCTTAATCTACCTATAGTAAAAAACTAGCTGTGCTAAAAAAATCTACAGGTACTTTAGTTTTAAATAATTATAACTTAGTGCGTACGTTAGACTTTACTAAAAGTTTATATAAATAATATAATATAGTTAGTTACGAAAATTTATAGCCTCTTTTTATTTAAAAATTATATTATATATTATCGCCATCTTTACTAAGACGTAGAGAGTTATATTTTTTAATAAAATAAACTATAATATTTTTAATAAAGTATATAGCTGTAGTAATTATATTATAGAACTTAGACTTTAAATATATTATAATAGTAATTAGAAGTAAATTAGGAATAGTTTATAATATAACGCCTATTTAATATACTATCTATAAATTAAACCTAATATTAAAAAGTAATATAATTTAAAAGCGCTAGAGAGGTTATATTCTCTATATTTAAAATAGTAAAGATTATAGTAGAGTTAAAAAAAACTATAGTAGTATTTCTATTAAAGAAGTAAAAGATACCTTTAATAAATTAAATAAGTTATATACTAGTCGCTAGAATTTGCCCGCGCTTATTAATATTAGAGTTTTAAAATAGGTTAAAAATAATAAATATAGTGCCGTTTATAGGAACAGTAACTTAGGCACTATAGTTTATAATATTATTAATTACTAAAATAGTAACACTAGGAGGCGTAAATTTAATTAAAAATGTAAATAGGCTTACGCTAAAAAATACTACTAGTGTAAAAATAGACTTTATATTAGATTAATAAAAAAAGAGAAGGATAATAATACTAGATAGTAGAAATAGTTAAAGAAATCTTTTAGTATTTATATTTTTAAGAGTATAGTCTAAATTTAAAATACTTATAAAATGTACTAGAAATATCGTAGGTAAGCTAAAGGGCCTAAAAATAGAATAAGGGGCCTATTATTATCCCTAAGAGTACTATTTTAAACCCCTGCTATTTATAGTAAATAGAGTCTATTAGAGTTAGGCCAAATACTATTAAATTATTGCTTAGATAAGTAGGGAACTTAGAGGAGCAAAAGATTAACCTATAGACTAATATAAATAAATATTTATACTATAAATAGGCAGATCTTCTTATAGACTATTAGTTATATTAAGAAATTACTTAATATAACTAGAATATAATTATAAAATAATTAGTAAAAAATAATTTAAAATAATTATTTATTTATACTATTTTTTTTTAGTAGTTTTTTAAGCTTCGTAGTAGCCGTTTTAACTAAATTATTAAAATTATTAAGTAGTCTTATTCGCGTCTAAATTAATTTCTTACTTTTTAAGTAAGTTTACTTAAAGTCTTTAAACTACTATTTTAATACTAGTAACTCTCCCTTAGGGATAAACTATATTATAAAAAACTACTTATCTAAGTTTCTTAATTTTATTAACTAGATAAAGAGTAGCTTTAGGACTTTTATTCTTAGGTCTAAATATCTTATTCTAATTTATTAATTTTATACTTAAGTTAGTTAAAATAGTAATAGATAACTATAATATATAAGCTTTATAAAACTCTAGCTGTATAATAAAGCACTTATAGATTAGGCCGGACAGAATTATATTTCTAGACTAACTAGACTATAGTAATAGTATCTTACTATATTCCTTTAGCTAATCTTTAAAAATTATACTATCTTCCTTCTTAACGGATGGTAGGGTTCCTATATAAAAGTTAGTTACCTTTTAGCTTAATTAGTAAAAATAGTATTACTTACCCTACTATTATAGTATTTACTATTAGGAACTGTATTACCTAATTTATAACCGGCCAATACTATAAAAAGTATTTTATTATAATATTAATAGACAAAATAAATAAATATACTATAGTTAAAAATTAATAATATTCTATTTCTACGCTAAGATAGCTAATATAAATTTATTATAATTACTAAAAAATTAATAGTCTATCTTAAAATTTTTTTTAAGTTTTAGAGGCTCCCGGTTAATCTATACTATTAAGTATTTTTTATTATCTAATTTTATATTTTTGCAGAGCCTCTCTATAAAGTCTCTTAAATTATTAATTTTTAATTTTATTTCTATAATAATAACTGTATTAACAGGCTAATATAGATTATTATTAAAAACTACTAATATTTTTAACTTCTTAGAATTATATTTTCTATAAAGTAGTACGTCTAATTAAAGGCTATTAGTAAAGTATTATTATTTACCCTCTAGCTCCTACTACTTTTACTTTTTTTTATAAATTAAGCAGCGCTTATTTATTAGTTAAAGAAATATTTCTATTATAATATAAAAAGTATACTAAGAATAAATACTATATTTAAGCGTATTAACCTAACTATAAAGTATTACTATTCTTTAGAATAGCGAAGAAAGTCTATTATTATAGTAGTTAATATTTTAGGTATAATATTATTATATATAATTATACTAAGCCTATAATTTTATAAAAAGATTAAGTAATATAAAGCCAGAGGCTAAAGTAAATTTAAATATAATTAATAGCTAGTTATGTAACTAAATAGCTCGTTTAGGAATATAGTATACAGATAAGTAAAATAGGTTTTAGTTTAATATTTTAGTTTTTAAAAAACTGCGGAAGTTATCTACTATAGCTAAATTAAAATACTCTTTTAGTAAAAATAAATAGCTTTAAAACTTACTGCCTATATTAGTAGTAATTCCGGCTCTACTAATAATTATAATATTTTTCTTTATACTTAAATTCTTCTTTAGTTACTATATTTATAATAAGCCCTTAATTAATATATTTAAAATATAGCTAGGTTTATTTTTCTTAGCTTTTTAGACGTATAAACCTTTCTATTAATAGTATCTTAAATATAATTACTTTATTATTTTAATATTAAAGGTAATGTTATGTAAAACGCTAAATAAAAAGAAGAAAAGAGTTATAAGAATAGAAAAGAATATATAGTCTAAGATAGAAGAAGCCTTAATTTATACCCTAAACGTATATAACGGACTAGGGTAGTAACCTAAGTATAGTTATAGGCTAATTTATATATAACTTACTATTTTTATATAGGCTACGTACGAGATTAGATTTTAACTAAATAGTTTAAGGCTATAGCGTTTAAATAGATCTATTTAAGTTAATACTTATAAAATATTAGGCTAAGTTAATAAAAATAAGTTTTAAAGGTAGAAAAGCTTCTATAATAGACTTAGCTCTTTAATAGCTATAGTATTAAGTGTTAAGTTTAACTTAACCCCTTTTAAGGCGCAGCCTATAAGCTATACTTAAGTAGTAGATCCTTAGAATAGCTAGCTATTAGATATAATACTAGTAAAAAACGCTAGCTATTTATCTCTTAAAACTAGAATAGTAGTAAATTTTTAGCTAGAATAGCCTATATACTAAGTAGCTCTTAAATTCTTAATAGTTAGCGCTTAAGTAAGGTCTTAAAAACTACGACTAGCAGGTATATTATAAATAAAAATATTTTAAATTCTAGTAGACCCTACTAAGACTAAAGAGTAAATTTAGAATTTACTCTTCTACGTACTATATAGGGTAGTAAAAGTACTTATTTTAGTTTTAAGTCTACTTACTCCTGTAAAAACAGGGCGGGTTATATAATAAAATATAAATATAATACCTTAATTACTTTAAAAATACTTAAAGTAGAAATAAATTATATTACTAATAAAGGAAATCTATACTTAACTATCTTTAATATAAACTTAAAATCTATCTATTATAAGACTAAAAAAAAAAAAAGGGGGAGAAAAAAGTAGTTAGACTAGTAGTAGGAAAGATTAGTCTATTAATTTAATTTAGTAAGGATATAATTACTATATAAGCTAGACTTTAGGTAATAGACTTTCTAAAATAGAACTTATTAAGATAAGTTTATTAGTTATTAATTACTTAAGTAATTAATAAACGGCTTAACTTATTTTTATCTATTATAAAATTTTTTATTACTATCCGCCCGCCTAAGTGCTACTTTTTAAAAGTTTTAAATATTTTAGGGTTAACTACTCTAGTAACGTAATTTTAGTTTAAATAAAATATTAGCTATTACTTATATTATAAAATATACTACTTACCCTTTCTATAGGATTCTATTTAATAAATAATCTAAAAGGTATTATAAACTTAGTTTTATTAAAAAGTATAAAATTTACTAGTAATTTAAGCGGCGAAAGTAATATTAGTATATTAGTACTTAGCTCTATTTAAAATAGTAAGTATACTAGGTATAATAAAAATAATAAAAAACTTACTTATTTTATAGTTATATAAGTAGGTTTTCTAAAATAATAATAAAGTTAAAAAAAATAAAAAAGTAACTAAGAAAGTAGGCCAGAATTTAAATAAGGAAGTAAATAAAAAAGTAAAATAAATAATTAAAAGAGCTACAACTGTAATATTATAAAAAATATAAAATAAGGTAAAGTAAGTAGAAGTATTATTAAATATATTAGTAAAAGAGTATAGTAAGCGGCCGTATTCTAGTAGAAAAGATATAAAAGAGTTTTATAAAAAAATTAAATAGTCTACGGTTTACTTAAGGTATAAAACTTTTTTATATTTTTTCTTTTAGCTTAGCTAATAAGAGATAAAATAAATTTTAATACCCTTAGCGTTATAGTATATTAGTCTTTAATATATACTTTTTCTATACCTTCTACTAGCTAAGAAGGTATAATATAAAACTTATAATTACTCTCTTATTTACGTTTCTATAGTAGGCAGAAGCTTATTTTTAAAAAAAAGAGATTATATAAACCTATACTACCTATTTACTTTTTTATATAAACTACCTATCCGCGCTATTACTATACGAGATAGACTTAAACCCCTTTATTTTTTAGGGTAAAAGTTATTAGGGCTTACGCCTCTTATTAAAGTATATTTATAAACTATAGTTATATTTCTATTATAGCTTTTAGACTTAATAGCTATATTTTACTATTTAGCTTAGTTTAGATAAAAGCTATTTTTAGTATAAAGTCTATAATATATAATAATTTATTTTATTTACGTTTCTACTACAGACAGAGTTTCTACTAAAAAGTATTAATTTTAAATTCTTAGATATATATTTATCTATTTTACGCCTCTCTTCTTTCCCCTACTATATAAGGCGGATATAAACCTCTAGTCTAAATAGTAAGCTTTATAGCTATATTTTATTTTTTAGTAGTAGTAATACTATAGAAGTTAATATCTAATTTTATATAACTTATTTTATTATAAAATACGCGCCGTTATTTCTAAAGAAGAAATTAACTAAACTCTAGCTTTAGAGTATAAATAAGTTATTAGTATTAGTAAATAGCGTTATATACTATTAGACTGTAATATATATTGCTATAAGCTAATTAAATTATAGTATTAGTATTATTTAGGTATACATAGTAAAGCTTACGGATTTAATTTAAAGGCGTAAATAGATTTTACTAACTTTAAAATTAAAACTACTAATAAAGTACTACCCTATTCTAATTTAATAATACTATTAACTTCTACGCTATAATACAGAGGGCTTAGAGGAGCTTACTTATAACCCCTATCTCTTAGCTAGGGATTATAAATATAAGCTTAAGAAGCTTTCCCCTATCTATTATAATCTATCTTTTTTTATCCTTAATTAATACTATTTATAATACCTCCTCTTATATTATTATCTTATATAGGCTAACTAAAAAAAATTTTTAAAATAGATTCTTAATCGATTAAACCTTAGGTTAAATAAATAAAAAATAAATAATTAGTATATAGGATCCCTCTACCTAATAAACTTATTAAGTTTATTTTTTTTTATTTTCTATTTTAAGTAATTTTACGCTGCTTAAGGGTCTATAAATTCTTTTAGTCTATTCTATTTAAGAGCCTTTAGATTTAGACTATACTACACCTCTGTTCTATTTTAATAAATCTAAATAGTATATAGAGAATAAATCCCTTTTTAAATTATATATTTTATAATCTCCCTGTACGAGGTAAAAAATTTATTTTTAAATATTTTAATTAGGTTTCCGGGTCTTATCTAGTTAAGCTAGTACTTTATTATATAATAACTAAGGGAGAGAATACTATTAAACAATCTTACACTAATAAGAATACTAGTTAAAAAATAATATTACTAGATATACTAGAACGGCCTATTTATATCCGCTTTATAAGAGTATTTAAAATATCTAATAAGCGCTTTAATATTAAAGAGTAAAAAGTTTACTATAGAAAAAGGCTTACTATACTTAAATTCTAAGAGATCTATAAAAAGTATAGGGCGATATTATAGAGATAACTAGAATAACTAGAATAATTAAAATAATTTTATTAATTTACTTAAGAGTTTTTATATAAAAATAAAATATTATAAATAAAGTTTAATACTAAAGAGGAGGAAAGTTATTTAAATAAAATTAAGAAATATTACAGAGATATTAGTTTATAATAAAATAATATAAGAATCTAATATATTAATAAGGTTTTACGCTAAAGATTTATAGATACTACTTAGGCCCTACTTATAGATATAGATAGTAATAATAATTTTAAAGAGAAATAATATCATGTGAAGAGAGGTAATGTGTAGCGTCGAGACACTAGTCCAAAAAAGGTATAGGCTAAAAAAAGTTGTTCCCCCGGATACAGTCAAAAATGAGCGTGTATAAGGACGGCAAAAAATGTTGTTAGAGAAATAATATAAGGGCACTATAGGTAGAAGGGCTAAGGTACTTACTAAATTATTTTTATTTTTAAATACTACTAGTTTTCTGCTCGCACCTTAGGTAGTCTTTAGTTTAGCTTATATAGAAAACCCTAGTTCTACCCCTAAAATAGTAAGAATATATATATAAAACTATACGTGTTTATTTACTTTTAATATTTACTTTTTTATCTATTATATAAACTAGTGTTTCTATCTAATATAGATATTCTTAGGTAGAGATATTATAGAGACAGAATAATACTTAAATAGTTACTCTTACTAGTAACTATTTAGTACCTTTCTTACTTTTTAGTTATATCTATATATTTTCTACTCCCTAGCCCCTCCTGCGCTTAAGTTATACTAAATACTTAATTTTACTAAACTTTATCTATATACTTTGCACTAAACAAAGAACGCAGTTAAGACGTTTTATAATAAAATTTATAATAATAATATTAATAAATAAAAAAAAGAAGATTAAGTTTTTCTACTTTTTTTAGGCGCTTAGAAAGATTTTAAAGTTTAAAAATATTTACTTTAAACTTAAGGATCCGTATTAGCTTAAAGGGGAAGATAGAAAATAGCTCTTTTAAAAAGTATATATAATAAGGGATAACCTATTACTAAAATAGAAATATAAATTTAAGTAATTTTAGGAGCAGTATTAAGGTCTCTTATTATTATAAAAATAAAAATATAGGTCCTAATAAGAAAGACTTCTTAATAGCTTTATAAGCTTAGTATTTATTATAAATATAGTAAGATCTTATTTTATATCTAAATTATATTTAACCCTTAAGAAAATAAGATAATAGTAAGTCTTTTAGCTTAGGTTATACTACTATTATATTTATTATAGAGGTATTAGGGTTAAAGTCTATACTTATATACTTAATTTAGTTTTTTCTACTAAATCGGCGTAAGAGTTTCTTCTAAAAAAGTTTTATTTATTTATTCTTTAGCGCGAACTTATTAAGCGGAAAGTTTAACTTTTATAGTAAGTTATTAATAAATACCTTTATTAATTTAATAATTAACTTAAATATAGATATATTATAGCTGTATTTTTAATAAGGCGTTTTTAATTAATAGTTAAGAGCACTCTTCTAAGTATTTTTAAAGAGTAGAGACTAAATTATTATATACTATAGCCTAGCTGTGCGTATTAGCTAATAGGCGATTACGGTTCTAAACCGCCTTAAAATAGTAATTTTTAGTTATATAAAGTATTTCCTATATAATATTATATAATTAGATTTTTATTTAAAAAAGCTAGGTAATCGTAAAGGATTAGTCTAAGTAAAAAAATAATAGCTATATAGTACTGCTACTCTAGGCGATCTATAATAGCCACCTATTAGAAATAAAAAGCGTTAGATTATTTTTAGCTGTAGGCTATACTAATATTAGTTTAGACACTAATAATAATATAAATAAAAAAAGTATTATAGCTAAAGTTAAATAAGGCCTGGGCGCTAAGGGAGTATAAGCTTTATATACTATTTTAGGTATTAAAGGCGACGGTTTTAAAATACTCTTATAGGTATATAATAGTACTATAGATATTTAAAGAGGTTTAGGTATTTACTTTTCTGCCTAAGGTTTAGCGCGTAAGTATAGTAATTAATAGTAAACTATTATTTAAAACGATAGAGTTAGCAATAGTTAATATAATAGTAAAATTAAAAGAGGTTATTTTTTATAAAAGTATATCTTTTTAATAGTTTTATAATTAAAACTATATTATAAATAGTTCTGGCGCTTAAATAATTACTTTTATAATAGTTTATTTTAAGACTATTTTAAAGGTTACTAAATAAAACTATTCTAATAATAGATAACTTAGTTATATATAACTGTAAATCGATTTTTAGAGTTATAAAATTAAGAAACTATATTAATTAATAGTAAGTGCTAGAGACTAGCTCTATATATATATATTACTCTAATTAAAATATAAAAAATATTATAAAATAGTTTTATTTATTATCCCTCTAGTAACTATAACTTCTTTTATTTAAAATTATATTTAAATCCGCGCTAGGATATTTCTATCTATAAAAATATTCTAGTTAGATTTCTCTTCCTAGAGAGATATTCTAGTTAGATTTATTACTCTAAAGAGACGTCCCCGGAGAGGCGTTCTAGGAGAATTATTCTAGTTAGATTTATTACCCTAGAGAAACGTTTCGGTTAGATTTATTACCCTAAAGAGATATCTCTAGAGAAGTATTTTAGAAAAATTATTCTAGTTAAATTTATTACCCCGGAGAGACGTCCCTAAAAAAATATTTTAAAAAAATTATTCTAGTTAGATTTATTACCCTAGAGAGACGTTCTAGTTAGATTTATTACCCTAAAAAAGTATCCTAATTAGATTTATCTTCCTAGAGAGACTTCTTTATAAGTTTATTATTAGTAGTTATAAGTAGGCGGGATACCTATACTTATATACCTAATACCCGCTACACCGTAATATTAATATAAAAAATTTAAATTTAGCTATTAAATAAGTAATAGTTAATTTTTTAATTGCTTATTATATATAGGTAAAATATTTCTATATATATATATCTACGCACTTAACTTTTATTATATATATATCTTAACTACTATAGTTCTTAATATTAGTAGTAAAAAACTTTTCTTAAAAATTTAAGTATTTATAAAATCTTTTATATATACGTATTAAGTTATATAAATTTACTATTACTTTAGAAGTTATATAGCCTTATTTTTATCTCTATATATTTATTTAGCTTATCTACCTCTTTCTTAAGTAAGTTACCTATATACCTATATAGGCTAGTAAGCTTTTATATATATATTATTTTTCTTTATCTCTTTTAAATCTTTTATTTAAGCTCTAGGACTGTCGGGTATAACTAGAGATATATTTACTTATTTATATTAGATTTACTAGCCGATTTATCTATTAGTTTAAGTAATACAAAATATTTAGTTTATTTAAAGCATTTTTCTAGAGCACTAGATTATCTAAAACTATTTAGGCTATTACTTAAATTCTTAGTACTTATATTACTTTTAGCTATTTACTCTTATTTACTAGTTTAAAGGCTACAGCACGCTCCTTTAGTATTATAATAATAATTAGAATAGAATTCTTTTAGATATTCTTTTAGAATTATATATTTAGTAAATAGCCCTCTTCTTCTCTTATAGTTTAAATAAGCTAGTATACTATCTCTTACTTACTTATAACTATACGCTAAAGCAGCTTCGCAATTCTAAAGTAGAAATAAATTAATTTAATTATAACCTAAGTATAATTTAACGCCGCGTAGTAGTTCTATTTAGGCTATAGTCTTTATTAGTTTAGAATTTATTTAGAGGAGGGCCTGCTCTACCTATTATAATAGTATTTTAGGTTTATAGGACTTCTAGTTCTTAGTTATAATATTAAAATTAATATATATTATAAAAAGTTTACCGTAGTTAAGTTGTAGAAATAACTTTTAATAAAGATATTTATATTATATTATAGACTCTAGGCGAAGTCTAAAGTCTATAGTCCTAGTTTTAGGGTATTTAAATACTAAGGCTACTAAGTTTTAGTTTTATTAAAGGGGTTACTTTTAAAACCTAATAGAAATATATAATAATTTACTACTTTAATTAGTACTTTTAACTAAAGCCGGTCTATACGTTCTATATAATTATTATTATGTATATTCTTTAAATAATTCTAAACGTTAAGCTTATATTTATACTATTACCTTAGGGGATATATAGACTTATTCTAATCTCTATATATTTATTAAGCCTATCTAACTCCTTTAGTAAGTTACCTATATACTTATATAGGCTAGCGAGCTTTTATATAAGTATTATTTTTTTTTATATAGTAAAGTATACGCTAAACTAGCGTAATATACCTTTAGTAAATTTTTAAAAAAATATTTTAAAAGCTATTAGACCTTAGGGGCCTAAATTAGGTAAGGATATTATTTTTAATTACTTAACGATATTAAGGGTTCCTAAAATAGACCTCTTAAAAATAGCTAATTTAATTATTAAACGTTTATATTTACTAGAAAAGTTATATATATTAGAGATAACTTTAAGTTACAATTCTTAAAGTATTAAATTATTTTATATTAAAATTAAATTTAAAATATATATTAAAGTTATCGCTACTATAGTATACGCCTACAGAAACTTAAAAAATTAAAAATAGTTTTTACTAAATATTTAAATTAGTCCGCGCCTAACTATAAAGTTATAAAAAGATATCTAATATTAAAAAGGTCTATAACTTTATACGGTTAAAATAAATATAGAAGATTATAACTATTTCTATTTATTTTTTATAAAGTTAATATATACCCCTTAATTTTTTAATATAACTTAAGTAGTTTCTATTCTAAGCTAATATTATTCTAAATACAAAAGTTAAATTAGGTACTTTAGTATTCTTAAGCGTATAATTAGTTAGTTTAGTAAATTTAGGACTTTAAATACTTATAATAGAGTTATAACTTTATTAGGATAAAACTAGGACTATAGAGATTATCTTTAATTAGTAAAAATAAATTATATTACTATATTTTAAAATATTACTTATAATATATACTAACTATTTACTATAAACTCCCCTAAATACTAGCTAACTTACTAACTATAACTAACTTACAGGTTAGCTATTAGAGTAGCTACTCTTATTAAAATTTTATATTACTATACTAATAGTACCGCTTTTAGTATATATACCCTTTTTATATCTTCTCTATCTTAGCTCTATATACTTAGTGGCCTTCTAATTTTATTAAGAGAAGAATTTTTATTAATATAGACAAAATACGCTATATATACTAAAGTAATATATTTCTAAAATTACTTTATACCTATGCTAGATACCTCCTTTTTTTAATAAGTATTATAGTTACGCCGGTTAATATTCTAATTTAAAAAGCCTTATCTAGTTATTTAAATAGGTGTATATAAAATCCCGTAGTTAGTTTTATAACTTATTAGTTTCTAATACTATAAATAATTAGTAGTGTAAAATAATATAATATATAAGATTTTATCTATTACTAGAATTTCTCCTCGCTTCTCTACTTCTTATAGTTTTATATTTATTTTTTTTTAAAGTATTATCTTAAGATCTGCAGACCTATTATATACGTTAATAAATTAGGGGGATTATACTATATCTACCCCTTTTATATCTTTTTTAGGATCTATAGAACTATAGTCTAAACTAATATTTTAACCTATTATATTTTTTTTTTTTTATTTTTACTAAATACGCCCCTTTTAATCTTATATATATTAAGATACTAAGGATCTGTTTTATATTAGTATTCTAACGTTATAATAATAATATTAGAATTAGAATAGTTATATAAAAAGCGTTATTTAATAAAACTTTATAAATTATAGATTATATCGCGATACTAGTCTCTAAGTCTTATTAGTTTTTACTTAGTAACTTATAATTAGGATCTTACCTCTAGTCTCTAATTATTATACTAGATACACTTAACGAGTACGGAACTTATAAGTATTATATTTATATATTAGTTATTTTAGGTATAGTAGCTATATAACTATACTAAAATTATTTATTACTATAAAAATAGTTTTATAATCGCCTATAAATACACTAATCCCGTATAGCCCGCTAAATAGAGCTAGATAAAAAAGTAAACTATTAAAATAAGGCTGTAAACTATTGCTGCCGGATATAAGGCGATATAATAATTTTTAGGTTATACCTCTCTAAGACTTAATAAATAGGTTTAAAAAAACCTACTCCTTATCTAACTAAAACGCTACGGTAAAGGGGTAACTTTAAAAAATAAACTAAAAGCTTAATAATAAAATCTAGAAATTAATATACTACCCTACTTTAACTTTAAGTAGTTAAGATAGGGCTAATTTAACCTTAATAGTATCTTTAAAGTAAATAATACAGACTTAAGATTAATATATAAAAAATTTTTAAAAAAGGAGTATTAAAAGAAATACTACTATAAAAATATAAGTATAAATTTATAAAATAAACAGTTTTAATTCTAAGTATTACTAAATAGAATACGTAGAAATAATTACTAACGCCTAATAAATATAAATTAATATTTTATATAAAAAGCTGCGGAGGAAAGGGTTAAAAAATAAAAAAAAAAGTAGTAGTAAATATCCTCTCTATATAATATTAGATACGGTTAGTAACCTAGTAATAAAATTTAAAATAGAGAAATAGCTTATAATAAAATTTTATAGATTTTCTACTACTTATAATAAAAAAGGATTTTAGCTTCTTATTATAGTAAGAATATAAAAGAGTAGAAGTAAAACTAATATAATCCTACTAGAGTAATAAATTTATTAATAAATACTTAAAAGAACTTTAAGGATATCTACAAGAAAGCTTAGGTAAGATTTAGTAAAATTTAGAACTATATTAATTAATATAAGATTTACAGCTTATAATTTAGCTATTAAGATATTTAAAACTTTAAAGCCTATATAGAACGTATTTACTATAATATAAAATAACTAAAAAATAATATCGACTTAACTCTAGGGACCAAAGTATTAATAGTAGTAGATTATTTATAAGTAGGTAAGGTATTTAGATACTAAAAGGGAAACGACCCTTAAAAGTACTTCTATATAAAAATAAAGGTTAATAAGTATTAAAATAAGTAATATACTACCTATAGTAATAGTATACAGCTACGTAATTTCTATAGTAGTATAGATAACTATTAGAAAAAGTGTAAAAAAATATATAAATAAGGCTATAAAATAATTTGTATACGAAGAATAGGTAAATATTATTATAAAAAAAAGTTAGAACCGGATAAAGTAGGGGGCTAAAATTAAAAATATAATAAAAATTCTAAAACTAGTCTATAAGACGCTCTAGAATAAAACTTAGGTAATATTACTAAAATTAGCTATATATATATTAAGGTTTACGTGTAAAATTAATTTAGTATAGTAATTAGTAATACTTAATAAAAGTTATTATAATAATAGTATTAGCCTATTAGATTAAGGCTAAATATAGTAAAAAAAGCAAGAGACGGTTTTATATTTATAATTTTTTTAATCTAGAATTATAGTAAATAGATCTAATTTAAACGTATACTTATTACGTAACCCTGTAATAGCGTAGTATATTATAACTATAGTAGTTACTAAAATAGCTAATTTAGTTTTAAAACATATTCCTAAAATAGTAAATATTTAAAGAGATTAATCTAACTTAATAGATACTTATAACCTATACGCGTTCTAATAGTAGTAAAGGATATTACCCCTATAAGTATATTTTTTTACTAAGGAAGCTGTAATAACGGATACTAAGAAATATTAGACTATAGTATAGGAAGTTAATCTCTAATATACCTTAATTAATTTAAATATTAAAGCAGTAGAAGTAGTCTTAAAAAGAAAGCTTATAGTATTAGAGCTAAGAGGCTAATAATATAAATTATTAACGTTAACAGCTCTATCTTCTTTAATATATCTATTTATTAGTTTTATAATAATAGAGTTTAGCGCTTCTATATACTAGAAAGCGCTATTAGATATAAAAATATAATAATTTTCTAGGCCTACTATGTACTGTATTAGTACGAAGATTTAAAATACTAAATATTTATTAATTAATTTTTACGTCTCTATATAGATAAATAAAAATATTTAAATAAGTAAGTAAATTATATTTAAACCCTTCTTTTATAAGATAGGTAAGTCCGGCGAGTATCTACCGCGGTTAGTTAATAACTTAGTTTAAAAAATTACTTTTAGGTAATACCTATTTAAGTATTATAGCTAGTTAAATTTTATTAAGGCGTGGGTTACTAGTAATATAAAAAATAGAATAGGCTATATATTTAAAGATAATATAAGAAGTCTGCTTAAACTTAAATACTTTTAAAATAAATATAATATTAGTATACTATACCTATTATAATTTATAAATATTTTTCTCTAAACTTAGTCCTTTAAACCTTTTTACTAAAATAAGCTTTAATAGTAGGTTATTTAGTCGACTTTTTACTATAATAGTATTAAATTAGGCCCCTCTATATTTAGCTATAGTAATCTAGTCTTTAATACTAAACTAAAAATTCTAATATTTTTTATAGTCTTTCTACAAAGATTTAGATTTCGTCTTTATATATTTATATATTCTAATACTAGATTTAGCAGCTTTAATAAGTATAAGGCCCTTTAAGCCTATTTTAGGATTTGTAGTTTCTTTATTTAAAGTATTAAGTTTTTTCTTTCCTAAAACTTTTATTCTATTATAATTTAGGGTTATATTTTTACTATTAACGCTATTTATATCTATAATTTATTATTTAAGTCTATTTAGTATATTAAAATTAATTTAGGTATAGCGTTTATTTTATAGAGAACCTATTTTATACGGCGTATAACAAAGAAATAAATTTATAATTATTTTTAGTTAAAAGAAAAATATATATAAATAAATACTTCCTTTTATAATTTTTTAAAAGAAAAGTAATATATATAGCTAGATCTATAATTAGTTCTTAAAACGTTTAAGTACGTAACTATAATAATAGATTTAGTACTATAAACTATAAAAAAAAAATAATATTATTTACTTTTATACTACTATTGTATATTTCTAACTATTACCTTAGTATACCCTAGGTATAATTTATTAAATAAGAGTAGAGAATTGCGGTAGAGAGAATCTTAAAGCTTAAAAATATTACTTAAATAAAAATTAAGATATTATATTTCCCGTATAATCCTAAAAATTTAAGGGATATAAATAATACATATACCGAAAAACTTACAGAGCTATTAAAGGTAGGAAATAAATAAAATATTTTATAATTTTAAAGTTATATTCCTACTATTATTAATTAGCGTTAGCTTAAAAATATTATTATAGTTTTAAGAATTTCCGCTAAGTAATTACTAGATTTATATAATTACCTAAAGCTAGATTTTTTAACTAGTTTCTAATTAAAATATCTTTACAGATAATACTAAATTAAAATAATTATAAATATTTATTTAAATAGCTATTAGATAATAGATTTATATTTTATAGATAAAGACCCTTCCCTGTATAAAAATAAATTTTTATACTTTTAGTTAGATCTTAATAACAATCTAAAAACTACACTTATTAAAAAGTATTTCTTTAAAAAATAGCTAAATAATAGTAAAATATACTATAAAATCTAAAAATACTAAATATTTAGAAATCTATATTTTAAGAACCGGTAGTAGACTTGTTTATATATAATATTTAAATATAAAGTAAGAAACTTAAAATAGATTTTTTATTATAGAGAGTTTATATATATATTTAATTTTTAGTTAAATATTTTAGTATTAAAATAGAGTATATAATTAAATATATTATATAAAATTTTTACTATAAAATACTATAAGGTAAGAGTTTTTACTAGGCGCTTCTAATTACTAACTATACTTACTAGGAGAATTTATACTACTTTAGGTATATTAAGAAAGTTTAGAATAAAATTCTCCCTAACGTATAAATAAGATAGAAGCTAAATAGAGCTAATATAAAAGCTTTAAAGCTTACTACCCTAGGCGTATATAAGACTAATAGAGAATAATTACACTACTAATTATATAGTAGTAAGATTTTTAATACTTTTAATAAGTAAAAGCATAAAGATATATAGGTAAAAATACTATTTATTTTTTTAAACTACTTAATTCCTTCTTTCTATAGTTACTTTAAAAATATAAACTACTTTTAAGGCCCGGTTAAGTACGTAAAATTATTTATAAAGTTATTACTAAGGGATTCTATATCCTTTACCCTTTTAAAAATATTTAGGGATAAGAATCGAAGAGTTAACTAATATATAGTTTAAAAATCTAAGTCTAGATTTATACTTAGGCTAGGGGATTTATTAGATAAAAAAGATTTTATACTTTAATAGATATAGATTATTACTATATACTACTCTAAAGTAAAACTAGAGTAAAAGCCTAATAAAATAACCTTATATAAGATTACCGCTTATATATATTAATTAGGATTTAAGTCTACGCCGATCCTTAACTTAATTTAGAAATCTACTAATAGGCAGATTACTTACAAAGCCTTATTAGAAACTTAAAAACTAAACTATTTTAAGTATAATTTTACTACCTTTAAGGACTATATAAAGTAAATAATTAGATTTTTTTTATAGCTAAGACACTAACAGAAGAGGAAACGAGAAATATATATAAAATTAATAATAATAAAAAGCTATTTAAAAGATATAGAATTCCGAAACTAAAGGACTATAAATAAAATAAATTATTATTATTTTTAAATAAGTTGCATAGTATTAATAAGTAATAGTATTTTAAAATAACGTTTTTTTTTATTTATAGATCTATATACTTTACTTTTTTAAATAAACTAGACTATATTATTAATTATAGTATAACTTACAGATAAATATAAACTTTTAAAAAAAAAAATAGTTAATATAAAAGCTAAAAAAAAAATATAAAAATTTACTAAGTAGTAGTAGTTTATTTAGCTAGTAAAGTAAAAAAGGGAGAGGCAAAAATAAGTTAAGTAAAAAAAAGAGAAGTAAAGGTAGACTAAAAAAAGATATTTAGCTTAGCTATTTAAACGGAGGCAGACTAAAAAAAAATAGTTAATTTAACTAGCTAAATAGAGGTAAACTAAAAAAAAATATTTAGCTTAGTTATCTAAATAGAGATAGACTAAAGAAAAATAATTAGCTTAGCTATCTAAATAGAAGCGGGCTAAAAAAAAATTATTAGCTTAGTTATCTAAATAGAGATAGGCTAAAAAAAAATAGTTAACTTAGTTATCTAAATAGAGGCAGGCTTAGCTAGCTAAATAAAAGTAGACTAAGGAATAATAGCTAGCTTAGTTATCTAAATAAAGGCAGGCTAAAAAAAAATATTTAGCTTAGCTAGCTAAATAGAGGTAGACTAAAAAAGAATAGCTAGCTTAGCTATCTAAATAAAGGTAGGCTAAAGAAGAATATTTAGCTTAGTTAGCTAAATAGAGGCAGACTAAAGAAAAATAGCTAGCTTAGCTATCTAAATAGAAGTAGACTAAAAAAGAATAACTAGTTTAGTTATCTAAATAAAAGTAGGCTAAAAAAGAATATTTAGCTTAGCTAGCTAAATAGAGGTAGACTAAAAAAAAATAGCTAGCTTAGCTATCTAAATAGAAGCGGACTAAGCTATAATAGTTTTTTTAATTAGTAAAGTAAAAAAAAAAGCTAAAAGAAAAAATCTTTAAGTAGTAATAGCTAGCTTAAATAGCAAAGTAGAAAGGGGAGAGATAAAAAAAAACTAAATAAAATAAATAGATTAAGGAGAAGAGACTCCGGCTAATAAAATAAAAAAGCTAGTAGTAAACTAAAGAGAATAAATATAGGTAAACTAAGTAAAAGCTATTTAATATAAATAATATTTAAGAGACGTAAGTAAGTAAAAAGCCAGAATCCCCTATAAGAATATAACCTAATAAAAAAATACCTGCTAGCCTATTAAAGCCTAATAAAAAAAAGTAATATAAAAAAAAACTTAAGTTTTTAAGAGGTATAAGTACTACGTAAAGAAAAAATAACTATAAATAAACTACTTAAATTAACTTAGGGGAAGTTATAAAACCTATAACTTAAAAATAAGTAAAAAAGAATTAAGTAGAGTTAAGTAAGTAAATTTAAATTTTATTAAATAATACTAATTTTTTAGTAATAGATACTGCTAATTCTACTACTCCCTATTCTAACTAATAAATAAACGCCTAAAAAGTCCGTATAAATTTTAAAATCTATAAAAGAGGGGCTTAAAAAACTAAATATAGTCTTTTAATTAATCCTTTTAAGCTATTAGTAGTAGGGGAGGTAAAGCGATAAATAATAAAATATATAAGAAAGTATAAAAGAGGTATATAAATATATAATATAAACTTCTATAAGCTAAACTCTTAAATATATTTTAAGAATATTATAGTAAATAAAATAAACACTATACTTTTAATTTTAAAATTAAAAAAAAATAGTATTAAATTTTTTAGTACTTTTAAAATAAGTTTTAAATTACAGACTAAATTAGCAGCTAATTTTACTTATTTAGTATATAATTTAGAAACTAAGTAAGAAAATAAACTTAAGTGTAAAAAAGGTTACCTAAAAATTTAGTTAGGATACTCTAAGTTAAATAATTAAAAATAGAAATTTACTTTTTATTTTACTATCTAATTCTAAATATCTTTAGTAATAATTTAAACGGGCTTAGTATAATTAAGATATAATAATATTAGGTTAAAATAGGCCTTTATAGGAACGCTCTCTTACTAATTATTTTAACTTAAATATTAAAAGATTTAAGTTAATTAAGTTTAGCTATAGTTTTATATTTTTAATAAAAATCTATTATTAATATTATAAAGGCCACGCGTTCTAACTAATAGATATAAAATAAATAATATTAGCCGTTATACTAAGAGTAAAATTATATATAGGTATAGTTAAATTCTAAAAGTGTAATTATAATTTTATTTTTAAAAGAGACTAAAATTAGAAATTTTACTAAAGTAAAAAACTATATATAAGATATTAAATTTTTTATTTTATAATCTAAAAGTAAACTAAGGTCTATTTTAACTAATTATTATTTCTATTATATATAAATATATACTAGCTTACTAATAGTAGTATTAAAATATTAATACTATTACTATATTATACTAAGTGCAAAAAAGCTTAGAATAGGTAACTAATAAAAAGTTTTAAAAATAGAAGAAGAGCTTTTTAAATAAAAATAATAAGCTATATAGTAACTGCGGTGCTAATATTTATATTTTATTATATTATAATAAAAAATATTATAGCTATACGTTTACTATATACCCTTTTTAGCCTCTAAACTTAAAGAGTATAGTAGGTATTCTTTACTTTTAATTATAAAAAGTGCTAATACTACTAAGGCTAAAATTTATTTATTCCCGATTATAAAGACACCGGTAGATTTTATTTAAGTAGTAGAAAATAGCTAGTCGGATATAAACCCTTATAACTCCCTAGTATATAATAATTTAATCCTAACTATTGCTATAGAAATAAGATATATATAAGGGGTAGACAAAATTAGAAAGTAAAATAAACTTAATAGAATAGCTATTTAGTATACTAAATTATACAGGAATATAAAGGAATATAAAAAAAAAAATAGTAAACTAAAAGCTATAGACTAAAAATTAAGGTAATAAAGCCTATATAAGATAATTATATAAAGAAAATAGTAAGAAACGGACGGGTAAGTTCTAATATAAAATATTTTAGAATTATTTTAGAAACGTGTATTTTAGTATAAATAATTTTTAATACCTAATAGGTATTTTAATACTAAAATAATTTAACGTTAGCCCTTTAATACTTATAGTAAAATAAAAGTACTAGCCTTATTAAGGCCTGTTTTAGGCTATTAGTATTAATACTAATACTTAGGATTAGTTCTAGTATTTAAAGTTTTACCTAAAATAAAATATTTAATAGTAAGGAATAGGTTTTACAAAAAAGTTAAGTAGTATATTTTATTATATCTAGCTACTAAGTTTAAAGAGTACTAGTATATTATATTATAATCTATTTCTTTTTATTAATAACGCTGTATCCGTAAGCTTAGTATTTAGTATTATTATAAATTAAAATACACTAACGCAGCAGAAGTGCTATTAAACTTATTTAATAACTATTTATTTAGAAGGAGCGATTATTTATACTAGAAACTAAAGTAATATTACTTAAAAACTAGAGCTTTAAGAGATACTTATAAGTAATATTTATATCTACGGGTACTAGGGAAAAAAAATAAGTAAATTTTATATAGTATTTGTATAAATTTCTGTAGTAAAAATAAAGTTATAGTTAAAAAAAAAAGGTATTATCTAAACGTATTACTTTTTTATAATACTATACTTCTTTATATAGTACTTAGTAGCTTAATTAAGTATAAAACCTTTTATTAATACTATACTAAAAATAACTATAATTTTCGCTTTAAATATTAGGCTTAGGGAAGAAAAAGACTTAAAAAGCTAAATTTTATTCAATAAATTAGTACTGCATAATTATAAAGAATTAAAGATAAAATAAAACGTTATAAGGGAATATAACTATCTATAAATAAAAAATAACTATCTTTAATTAACAAAAATAGCTTAGTAGTTTAGATAGTCTAGTATAAGAATAAAATAGCCTTATAATTATATATAGAAGAATACATTCTTTTCTCCCCTTTTATACTTATTATAGTTTAGCTAAACCGTACTTAAATTTAATAAATCTATTCTATTTAACTTTAAGCAGCCACGCGAAAAGAATTATAGAGTTTATAACTTTAGTTTATTTTAGCGTAGAGTACTTTTTAACTAATAGTAATAAACGTTAGTTATTAAAAAAGTTATTCTTACTCTAAGGGCTATACCTATTTACTCTTTAACCCTACCTGCTAGGCTTATAACTATAATAATAATAAAAGATTTTAGAAATATATTTAGTTTTATTATTAGATATTATATATATACAATACAACGGTAGCTAAATATAAATTTATAGTAGTTTAGTCTATTTTTAGACCTTCTAAAAGCTTTTAGTTAAATCTTTTTTTTACTATTAGCCTTTTTATACCGCACCCCTAAATTATTAAATTAGTAGATAAGAGTATAGAACCTTACTATCTTCCTCTATTAGCCTTATAGTTTTTTAGGGGCTAGAGTATTCTTTATATTAACTAGTCTTTTTATAGATAGTTTAAATCTATAATATTTATTATTTAAAAAATAGAATTATTATAAGTAGTTTAGTACGATTTACTATAGGTAATAATATATTAAATAGATAGATATTAAGATAAATTACTAATCTTACTAGAGCGATTTGTAAGATTATAATATATATTTTAGGCTATATAACTCTTAGGTTATGTAACCTATATTAGAGCTATTAGCCTAATAATTTTAAAACTTATTAGTTATATATTAAAGCTATTGCAGTAAATTTTTTTATAATATAGTATAATTTTTTACGTATTTATTAAAAGTAAAAGCGTTAAAATAATATATAAGAATCTAAAAGTTTTTTTTATCGCCTAATATAATTTATATAATTTTTTATTTTTTATATCCGGTACTCTTTATACGTTAAAAAAAATAAAAAATATATTTTTTAATAATAAAATAAGTAACCTCTTAATCCCGCCTAGTAGGTATAAAATATTAAATAATAGTATTATTATCTATTTAAATAGATAGAGGGTTTTCCGGTTATATTTTAGCAAAATTAAAAAAATACTATTTAATAGTTATATAATAATTTTAGTAAAAAGCTATAGCTACGAGTTAATTAACGTAAGTAGTATAATAGAGATAAAAATAATAATTAGTTAAAAAAATATTATAAAAGAGACTATTAAAAAATAGCTTCCTTTTAGCGCGCTGCGAGATTTTCTCTATATTACTTTTAGTAGTTACCTTACTAAACTTAGCTAAGTATTAATTATAATCTTCCTCCCTATATAGCGAAGGACCCCTATATCCTATAAGAAATAAAAGGTATTTTAAGTTTATAATAACTTTAACCTATATATATATTTTTCTTCCTACTAATAAACTATAATTCTTATACTTAGGTACTATTTAAGCTATATATCCGGTCGCACTTAAAAATTACTTAAGAATAGGTATTCTATACACTATTTAGCGCTTAATATATTTTAACCCTATAACGCTATTTCCGCTATAATAATACTATCTTATTTTTTTACTAAATAAGAACGAGTATATATTATTTTATAAGAAATATTATACCTCTCTATAGTATATTAAGATATTATTAATTATAAGCGTAGTATAAAACGTATATCTACTATAAAGATTAGTATATCTAATATATTAAAACTCCTAAAATAGGTATTATAATATAATTATATAACTATTATTATAATCTAAGTATAAATTAGCAGATTTTTTTACGTATAGCTAAGCTTCTTAGTTATAGCTGTCTAGCCTTTCTTAAAATAAATATTAAGGACTAGTATACTAGAAAGAACTACAGACTTATAATACAACCTGCCCCCTACTATTAGTAATATTATTAAAATTTAAGTCTTTAGTAGACCGTATATTAAATTATAGGTTATTAACTAATTATTATTATAATATTAAAAAATTTTTTTAAATTTACTATAGCTTGTCTATACACTTTAATTAAATAAATAATCTCTCTATATAATAAGTATATACAGTAAGCTAACTACCGTAAAATAAATTTTATTTTAATAAATTAGTAAATTACTTCTATTAATTAAGAATAGTTAAAATAAAAACTATAAAATAGTTTATACTATACGTGCCGTTAAAGCTCTGTAAAATAATTAGACTTATTATAGTATAATTAAATTTATTTTTATTTAATTAAATAAAAGGGTTAATATTAAATATAACCGGAGTCTCTAAAAAATTTCTTAAAATAATAGCTAAGTTTACCTTTTTAATAAATTCTTCGCGGTTAGGTAGATAAAAATATAGAATTAAAATATTATTAGCGCTAGTATAGCTACTACTTTTATTAGAGTCTTAACTAGCTGTTAAGCTAAAGGCTAGAATTAAGTTTAGGTTTATAGACATAGTAGGTATTATAAAAGTAAAAATAATAGCTATTAAAAAAATAAAAATAGTAGAAGAGCGTATTTTTAATTAGTATAATATAGCTCCGGAAAAGTTTAGAATAAAGTATTAAAATATTTTTATACTTAAACTTACTAACCCTCTTTAAATATAGCTGTATAGTAGGGACTAAAAAAATTTACTATTAAAAGTATATAACAGATCTCTATACTACTATAAAGCCTATTTTAGTACCCGCTAGGAACTATTTTAGTAATATAAGTATAAAGGTAATAATATAAATATAATTTTTAGGTAAAAAGAGATCTTAGCTATTTATAAATAGCTATAGCATATAACTTATATAAAAACTATAGCTAATATTAATATATACGTAGAAATTAAGCTGCGAAAAATTAAAAATTCTTTTATTTATCTTAGTATAGAGGGTATCTATTAAAAATTAACTACTAAACTAAAAATACAAATCTGTACTAAGTTATATTATATAATAGTTTATATATTAACGGTATTTTAGTACGCAGAAAGGAACGTTTATAAAGTATATAAAACGTTTATTAAAGCTAGTCTAAAGTAAGTATAATATATATTAAAGTACTAGCGAAAGAAAGTTAATAGTATATAAAATTTAAAAACTAAACCTATATACTATTATAATAGTAACTAATAAGTAATTTCTTCACTTAGGTAAGCTAATATAAAGGTACCTAAAGTAGTCTAGTATAGTTACTAAATTAAACTAACTAGGGGCCTATTTAGAAACCTAATTATCTATTCTTTAATAGACTATTTTTAGGCACTAAATATTTATAGTGTAGGTTTTTTAATTTAGGGCTCCTCGAAGTGCTTTTAAAAAGAATAGTAGTTTAAAAATATAAAAAGTAATATATAATATATCTAAACTATTTAAACTACTATAAGAACTTATTAACTAAATACTCTAATATACTCCGCTAGTTTTAGCTACTAATATAACTCTAGGCCTTAGTTTTAAACTATAGAAAAATAATAAACTATTTAGAGCTTTATACTATACAATTTTTAAAATAGATTAGTAGCTTATTAAAATAATAAAAGAACTAGACGCTAATTTAGTCCTTATTAGTACTAATCTTAAAAATTTTTATTTTCTAGGTAAGCTAAAGGAACCTAAAAGCTATTATATAGTACTTTACTTAGGTAATATAAGTAGAAAGGTTAAATACTATAAAGAACTTTTTTTCTAAAGCCTATAGGAAGAGTATAAATATAATAAAAAAAAGGGGGAGATTAAATTTTTATAAAAAATTATATTAAATATTTCTAAATCTCTATATACGTCTAGCGAGTTTTTTTAACTAAATAGAAGAAGCCTAAAACGAGTCTTTTTATTTTACAAAAAGTAATTATAATTATAATATTTATTCTTTTAGAATAAATAAATTAAAAATCTTTAGGCACTATAAATTATAAAAATAGAAGAGGCTATTTTTACGCTAAAAGCTCTCGCTTTAAATTATACTTTTAGCCTCTTTTAGTTTAAAGAGAAGATATAATTCTTTTTTTAAAAAACTAGTAAAAGGCCGCTTTAGGCAACCGTATAAAAAGATAGTATATATAGTTTTATTACTACTTTTAGATATATTTAAGGCCCTATTACTATATTTAGGTATTAGTAGTAGGAAAGGAAGCCTATTATACTATAATAAAAAAATACTATAATAAAAAATTACTACGATAGAAGGCGCTGTATAAAATTAAATAGAGAAACAATAATATAAACGTAATTTTTAAAAAAAAGTAAATTATAAATATTTAGAATTAGCTATAGTAGATTATTTTAGCAGAATTATAGTAATATTTATTATATATATAGGCTTTCTAGTTACTAAAAGTTAAAGTACCCCTTATTTAGTTTAATATATAGAATAGCTCGCTTTTTAGGGAAATATATTAATTCTATATTTTAAAATTACTAGGGGGCTATTTTATAGACTAAGTCCCTATAAAGAGCCCCTCTTATAGCGCTTATAGCTCTTATATAATAGATTTTAATCTTTAGAATTAAGTATTAAAGACTCCTTTTAGACGTATAGTAATAGATAAATTCTTTTTAGATTTTTTTTAAAGTTTTTAATTTACTTTTTTTAAGTACTCTAGTTCCTTTTCTACGTACTATTAGTATTTTAGTTTAACTAATAATTATATTTTTATTTCCTCTATTACGTAACTTAATAGGGCGTTTTTTCTTTATAGCTAATTAATTAGAGTACTAAAACTAATTTTTATTATATTAGTAGTCAACGCTACGGCACTATCTAATATACTTAAAGAGTTAGCTAAATTTCCTTATTTAGCTAAAATAGCCTTAAAAGTCTTTTTAACATTATTATATAGCTTTTTATATATACTAATAAAATAATTGCTTATATTTTTTAAAAATAAGTATTTTTTTTTTAGGAAGAAATCTCTAAGCGTATAGATTATTTAGGCTTAAAAAGAAATAAACCTAAGCTAGCTCTATAATAATACTAAGTCTACTTTCTAGAACTTATTAGCTTCTCTAAATATAGGAGCTGGTATATATTACGTATATATATTAATAGTTTTTTATAATACTTTATCTTTTACTCTTATTATTCTAAATTACTTACGCGTATTAAAGCTATAAATTAATAAAAAATATAAATTTCTATAAAGATAATTTTATAATTTTCTCCTTAAAATCTGCGTAGTCTCTTTATAGTTGCTTATAGTACTAAAATAGCCTCTTACTATTATTAAAAATATTTTAAGCGCTTAGCTATAACTAGCTATAAAATATTTATATATAAAATAAGACTAGTTTTAGTTACTACCTCTAAGCTAAAAAATAGAGGCTTCTATTATACTAGGAGATTAACTTAGATATAAATTTATAACGTTATTAAAAACGTTAACGTTACTTTATTTAGTATCTATTAGTATTACTAGTAGTAGTCTCTTTAATAGTAAGATAAAAAACTAGCTAAGTAAAGCGGCTCTAAACCGTTACTACGTGCGTTACGCTAGCTTACCTAAGTAACTATTAGTATCTTTAACTAGACGCCGGTGTAATCTTCTAAATAATAAATAATTATTTCTACCTATCTCTTTATATACCCAGTACCTTATCTAGCTATAATTTTAAAAGTATTTAGTACTTATATACTTTTTAATATTTAGTTCCGCTATTATCTATAAATAGTTTATTAACCTATTTATTTTATTTTATTTATCCTAAAAATATAGTCCCCTACCTTTATAATAAATACTATAACCTAAGTAACGTTAACTACTTTAGCCTATAAATATAAACCGTCGCTTACTATAGTAGAAGGTTAATATAGGTAATAGGCCCTAAATAAGTAAACTTAGTATAGTAAAAACGATATATATTAGATAAGGGTAATATAGAGAAAAATATTATTTTAGTAAATATATTATTATCCTATTTTTTATTTATTTAATACTAACCTAAGTACCTTTATATAATCTAAGAAGTCTAAATTAAAGCTAATAATAAGTCCGGCCAAGACCTTATAAATTAAACTAGTATTTATATATTAACTAGTAGTAATATTAAAACTTTAATATAATTTTTACACTCTCTATATATAATATTAACTATATACTAAAATAATTTAAATTTATAAAAACTTTCTGTATAAGCCTTATTATTATAATTTAAATAAAATATTTTATTAATACTTAACTTTTAATCCTTCTTTCTAGCGGGGTTTTTTACGTTACTTAACTAACCTATTTATTAGTTTATTATTATCTAGATAGTCGTTAGCGTCCCTACCCTCTTTTTAGTATTATATTTAGTAATTTAGTCTTTATAGAAGTTTAGGTTAGGTTAAATTAGCTTTATAAAAGTTATAGAGCTTATATAGGCTATTTTTAAAATTAACTACGTTATACTACTTAGGATTATTATTATAACTAAGCTATTTTACGTAGTATTTAAGCTTTTTTCTAAAAATATAGGCTCCTAAAACTTATTTAACCTTATATTTATCTTCTTTATTCTCTTAAGTAAAATAAGTTAGGTTAGACTTAGGGCGCGCTACTAGAGTATATTTAAACTAAAGTCTAGGCTACGACTTCTTATTAAAGCTTATACTTTAGAAATTATTATTCTACTTATTTATTTTAGTTTCTTTAGTCTCTAAAAATATAATATTATCTACTTATCTATTAGAGTTTATAGGTAATTGCTCTCTAAATAATTAATTTTACTAATATACTTTTAACCTTTATTATCGGCTCTGTTACTAAGAGCATTTTTATTATTAAAACTATTCTTTAATTCGCTATACTATAAAAATAGTAGTATATTATTTTTATTTTTATTTTTATCTAATATAAAATCCGAGATTAGTAAGGAGCCTAAACTAATAAAAGATAAAGCTTTAAAAAGAGTAGAATAAAATATTAACCTCTTTTTTTAGTTCTAAATTATATTACTTTTATTAATAAATTTATACGTTAGATCTTCTATTTTTTATCTTAATAGCCGTCTCCTACTAACGTATTTCTACTTAATTACTTTAGCTTTTTCTTCTTCTACTAACCTAGACCTTTTAAGAGTACTTATAAAATTAATATAGTAAAAGTCTTTAAAATAAAACTAAAGCTCCTATAACGACGTAAATAACTCTTTATAATAGAGCTTACTTAAAGAATATATTAGTAACTTAAAATCTTTAAAATACTAATTATAAATATAATTTTTTTATTTAACTATTTTAGGGAACTGCTATATACGTATATTAAAAAGTAGAGACTTATTACCTAAATAGTTAGAATAGAATCCCGAATTAATAAATATTTTTTTATAAATTAGTAAGTTATACTACGTAGGAATTATTTCGGGCTTATTTAAATAGATTTAGTAATAAGCGTTTTATACCTCTTAGCCTATAACCTACTTACTATAGAGAAAGTAAAACTCTATAAACTTATAACTATTTTTAAGCTATTTTTAATAGTAACTAAGTATGTATTTCTACTATATAGCAGCTAGTTAGCTATTACTTTAATTAAACATTATATTATAATAATAATTAGGGTAGCGTATCTATAAATCTTTTACGTAAGGCCTATTTTTAGGTAGTGGTATTTATCTAGCTCTAAATCTAGTTAGAATACTACTTTCTCTTTTTATAAATAGAGCTTAACTAGATTTTTAAGAATAGCCTTACCTTTATTACTATATATAGTAGCCTTAATAAATATACTAGATACTAGGCGGTCGCGTACTAGTATAAGTTTATATATTTATTAAAATATAGTTTTATAACGGCCGGTATATTTTTTTTTATAAGTATTAACTTTACCTACTAGTTAAGTAGGCTATTTTTCCTAATACTTATAAAGCGCTTCTAAAATTAGTTTCTATTTTTAGGCCTATAACTTTTTACGTTTATTCTTTAATAGTATATTATCTAAAGAAAGGCCCTTAAATTTTACTTTAATATTTTTAAACTTAGTACTTTACTTAAGCTTATACTACTTTTTTACTAGTAGTAACTACTATAGCTCTAGATTCTAAGTAATAAGTAAAACATAAAAAAGGTCTATAATATCTATATAATAGTCTTTATTATAAAAAAAGGTAGCCTAACTATTTATTTTAGTATTATTAGCTGCGTAATAATTATAATATACTACTAAATTATACTATTTATTTTATTTTATTTTTATATTTTATAAATAGTTTCTGTCTGTATATAGTATAAATTAAATATATAGAGTACTATAAAATAGTATATATATTAATAAGAATTAGACCCTCTACTCTAAAATTATATACTATTAGGGGTTTATTATAGCCGGTATAAAAGCCCTATTTTTAAAAATATTAATTAAATATACTTATAGTCTTTATCTTTCTATTACTTTTTTAAAAAAATGGTAGGTTTAAGACGCTTAAATTTTAGTAAAGTTAAATTATTTATTTATTTTATAGAGGTTTTAATACTAAAATTTTATTTATTAATTTATAATTTCTAAATATATTTTTTACTATACACATAGCGATAATTATAAGTATTAGATTATAAAATAGCGGATAAGTCTTAATACCTTTATATAACGTATACTTTAGTCTATTTTATAATTAGTATTAGGTGCATACGTAATAAAAATTAATATTACCTCTTATTTAAACTAAATATTATATACTTAGTATTTTATTAAAGTTATATAGTAAATTCTATATTACCGCACTTATTATAAAAGACTATACATATTATTTTCTAACCTATTGCTGTTAGTTTATATAGGCTATAGTAAAATAGACTTACTTAAAAATATAAGCCCCTACTAGATCTAAAGTAATATATAGATTCTATATATTTACTAATTCTTATAGTGCTAAAAATAATAGCTAAAAAAAAAGTTTAAATATTACCTCTACGCCGCAGCTTTAGAAGTATAAACTAATTATATCTCTACTATTATATTTCTAAGTAAAGAAAATAGATTTATAAGTTATATTACCGCAGCTTCTTTTTATAGAGCAGCTTAAAAGTATTAAATAACTTATACTTAATAAACTGTCTAATATAATTAATACTAATACTATAAAACGCCTAAATAGCCGTAATAAACTTATATTTAAAATAAATAGTATTACGTTTAGACTTATTATATTTACTTACTCCTTTTTTTTTTCTTTTTATTTATTTCTTTACTATCCTATTTCTCTTCTATTCTAGCTCGCCTCTAACTAGTAGTAAAGTCCTTATAGTACTAAACTATAGTTTATAAATTTACCTTTTTATTACTATACCTACCCTTAATTCTAAGCGTAATAGACTTAATAAAGTTTTTAAATATTTTAATCTTATTTAGGTCTGCCCCTAAATATAACTTTTTATATTTAGTATTAAAATTTTACGTTAGTAAGGTATACTAGACTTAAGAATACTATTATAGATTTACTAATTCTATAACTCTAATATACGATTATAGTTTTTCTTTATTTTTAATTAAAATTTTTTTAGTATTTATTTTTTATTAATAATACCTTTCGTCTTTTCTATAGTAACGTTTTAACTAGTATATTTAAAAAAGTTTTTTACTAAAATCTTCTACGGTATTTTAATAGTATAAAAAGCTATAGTATAAAAAATAAAATAAAAAATTACATAAAATTTTAAAACTAATAGTAATACTACTAAGAAGACGATAGTATTATAGTAATAGCTAAAATAATTAGGTAGATTTAACCTAGTAGTATAATAGTGTCTTTATACTATAAAAATATAGTATAAGCTAACTTAGTAAAGAGGAATAGTGCTATATTATAAGATACTAGAGGGCGTATAGTAGGGGGGCCTATTTTATCCCTAGCCTTTAGAGATAATTTCGTCCCCTTTCTAAAACGCGCTCTAGAGCCTAAAACCTACTTTTAAGTATCCTTTTTATCTAGACTTAACGGAATTATAAAGGTTTACCTAATTTATTAAATTAGTATAATTACAGGGGGGTGAAATGGAAAAAGCGTAATCAAAAAAGTTATCTTTTTTAAAAAATTATATAAAATTAAATAATAAAGCTAAAAATACGTGAATAATACCGTTTTAAAGAGAAAGTTAAGGAGATTTTAATTACTATTTTAGTTACTGCTTACTAAGCCTACCTAAATAACTAAAATTACCTAAACCTAGTAATTTTTTTAACCCCTTCTTTAGGTTCCTATAACTTTTTAGTTAGTGAATATATTTAACTAAAATTTTAACTATATCCTTTTAGGCCTAGTATAGGTCACGTAACTAGAGTTTCGAAGTAGATTAGTAATCTAATAATAAAATTATATTAATTATAAAAATATTGCTAAGACTTATATAATCACTAATCACGTAATATATTATTAATATTATAGTATATTATAATATCTTTTGACTTTTATAAACTTAAACTCCTATTTCCTCAAAATGGAGCCAAAATTCTCAAAACTCGAATATAAAGTTAATCTTTTTTTAAAAGCAAATAATTTACCCACTTTAATTGCTACTACTTTAAATAAATTACTAAGTACTATTTATAACGCTATAAGGCGTATTAAAGATAAAAATAATAAAAAAGATAATAATAATAATAATATAAAAAAGGTTAAACATAGTGGTATAAAAAAATTAACTTAAAGAGATAAAAGAGTTATTAATAGGGACTTAACTAGAAGTCCTAAAAAAGAAAATAAGAGAATATTAATAGAAAATAGTCTTAATATTACAAAAAAGACTTTACAATCCTTTTTAAAAGAAGAGGACTATTCTATTAATATAAGTAAAAAAAAACCAATAATTAACAAAGAAAACGCTAAAAAAAAAGTAAAATACGCTAAAGAATAATTAAAAAATATTAAAAATATAAAACTAGAAAAAATAATATTTTCTAATAAGTCAGCAATACAAAGGGGTAAAGCTAAAAGGCAATACTATAGAAAAAGGGGTAATAATAGAGTTGGAAGAGAATTAGCTGTTAGCTAATTACAAAGTAAGTTATTTTAACTTTTTAAAAACTTAAAATATATAACTTTTTATATATTTTTGAGTAATAGTTTTAGTTTTTTAATATTAATTATATTAATTATTTTATAGGCTACGACCTTACCCTACAAGTTTAGGATGCAATTTAAATAGGAAGTAGAAGTAATTTAGTATTTATTAAAACACCTAATTCTTCTACTTCTTATACTAGTAAGGACTATATAAATAAAGTCTTTATACCTGAGGTTAAACCCTATATAAAAAGGGGTAAGTTTTATAACACTTTTTTACCCCTTTTTTTAGTAATATAATAATATATATATATATATATTATTATATTATATTATAATTATAATCTTTATAATAATATTAATATAGGTTGGTAATTTTAACAAGATAACATCCCTATTCATAAAACTAGGGACGTTTTAACTTAGTTTAAAAATAACAAAATTAAACTATTTCTTTACCCAGCCTATAGTCCTAATTTAGCCCCTATAGAAACTATATAGGGTTTATTAAAATCAGGACTAATTAAAAATAAAAAGGCTAATTTAGGTGTAGGAAATAGTTTAAATAGTATAAACGCCTTTATTAAAACTACTAATAAGGAGTAGAATAAAATACTTTAAAAAGCTATTAATAATTGTATTTTATTACTCCCTAACCGTTATAAGGCGGTTATAGAAGCTAAAGGCTATTATACTAAATACTAGTAATATATTATTTACTAGTTTATTATTAAAAATGTGAAAAAGTGACTTTTATATATAATTATATAATTAATATATAAATATATAAAAATATTTAATATACTTATATATTATAGATACTATTATAATATATACAAAAATAAGCAAATTTTATACCTTAAATAAAAAGTTATAATAGCCTAAAGTAGGTCTCTAAAAATTATCTATATTTACTGATTTTTTTACCCCTGAACCCCTTCGTAAGCAGCCCCTAACAGGGTGAATAGATTCTACTAAAGTTTCTCTTTAAAACACTATTTTTTTCGTATTTTTTAGCTTACTAATTAACAAGTTATATAACTTTAAAAAAGGTAACTTTTTTAATTACGCTTTTTCCATTTCACCCCCCTGTAGTTATTAGTAGAGTACGGAGTAACGTAACTAAGTAATAAGTAAATAGCCTAAGGGATAGATAAGTTAAGGGTAATAAGTACCTAAGTAAAACAGCACCGCTTACTAGCTATAGTAAAAAAGAGAGCGCTAGAGAATTTTAACTATCTACTTATATATATATAATAAAAAGGAACTAAATAAAAATAAAAATATAAAAAAATTACTAGGTATAAATACTTACAGCGGGTAGTAGTAGTAGTAGTAGTAATAGTAGTAGTAGTAGTAGTAGTAGTTTAAAATATATAATTTTTTAAATTATTACTAGTAAAGGCACTTAAAGAAACTTATATTAATTAGTATTTTACTAAAAATTAAAATTATTTTTATAGAAGAAGAGTTAGCGAAAAAGTTATTATTTTTAAATTATTAAATATTAGAAAAAGCTACTAGTAACAGCGGTAGAAAAATTTTATATTAGGGGCCTTAGCGCTTTAAAAGGTATAATATTATATTTTTTTTATATACTAATTAAATAAATAGTGTAGCTATAGTAGCTATATAAACGACTAAAAGAAGTTTTAAAAAGGTATAATATTATAAAATAAAATTAAACTATATTAAATAAAAACTATTAAAGTAGTAGTAAACTCTATATATTAATTCTAGTAAATATAACGTAGTTTTATTCTTAGGTTACCTAAATAGAGTAGTTTTTTGCCTCCTACTTAGGAGGAGATTAAGTTTTTCTATTATATATATAATTTAGAAATTAAATTCTATTAATTACTTAAACTATTTAGCCTATTATTAATTTTACTTCTTTATTATTATAAAGTAAGTAAGGTTTAAGTATTTTTATAATATCTTCAGCTAGTATTTCGTTTTCTTAAATTAATCCTTTTATTATTTAAAGGTATTTACTCGGTCTCGATAGAGACCTAAAGGTTTTAAAGTTATAATAAAATAATTAATATAAAATATTTTATTTTATTTAGTTATATACTAAACTATTTATTTTTATTACTTTAAACCTACTAGCTATTATCTCCTTATAGTCCTTATAGCCTAATTTAAAAATTTTTTTAGTATTTAGGCCTAGCGTACCTACTTTATTTTTATAATATTATATACCTACAGCTCTATAATATATCTAGGGTTATTTAGTCTACTTTTATATAAATTCTTTAAATTACTTTACTATTTTTATATAAAGTCCTTATTTAATTATAAAAGTTTTATAAATTATTAGTCTTTATAGTAGACTCCCTAGGACTATTATTATATACTACCTTACGCCCTAAATATCTAGTAGGTATCTAAGAGTACTAGTAATATTAGTTTTTTATTTAATTTATAAGGTGTTCTGCCTTATTATCTATACCTTAATTAAATCTTTAGCTTTTTAGTAATAGCTATTATAACTATACACTACTCTTAGGTTATATTAGGTATACTATTATATAATATTATACTAAAAGTTATATAAGCGCTACTGTACCTTACGCTAGTTATAGAAAGTTATTTATATTAATTTTAACTTTTTTATTATTTTCTTTTACTTACTTTAATTAAGTGTAGCAGAGTATATATATACGTTTTATAACTTACGCCGCGAATTATTTATATATATATTACTAGTAGGTCTATTTTATAGTTTATTAAGTATATAGAAGTCTAGTACTATAATTAATAAAGTTTATTATCTTACGCGTCGCGCTGCGTACTATAAATATAATATTTTTTTTCTTTCTTTATAAACACCTATTTAGTATTAGTTATAATAGTAAATATATAAGTATAAGTTACTATATAAGGTAATAAATTACACTAAGCTATAAATCTATTAAGCACTATTAAGTAGTTATTACGTGCCTATTTTAGTATAATACCTTTCCTAATTAAACTTAATATAATATTTTTAAGTGTCAGTCGTTAGGTTCTATAATATATATAATACTTTTCTTTCTAATTAGGTAGTTACTAATAGCAACTTTATTATATATAAAAAAAAGGTATTTACTATTACTAATAGTTCTTTATTATAGATTTTATAGTTCTACTCTACTTTTAAAAGCGTTTATAAGTAGTAGAATCCTAGTTTCTATTTTTTATTATTATATTTTATTGCGGAAAGATATTTTAGAGTTTATATTATTAGTTTATAAAGTTCTTTAAAATAGAGAATTATTTTTCTTTTACGTATATATAATATAGTTCTTTAGTACTTTTTTTTATATAAGTAGTCCCTACTCTTTAATTTTAGAATTTAGTAATTTCTAGCTTATTTTTTCTCTATAGTTATAAGTCTAGCGTTTTAGAAGTAAAAGAAGATTTTTCCTATATATCTAATTATTAGAAATTTTATTTTCTAAAGCTCTAATTAATTCTTTAATTTTTTATTTAAAAGCTTTTAGTTTTATAAATCTAGTAAGTATTACTTTATCTATATATATAAAACAACGATCTGTATCTTTAGCTATTAAATACTTAATAAGTCTTATAATTAATAATTTTTTAAGTATTATAATATTTAAAGCTACTATATCCCTTCTAACTAATACTATCTAATTTACTAATTTGGTAAGCTAGCTAACTTAGTATATATAGTTTAAAATATAGTATATACTTTATTATATATAAAATCTTATTAATCCCGACTTTAAAAGCGTTAATAATCTTAATAACTTTTTATAAATACTAAAGCTTTTACGTATTATAGAAGTATTTAATACTAAAATTATAAGAATCTACTATAACTATACTACTAAAATAGCTATATACTAAGCCCGCTTAACCGATTATACTATTAAAATAAATTAAGTAATAAATATCTAAAACTACATTAGTATAATAGTAGTTTTAGAGCTTATAAATACTACTTAAATATACTATATTATTAAGGGGGATATTTTAACTTACTTAATTATTTATTATTTTAAATAAGAACTCTTAACTACTAATACAGTAGTTAAGAATATTATTTAATAATAATACTATACTTATTTAAAAAAAGTAGAGTATAAAAAAATAGCTGCTAAGCTATAGTATTATAAATAGAAAGCTCTTTATATAAAGTAAAAGTATACAAGCTTAATAATATTTAAAATAAACTAGCTATTACTAACTTTTTTACTACTATTAATAAGAAATTAGTACCTAATTAGGCAAAGTAGATATATATAATCTAAGTCTAAAAATTAATACTTAAAAGTAAAGAGCTCTTTTTAATAGAAGTAGAAAGAATCTTTTAAGTAATATTATAAAATAAAACTACTAAGTTATATACTAAGAGCTCTAGAATTTTTATAATACTTAATAGATAAAACCCGTTCTTCTAATTAGATAACTTATAACTAAAAAATAAGGATAAATTATACTAATACCTTTATAGACCTAAAAAATACTATTAAAAACTTACTAAGTACTACTACTTATAGCTAGTATTAATAGATATTTATACTAATTAGACTGCGCCGCGTTTTAAAAAAAATAAAAAGAAGCTTCTTAAGCGTTTTAAGTTTAATAAATTTACAGCTCTTCGTAATATACTTAAGTAAAAAAAATAGTTTAAAAAAAATACTTTATAGGGTAAGGGGTCTAATAAGCTGAAGTTTTTTAGCTTTTTTATATATATAGTTATTAATTTTTTATTTATTACAAGTAGTAAATCGGAATAAAGTAATAGTATATATTTTATATAAAACTATAATACTTATATACTCTCTAAAAGTATTATTTTTAATAATAGTACTACTTTATATTTAGTAAATAATACATTACTACTTATTTTAAAATTTTTTAAAAAAGCTAATAGTATTTATACTATTAAAACTAAAATATAAGCTTTTTTAATCTTTAATATAAAAACCTAAGTAATTAAAAATATTTTAAATAGCCCGAATAGAAACTCTATAGAAAATTTTATATTAAAAAATATAACTATTATAAAAGAATTCTACCTAAATATAATATTTAAAGCTTGCTTATATAATAAGGGATTTTAGTATTTAGGCTTAGATAATATACTACGCGTAGAATTTTTAAAATAGAGTTTTATATTTATAACGCTTACTTATAAGTATAATCTTATATTTATTAAATATAAGCTTTTATTCTTTTATCCCTTAATTTAAAATATAATACTAGTATATTAAAAGCTCTATTTATAGTTAATATATCTGCGTATTAATACTAAAGATATATAGTACTAAAAAGTAAAATATTTAAATTAAAAAGTTTTATATACTCTTATCTAAAGAGCGTAAAATATTTATATTTAAAGTACTAAACGTATATATTATAAATAATATTTTCTTATATACGCGGCTTAGGTAATTTTATAAAAACTAAAAAAAAAAATTATTATAACTATACTAGTATATTTTCTAGAATCTCTTTAATATACCTAAAGGAAGGCTTAGAAAGTAGTAGATATTATTAATTAAAAATAATTATAATAAAAAAATTTATATATAGAGCCTATAAGCAAAGTTATTTTTAAAGCTTATAAAAGTATTTTTAAGCTTTACTATATAGGTATATACTTAATATAAACTTAAAATTATAAAAATTTTTTAAAATAACGATATTACTATCTATTTATAGTATAAAAGATCGCGTTTTAAAGAATAGGTAGAAGAGCTTAGTATAAGTATTAAAATACTACCTCTTTATATATATAAGCTAAACGGCGGCGCTAAACGCGTTAGTTAAAAAATTATTAATAAAACTATTATTATAAGACTTAGTATAAATTTACTAAAAAAGCTTTAGCTAAAAATTATAAAAGCGGCTATAGCGTTTTATAATATTAGTTTAGTAACTTTTAAGAGTATATAATTTTTAAGTAAGATCTTTTATAACTAGTTTAAATAGTATTTTTATTATTATAAATTTAAACTTACGAAGTACCGAACAGTAAATCTAAACTTAAATTAAAATAATATATATATTTATAATTATTACGTATATCTACTAAATAGGGATTATATAACTAGATATAATAAATATAAATTTAAAATAAATTTATAAGCTTATATTAAATATTTAGTTAGTTACGTAGCTTTTAATATCTATAAAATATAGATACTATTACTTAATTAAATTATTACGACGCGTAATATTACGTTTAATAAAACTTTTTTTTATAAAAAAAAAGAAGATTAGTCTATCTTATAGAAAGAGACTATAAAATTTATAAATATTTTATATACTATTAAGGTTGTAAATATAAATAAAGCGTTTAATAAGATTTTTAATATAAAAGTCTATAATTTTAATAAGTTAAACATTAGTAAAAATATTATATAACTTAAGTAGTAGTTTAAGGGTACTTTAGCATAAGTCTTATTTTATTCTTCTAGCTAGTTAGGTAAGTAAAACTTTATATAAATAGTATATACGTAGGCTATTAGTATAGCTAGCTAATAGCTATAAATCTATATATTATATAATATAAATATTAGTCTAATCTCTTTTTAGTCTATTTTAAAGCCTAAAGAACTTAGGGGTATAGACTTTAAAAAAAATAAATACTTTAGTATTTCTTATAAAGTATACTCTAGTAAAAGAGTAAAATAGCTTAAAGTAAAAAGCCTATAGGATTCTTAAATAGTAAGTAAAAACTTATTTAATACTATTACTTAAATTAGTAATATAAAGCTTCTCTTATTAAGTAAAATAATTAGTATTTATACTTATAAAATACGGAGACTTATAAGGGACTATAGTTTAGCTATTTAATAGAGCTAAAAGTAATATAAATTAAATTCTAAAAATTCTAATAAACTAGAGGACAGGAATAAAAACTCCTTTAGTATTTATATATTATTAAGCTCTATTTTAGAGAGCGAGCTATTACGTAATATAAAACTTATAAGTACTTTACTTAATAGCGTAAATAGCTTTCTCTAGTATAACTTTATAAATATATTTATTTTTAGTATAAATATTATATAGAAAGAGCGTAGAGAGTTTATAATTATTAATACTATAGTTTAAGCTGCTATACTAGATAGGGCTTTAAGGAAGACGATATTTTAAAATAAAACTTATATATACTATAATAAGCTTTTAAAAAAGCTAGTAATATAAAAAGTTATTTTTTTATATTTATTTAGTCCGCTCTTTTACTAGACTGTATATAAAAAATAGACTATACTTTTTAAAAAGTAAATTTAGTAAGTAGTTACGTACTCTAATAGTATTAAATATTTACTTTTACTTAAATAGGTTTTTACCTATAAGTTTAATTAGAATAGTTATTTTATAAAGTATAAAACTTATCTAGTTATTAGAGGTAACCTTTAGTTAAAAAATATACTTTTATTAATATATACTATAATACTTACAGTACGCTTCTTTTATATAATTATAATAATTATAATAAAGTTTAACTTAAAAATTTTATAGTTTAATATAATTAGCGTATTTCTTAATATACTAATTAACCTCTTAAATCTAGTATAGTATAAACTACCTAATAGCTATAAGTAAAAAGGTAGCTATATAAAGCTTAACTAAGTTTTATATAGCCTATAGGACTTATTTATACTATAATATAAAGAATTCTTTAGTATTTTAGCTAAGCTTAGCCTTATCTATTTAAAAAAAAAGTTTTACTTATTTTTTAACGCGGATTGTAAGATCTTTATACTTTTTTATATAAATAATATTTTATTTTTATACTATAAGATTTATTAGTAAGAAGTTTTTAAACTACGTAATAAGCTTTTAGAAATATATAAAATAGAAAAGCGTAAAGCTGTAAAATAGTATTTTAAAATATAGGTAATTAAAAATTAAAAGAATTAAATAATTACGCTAATCTATAATTTATATATTAAAAAGATTATAAAAAAAATTAAAGTAACTAATGTAGTACTTTTTTTACTAATATCTTTACTATTAGAAGAACTAGTTAAGAATAAAAGAAAAGTAATAAAAACTAAAATTAAAGCGTATTAAGAGCGCGTAGAATCTATATTTTATACTACTATTATAATATAACTAGATATAGTATTTACTATTTTAAAACTTTCTTATTTTTTAATTAATTTAAATAAAGAGTACTTAACTGTAATAAAATATATAATTATATTCTTTTATAAATTGCGCTTTTAAGCAATTTAATATAAGATATATAAGGGCCTAAAACTTATAATCTATTTAGATATTTTATTTATAAATAATTTAAAAAGTAGACGATTTTTATATAGCTATATTATTATATTATTTAGGGGTATAATTATTTAGAAAACTATAAGATAGACTACTATTATAATATTAACTACTAAAGCAGAGCTCTTCGCGTTTAAGTATATAAATAAAAAAATAATAGCTATAAAGCACTTTTTTAAAAAATTTATTTTAGATTTTAGAGTTACGTAGCGTATATTCTATAATAATTAATAAATAATTAGACTAGTTATAAGTAAAAATAAGTATATAACTACCTATTTACGCTATATAAATATACAGAATATATAACTGCGCTAAAAGTATTTAAAAAATAGTTTTAAAATTAAATACTTTTAAATAAGTAATATACTAGTAAATAGGTTAATAAAAGCTTTTATAGCTTAGTAATTCTAAAGATTTAGAAAGTAACTAAATTTTAAAAATATAAAAGAAAAAATTACTAAACTAGAATTTTAAAAAATTATATAATAATAGAGCGCAAAGCGCTTTAAATTAAATATTAAATAGCTTATTAGCTATTATTTATAATAAATAATTTAAAACTATACCGCTTAGAAAAACTCTATAATAAAAGAATAAAAAATAATAAAATAATAAAAATTATATAATAATCTAATAGATACGCTTAATAGATTAATAATTTTACTAGTTTATTAAACTTTTAAATAGCTTAAGCGCAGCGCAAAGTAATCTTATTAAAAATATTATTTATAGAGTTACTACCTAAGTCTTTATTTATTTTAATTATTTACCTAATAGTAGTCTATAATTTATTAAACTTTATTATCTATAAGGTCTACGTTAGTAAAGATTAAAAGAAGTAAATTAAAAAATTATACCTACTTATAAGTAAGCTCTTTTACCTTCTTATTATAGAGTAGCTTATAATAAAATAAAAAGCGCTTAGTAATCTTTTAGACTTAAGTAGAACTATAATAGTAAGTATATAATTTTTTTAAATTTTTTAAATTAAAATATTTATATATATATTAATTTACAGCTATATTTATTTTTATATATTTAATAATAAAAGCCTTATATTTTAGTATTAAAGTAATTACTATTACTTTTACTAGATAGAGCGCTACCTAAATAATAAAAGTAAGATATAGGGCACTTTAATTCTATAAACTATTAATAATATTAAGCTATATAAATACTATTTAATAGTTTCCTAACTCTTTTAATCTTAATATAAAAAAATAGACAGAGCTTAAAAAAACTATAAACTAAAAAGTTTAAAATATCTTTTACTAATATTATTTTTATTATTATAGTATAATAAAGTCTATAAAATAAATAATTTACTATTTTTATTTTTTTTAAATTTATTTTTAAATTTACTCTTTACTATAGGACGCGGCCTATTTTTTAAACTTAATCTAATAAAGTTTAAAAAAGCTAAATTAAAAAAAGTACTAATAGCGCTAGGCGCTTAAAAAGTCTAAATAAAGAAGATAGCTTAGATAGAATTAATAATTTTAAGAGCCCGCTAAATTTCCTATTAGCGTTAAACTATTTATATAGTATTTAGTTACTTATAAACTAGCTAATAAATAACTATTATAGAGCGTAGTATAAATATTAAACTAAAAAAATTATTAAAATTATTAAATAATAATACAGGGGGATTATTTTCTAAAACTTAAAAAAGCTATAAATTTTTTTAAACTAAAAGAATAGGACAATTTTTATAAGCTTATAATAGTAGAAGAAAAAGCTTTTTTAAAAATTAAAATATCTGCGGAAATTTTTAATTAAAAAAATAAAAAGACTTTTATCTATTAGAGACGTAGAATAATTATTTAGAGCTTATAATAGTTACGTATTATTTTATAAAAAAAGTAAGTAAGCTATTAAATATTATAGTACGGGAGTATCTATTTAAGTTATAATAATTTTTATTTAAGACTAAATAGCGCTTTAACTTATCTAAGCTATTTATTATTAGAGCTTTTTATATTTCTTATTTTTTTTATTTAAACTACTTCTTCTTACGGAGCGTAATAATAGACTAAAAAACTATATTAAGTAATTTACTAAAAACTAAAGGACTAGACTTTATTAGTTTTTTACTAATCTTAGTAAGTTTTTAATATTTAAAATACTATTTTTTTTTAATTATATTTAGGCAGTTAACTATAGTAATATAAAAGAAATTAAAAAACTATTAAATAAAAATTAATAAAGTTTTTAAGAGACGGAATTAGAGCTTAGAAATTTAAATAAATTTTAAAAAATAAAAATTAAAAAAAATATTATAGTTTACTACAGTTACAGCGGTAGTAATATAAATAATTAACTTATAATACTTATAATAGTTAGGGAGCTTAAGAAGCTATTTAAAGAAAAAAAGTTAAATAAAAGAGTATAAAAATAGTACGGATAGTATAAGAAAATATAAAAATAATAATTAAAAGTATAAAAAAAGTAAAAATTATTTTAAAAAAGTTAGTAAAGAAATTATATAAATACTTTTTATACTATTAATACTAGCGTATCTACTATAATTAGTCTTTTACTTTAAAATTCTATTAGCAACGCTACCCGCTAAATATCTATTTAAAAAAGCTTTTTTTAAAATTAATTCTACAGCTACTACAAGTTTAAAAAAATTAATTTTTTTTTTTTATCTACTTAGATAGTTAAGCTATTTTTATTAGCCTAACTAGGGGGTATATTATAGAAAAATACTTTAGAGCTTATATTACTAGTTTATAAAACTTTTTAGAATAAAGAATTATATCTCTTTTATGTATATATAATACGGCTCTTTAGCGCTTTCTTTTATATAAGTAGTTCCTACTCTTTAATTTTAGAATTTAGTAATTTCCAGCTCGTTTTTCCTCTATATATTTTTATATAAGAATTACTTTTAGTAAATAATTAGATATATTAGTCTATACTTAATATTATTAATTAAGATTATATATTTATAATAGTAGAACTTTTAGAAATTATTATTTAAGTTTTTTAAAAGCTTCTTCCGCCTTTTATATTAAGCCTTTTTACTTCCTTTTTTTTTTATTAATCTAAGAGTAGTGCCGCTAGTTTAGAGTATTTTTTAATATACTTTTAATAGCAGTTAGTAAATTCTAATAAGAATTAAATATTCTTTACTAATTTAAATTATAACTATTTTTATATTATAACTACCTTTATTAGGTCTAACTTAATTCTCTTTATTAAAATTATAAACCCTAGGTACTGTGTTTTTATAATATAGAACTCGCACTTATTAAAATATAAGCGTGGCTAATATTTCTTTATCTTTATAAATATCTTATATATATACTATACGTGCTCTTCTAGCGTCCTATTTATATATATTAATATATTATTAAGGTATATCGTAATAAATATATTTAGGTATTTATATAGTATTTGATTAATTAATTCCTAAAATATTATAAAAGTATTTATTAACCTATAATAAGTTTAAAAGACTATTTTTTATTTATAGTCTTTAGTTATTTAAATATAGTAATATTTATTATATATATTAAATTTTATATACTATTTTACTCTCTAGAGTTAATCTATAAATTTAGTAATTAGTAGTAATAGGTATTAATATTTAATTATAATTTTATTTAGTTATATATAATCTATATAGAGTCGTAGCCTACTATTCTATTTTAGAATAAAGAGAATAAGAAAAACTACTAGACTTTTACTTTTCTAAATAAATTTTTTTTTAAGTATTTCTTTAGGTACTCCCTTAATTTTCTTTCTTAGTTTTATATTAAGGATCTAAGCTTTTTTAGTTAAAGCTTTACGCCTTCTACTAGTAGTATCTTGTAATTTTACTCCTAGTATTATATAAGTATTATTTTCTTATATTCTTTAAAGAGTTTTATAAAGTCTTTATATTTCTTTAAGTATAGTTAAAGGTTTTTTAATAACCTTAAGATCTAATCTTTATATTTATAAGATCTCTATCTTTTTATAATCCTTAACGACCATCTTAGCTATCCTTTTTATAAATATTACTTAGATCTTTAATCCCTTATTAGTTTATATATCTAAAGCTATATACTAAATTCGTAAGTTTTTTATTTATAATTATCTTATTTTAGTTATTTTTATTTTAAATATTTAGATTTATATTATTTTCTTTTACTAGTCTATAATAGAATTATATTATAATAACTAATTATATTCTATAATAGTATTAATATCTCCTAGCTTTATAATTATTAAGCTATATTAGTTTTATAAACTTTCTATACTAGTTAGTAATAGTATTATTTTAAAGTATAACTAGTCCTTACTATATCCTTAAGATAATATTTTATCTACTAATCCTATTTATATAGATATTTTCTAATCCTAATATAGTTAATTATATTATTTAATAGTATTTAGAGAGATTAAATATAATTTTATTTTAGAATTAATTAGTGCCTTAATTTAAAATTCTCTAATAGTAATATCTTTTATAAAACTTATCTAGTCTACCTCGTAGGTCTCTACCCTTTAAACCTTAATAGGGACGCCTTTCCTAGTATAGCTCTTCGCCTAATAATATTCTAGTTTTTTAGTTTATTATTCTAAAAAACTTTTGCTTTTTAGGGTTAGTCTATAAGTAGTTTATTAAGTTCTATATTATTTTTTAAGTAAATATAATATATGTTTCCTCTGTATTCCCCGTACTAAAACTTAAAGAAGTTTTATATATTTTTAATACATTAAACCTTACTATCTAAGTTATTCTTCTAATAGTATTTATACTCTATAATTATATACTCTTATAGTTTTAGGTTAATATAGAGCGATGCCCTTTTATTAACTAATATATATTCTTTCTAATATAGGTATATAAGATATTTATTTTTATAATCTAGTTATTATATTCTTTATAAGTATTTAGGGTCTCGGCCCTCTATTAGCTATTCCCCCTATATAAACTTATATCTTAAACTAAATCCTATAGGATACTATCTGGTTTCTTCTTTATAGTTCTTATATATTTAGTAATCTTTCTTAAAATATTTTTACTAGCTAAGTTTTTTATAGTATTATACTTATACCTCTAGAAAACATTTATAGTAAATTATTATTATTTATATATTATTCTTTCTATAATTATTAATTAAGTTATAATTTAAATTATATAGTAATATAGCTATCTATACTTATTTTTATTTATAAAACTACTATTTCTTTTTCCTATAGAGGTACTATACTAGTCTTTATATTTATTTTAAATTTAGACTTTCTATTTTAGATTTTTAACTTCTTTTTACCGTCTAACTATAAACTTATAAACGTATTTAGTTACTAGTCTCCTAATCTTAATTATCTTTATATAGGTTATTAGTTAATATATATTATTATTATATATTTAGTATATATCTTATACTAATTAACTAAAGATTTTTTACTCTTTAATAGTCTACGCATTCTTTTAGTTATTATTTATAATTTTTAAATTTTTACTATCTAAGGTCTCTAGATCCTATATTTATATACTAATCGAATAAATAGTGTGGCTGTGGTAGCTCGGGGCGACCAAAAGGGGTTTTAAAAAAAGAGGAGTATGTGTATACCTTTATTACTCTAGATCCTATAGTTTTACTTTTAATACTTTATCCTACTCCCTCTATAGTATTAGGGTGAGTATTTAGAACTAGATTATTTATATTATTTTAACTTATTCTATCCTTGTCTTTTTATTCTTAGGATAGTTCTTATAAAAATAACCTTATTTACTATAATATAGGTAGCCTTTATTCTTAAAACATTATTACCCTTTTTGTTTACAAAGTCTATTATCTTTTTATTATTTTATTTTACGTAATTTATTTTAGATTTTCTCTTAAGCCCTTTCTATTATAAAAATATCTCTATTATAATCTTTATTTAGTTTTATAGTTTTTTTAGTATTTAGAATTATTATAAATCCTCTCTATTCTTTATACCTTTTTTCTTAGATTCTAATATTAATTTATAAAGTTAGTTTAATAAGTTCTCTTAAATTATCCACCTTCTTATACTAGAGTAACTCGTTTTTAATAATTGTCTTTAAGCTATTATAGAAGGCTACTTATAGTAAATTATTATTTTATTTTAGTCTAGCCTAGAGTTATTTAAATTCTAAAATATATATAAACTAATTTAGTTTATTTAACATCTTATATTTATTACTCTACTTAATTTTTTTAATATAGTACTTTAAATATTATTTATATTTTCTTCTTAAAGGCTACCTAGTTCTTAAATACTTATTTTATCTCCTCCTTATATCTTTTAAGATTATTATTATTCTCTAAAAAGTTCTTTATAAGGGATTATAACTACTCTACTACTCTACCCTTTATATATATTCTCGCGGCTAGAATCTTATTTTAGTTATTAATAAATAAATTACTATTAAAGCGATAGTAGAGGTTTATATTAGTAAAAAAGGTTCTAAAATCTTATTCTCTATTATATCTCTCTAGAATAGAGATCTTAGTTTTAGAGGTTTCTTCTCCTTCTATCTATTATACTATTACTATAACTAAGAGTTTTAAGATATAGACTTCTAGTTACTATATCTAGTTAGCCTAATTAGCTAAAATTATAGCTAGATTTACTATTAGTCTACTAGTATTACTACTAGTCGTTTATTAAAAACTTACTAATATTACTATTATATTTATATTTAAGGATAGTTAAAGTATTATAGTCTAGTTATACTTATTTTATTTCTAGTCTAAATATAGAGGTAAGTTAGTATAAAATAGATTAAAATTATAAATTATTCTTTAGTCGAGAAATATAGAGATAATAAAAAATTAAAATTAAATAAATCTAATTTTATAATAAGGTACAAAATACCTATTAGTCTATATATAAAAAAATTTAATTAGTATAAAAGATATTATAAAAAGGTTAACTATAAAAAGTAAAAAAATATAGAGGAACTATTATATTATATAGTAGTTTTTTTAACCCTTTTTTATATATATATTTTAGCCTACTCCTATTACTCTAAAAGAGCTAGAGAAGTAATTTACTACTTCTTTTACTTAAAGGGAGCTACTATACTTTTTATACTAAAAGGGAAAACTATTACTTAATTACTAATTTAAACTATTTTATAATTTATTATAATCCCTTTACTATACCTCTTTACTTATAGCTGTTTCTTTAGCGCCGCTATATAGTAATTTTCCCTTTAGAGTTTTTATAATTATAATATTTTAGTTATATAGCCTATAGCCTATATAACTAAAACTAAGATACTGAAAAATAAAGTTGTAGAGACGCTATTAATACTAATTAATTTAGTTACCTATAATTTTATTACGCTAGTAATAGTATTACACTTTTTTAATTAACTTAGCTTATTAAGAAAGGGTAGAGATATATATAAAAAATAGTATACTATAGAAGCTAAACGTTAAATAATTAAGCTTATAAATATATTTTAAATTTATAGAGTATAAAAGGAAGCTATAAAAATACTTTATACTTTAAATATACTATTTAATTATTTTTTTAATTTATTTATACTTTCTGTACATCGTCTATATTTTATTTACCTTTTTTATAGTTTTAAAAAGTAAGTAGCTTTTAGTTTACTATTAAAAATTTTATTTTATTTAAGGGTATAGTATATAAGATAAATAATATTTTAAAAAGTTACTAATAATTTAGACTACTCTATCTATAGTTAGAATTAATAGTTTAAAAGAAGTAGTAAGTATAATAGAGTCTATATATTATATTAACTAAAATTTATTTAGCTTAATTACTAATAATACGTAAACGTTTACCTTTTAATAATATAATATAATTGTTTAGAGAGTTACGAGATAAATATAAATAAAAAATTTATAAAAGACTAGTCCTAAAAGAAGAAGTAACTATTTTTATAAAATTTATATAGTAAGTATTTTAAAAATACTTTAAATTTAAGAAATATAAAACGAGCTACATCTATATTATATATAGTAGAAACAAATTATATTTATATATATAATATAAATTGCGGCGAGTAGAGTAATTAAAAAATAATAGTTTAAATATTTTTTTAAGTATTATAACTATTACTATAGTATTAAAAGTAATATATTTTTATAACTTAGTCTATGCCTCTTTAGCGCAACAAAATATATATATATTTATAAAATTAATTTAAAAATTATTATTTTATAAATTCGTAATTATAATTTAAGTATTTATAAAATTTATTATACTCCCTAACTAATTGTCTAAATTATTATTCTTAAGTAGCCTGTTATAGATGGGTAAATTTATATATTTAATTTTAGGTCTTTACTACTATAGTCTTTTATTTAATTATATTACCTAACTTTAATAACACTTTTAGTAATATTAAACTAGTAGTATTTTTATTTTACTTATAATAGTAAAAGCGTTCTCTATAATTTAAAAAATAGCTATAAAATAATTATACTCTAAACTTTAAAAATTATTTATAAGATTTAAAAAACTAGTTTCTCCGGTTTTATATATCTTTTAGTAATTATTAAGTACTTTCTAATTTTTTATAAAATAATTTTATACAGTATTTAGTACTCGTATTACTATTATAATTATAAGTTTTAATTATTTATTTAATATTATATAGATTCTTAAATACTCGCTAGCTAAGTAATTATTCTATATAACTATTTAATTCTTAGTAGTATTAAAAGGGGCTTAGCCTATTACTTTTTTGCGCTAACTATAATTAGTATTAATAAGTTTATAATTAGAGTTTTAATATATATTATTATTTATTTATTTATTAGACTAGCTTAGTAAGTATATATACTTAAATACTACGTCTAAGTTTATAAATTTATTTTTATAGAATACTTATATAACTAAAATAGTTCTTTTCTTAAGCATTCTATAATTAAATACCTCCTTATAAAAAAGCCTCTAATTAAAAATAACAGTTTAAGTTATAATTACTTAATTAAGTACTAGAACTTATATTCTATAAATATTAAAAATATAATAGTTTACTAAATACCTAATATAACCCTACAGATTTATTTTATATCTATGTTTATAATAGTCTACTAAGCGTTTCTTATTTTAAAAATAAGTATAGTAGCTATATACGTAAATTTTATTTTATTTAGGGCGTAACTCTACTATTATTTTTTTTTTTAATTATAGACTTTTACTATCTAAAATACTATTTAAACTAACTATTATATACTTTGTGTAGTAATTGTATTTTATAAAATAATAATTAACTTATTTTATATAACTATATTACAGTATCTATTATTTTAGACTAATACTTAGTAAATAGATTTATACTTAATTATATTTTAATTACTTTTAAAATTAGTTTCTAGCCTACTTTCTCGGCACTACTATTTAGTTTATATATATATAATAGAGTTATAATAAGCTTAATTCTCTAATTAGCTACTTATTTTTTAAAGTATAAACGACTATACTAAAATACTATAGTAGTATTATTATTATAAATAAATATATAAATCCTAGGATTATATTACGTAAAAAGTAGCTTAGTAATATTTTTAAAAACCTATATAATTAATTCTAAGCCCTTTAAGTAGAGGTAATAATTATAAATTATTTTATTAACTTATTTTTTAAAATTATACTCTATTACTCCCCTAATTTAGATATTAGTATATTAAAGTAGTTTTATAATATTTAAAAAAATAGTTATAGTAATTATCCTTTTAGTCTTTTAAATATTATTTATATTATATAAGTAGTAAAATAGTATACGTACTTTAAATCAGCTATACTATTAATTTTAATATTTTAAGTATACTATACTAATACTTATAATACTATTTTTTTAAGTACTTTAATCGCTAATACTTTATCTACTTATTAGTAATATAGAGATAATTAATCTATAATTTTTATATCTTATAATTATCTATTATAGCGTTAATTATAGGGTAAAAAATAATTACCTTATATTTAATAAAGATAGAGTTATACTAATATTATTATTTTATTAAAATAATATTTTATTTTAGCGTACCTATATATAAAGTATAATTAAAATCTAGGTAGTAAATACTAACTTTTCTTAAATAATGTTAAAGATAATATTAGTATAAAAGCCTTTTACTACTATAATATTTTTAAATATTAAATTTATTATATAAGGACTATGTATACTATATAAGCCTTACTTAAAAATTTAATTATCTATTTTAATAATTACTAGTACTTATATTGTAACTTTAATATTTTTAATTTTAGTTATCTTCTTAAACGTTCTGGGAATAAATATTAAAATATTATTTATAATATATATATATATATATTTTTACTATATTTAGAGTAAAAGCTTATTTTTTATTTTTAATTTTTATATTTTTAGTAAAGTCTAAAATAATCTAAAATAGTTTAGATTAGAATTTCTTTTTATTATTTTTTAATAAGGCTTTTATAGCATATTTTATTACCTTTAAATTTAAGTTAAAGGAGTTTATAGTATACGTATATTTACTTATAAATTTTTTATAAGTTTATTTTTTAATAACCTATTAGTAGTAATATAAAGCTTTTTAAAAAAATTAGTTAATTTAAGCTAGGTAGTATAACCTACATTTAACTAAACTTATACACGAAAGTCTAAAGAATTATAAAGATTTAAATATATTTAAGATTATTATTTTAATATTCTATATTAAAGTAAATTTTACTTTATTAAGTAGTTATACTATAAAAAAGTTTTAAAAGTAATTAGTTTCTTTAGTACGATTTTTATAACTTTTTATTATTATTTTTTATTCTATACTTAGTATTTTTAGTATTTTTTATTTTATAAAGTTTTAAGTATTAATATTCTCTAAATAAGTTTCCTAAATTCATTTTTAATATATTAATAAAATATAATTTAAGTATTTTATATCTTATTTAGTTTAATCCTAAATAGTAGAAAATAGTATAGTATAAATAATAAATTTTTATTAACTTTTACGCTAATTATTATATTTATTTTTTATTTTTTAAAAGTAGTTATAAGTAAACAAGCTACAATTTTAAAAATAAAATTATAGTAGTAAAGACTAGTAAAAAATATAAATTTTTTTAAAAGTTCTAATTTCTAAAATAGACGAACTTTAGTTTATTAAAAGTAAATTAATATTATAGAATTAAGTTTTTAGTTTTTATACGCCTTACTAAAGATTTTATTAAACTTTTTATTAAGTTAGGTAATCTTTAAGCTAATAGATTTAGTTTTATAAAATACTTTTAAAAATAATATTACTAAAAAAAGCTAAACTAAAATAGTTAAGTCTACTACTATACTTTTTAAATTTAGCTTTTACTAATAATACGTAGTTCTAAAAAAAATATTAAAGATTTTTACTACTATTAAGCGTATTTTGTTTAGTAGTAACTATTTTAGTAAGTATAAATAGTATAAAGTTATATTATAAAAAATATAATAGCTAAATATTTTATTAAGACTATATAATAATAGTTTTAATTATAAATATAAAATATATAACTTAAATAGTAAATAAAATAAAATTATAATATTATAGTTACTTTAAAATTAGATAGCTATAACTAGATATAAAAACTTAGGTTTAAGTTAAATACTTTAAATTTAGGTTACATTAAGATAATATAATTTACTTAATTTAGATGTACTATATCTAGACTAGTTTTAGCTAATTAAGCAAAAGATACCGTAAGCTAATAAGAAATTAAATTATTAAGGTAAAGTTTATAATAATTTTTTATTTAAGTAATTTATATAAGTTTATATTGCTCTAAAAGTATAAAGCTATTTAGTATTTATAGAGTTCTTATTATATATTATACCGCGGCTTTATAAAGCTCGCGAAGTAGGTTAAATAACTTTAAAAATATATTTTATTTTAAAAAATTAATTAATATTTATAACTTTTTTAGACTTATAATATACTTATATATAGTGTTTTAGCTTTTTATATAATAAATTAGATCAAAAAGTAATAAGTACACCTAGACAATAATCTAGGGGTACGAACGCAGTAAGGGAACTCTATTAGGTACTAAACCGTGTACGTAATAAATAATAAATTAAATATATAGTAATTCCTTATATAATATAAGTTAAAAGATTATATAAAATTTTTTTTAAAAAAAGCTACTTTTTATAAGTTTTTTAGTAAATGTATAAACTTATTTATTATATACTATAGAAGTAGTAAAATATAAAAACTTTATAATATTTAATTAAATATCTTTTATAATAGAGTATACTAGTGTTTCTAAAAATATTAACAATTTTAACTTAGCTATATTAATATTATAGTACTTTTAAATACTATACTATATAGTTTTCTATATAATAAATATTTAGTAAGTCAAGTCTAATAATATATTAAAGATTTTAATAGTTTTTACTATATGTTTAGTAGATAGAGTAATTTTAACTATTATATATAGATAGTATAACTAGCTTTATAGTAAATAAAGAGTATTATAGTACTTTAGAATAATTATATAGGTATTTAAAAGAACTTAGTAAGTTCGTCTTATAAATAAAGGGTAATCTAGGCTTATAACTATTAGTAGTATAATGGAATAAAGTAGAAATAAGAACTACGTTAATTGTAGAAAGCTGCGGGAGAATAAGCTATATATATGAGCGTGAAGCCAGGGATAAATTAAGCCCTAAGCATAGCCAGTAACAACCTAAACAATCCGGAACAACCTGTAACAACTCCATTTGCTTAGGTCATCGACGTGGACATTAGCGCAGCCACCGCCGTAAGGTAGGGCCAGCCGTTCATGCCCTACTCAGGTATGCCTTCCTGTACGCGGAGCTACAGCGTGCCCACAGATGCGAAGCCAACTTGCAAGATGCGGGTTGCAAGCATTAAGGTGTACTACTGGCCTGCTTTGACCTCAATAGACCGACTCCGCCAATCCGACACATCTGCGCCGTCGACAACAAGCAAGCCGACAACCGTTCCCCACGGCGGTTATTGCTGGTTTAAACATTGACTAGTCTAAGTGTGTATTGCTACACTCAAGTCCTATACGAATCGAAGTCGAAGTTTACATTGCACCAGGAAGTGCCGTAAGCCCTATTTAGAGAATAATTAGTCGCTGCTCTGAGTTCATTGAAGTGATAGGGTATAACTTACATCCTTCAGTGTCTTCAGTAACCGTTGGCTTGATCTTGCACTTGTTGATCGCGGCCGCATTCTGACTCAGAAGAGGCTTGCCATTTCCACAAGCTCGGAACATACAAGATGAGTCCATAGCTCTCTGGAGCGCGTCTCCTTTCCAGCCGAAGACATAGTCGCCATGAGTTGCATACCCCGTCCTGTCACCCATGCTCCACTGTATCTAAGTTAGAATGACAACCGTATTTTCGCGTAGCAATCCGACAGAGCGAAAGCACATACAACAAACGGTTGTGAGCCATCGGCAGGCCACAGTGACTTGTCGTTGAACTTAGTGGTGTCCCATATTGTCTCGTAAGCTAGCTGTGGCATGCGGACGGGATGAGAGGCTGGGCAAGGGCCAGCTTCCACGAAAGTACCGGTTTTAGTGGTGCTATACATGTGAGATTGATGATCGGGGCTATCAAGATTCTTTCCATCCCAGCATCTGGTTGTTGTCAGAAAGGACTGCTGCAGTATGGAGGAGTCTTCCACTAACGCTGGGAAATGATGGATTGCCATGATGCCAGCTGGGCAAGGCTTCGTTGGAAATTCTTGTGTCTCAGAGCCTCTGGTATTTATTGTCTGGAGGCAAGTATAAGATAGCCCTTTGACAACACCGGCTTTAGTTGTCGTTGTTGGGCTGCCAACGGTCATTCGGAATCCCTTCGGCCGTTAGCTTCGTCTATTTAAGCAAATAAGTCGAATACAGACGGGCGGGAACGCTGTGATTTTTTGATTCCCATTTGAGTTGAAATCTTTCTGTGTGTAGTAGATAGTCATGCCATCTGTTGACCCCTCCAGCTGAGAATTTGCCACGAGGGGTACGCGTTTGTAAGTGCCGTTACGAGCCTTAAAGTACAGCACAGCGGTCCAGTAGTTGGAAAAGTCCTCTGAAAAGAAGCAGGAAGTGCACGTAGCTGTGTCGGCGATGTTGTTATTTGGACCAGAGCTCATAGTAGCATTGAAAGCATTTCCGCCAACGATTTGGTGGACGTGAGCGGATGGAATACGGCCTGGCTCGACGAGAGGATCAAGCCGCTGTATGCTAAGGGTTGAGCATCCGAATCGAAGTGCAGCTTGGGAGGGAGCCACGAGAGCGAGCGCAAGCGAAAACCACTTCATGTTTGCGGAAGACAATTCAGTAATGGGTTTGGGAGCTGATGGGCATTTCGTAGAACAATGGCTGAGGTTTCCGCTCAGCTATTACTACCTGGCGATGGAACGGCACGAGGACTTTGCCGATGACCAGGGGTTACGGTTCCAATATGCCGCCTGTCGCTTATCTAGATCGCAGTCAAAGATATTGGTTGTTTCCAGCTTCCCCCGCATGATTCCGACTCATCGTACATGTTTGGGTGAGACTTAATGTATTTAAATTGCGCCTTCTCTAATTCTTGGAACCCTTCTTCCGGCGCTGCGAGCGAAAAATTCAAAGGAGATGGATCGCCCAATCTTTTCGTGGGAAGTTGTTGGGGTCAAGACATCTACCGGCAGGCAATCTGAACGGAGGACGACGGCGACGGCACACGAATTCTCAAAAGCCTTGAGTGCCGAACTGTCACAATCATTGCTTCAAATTAAAATTAAATTCGCTGGAACACGGGGCCTAGGTAGCCAATGATCCAAGTGCCGATGAGACGCATGGCTTTATTAATTGCCTAATAGAATGCCAAGTTTAGTATGCTCCAGGATTAACAATAGCGCAACAGAGTCCGGTTGGTTCTAAGTATCCCACATTAAATGGTGCAGCTTTACAATGCTTACATATGATAGGATCGGCTTATAATACAGAATCTTTAGCTTGATATAATACTAGGAACTAACTAGTTAACTAGAGCGGAGTTTAACTAATTTATTATAAGGGGCTATACTCTTAAAGCTATATAGATAACTATATATAGTAAAAATAAACTATAATAATACTTAAAGAATAAAATAGATTAGTAAAGACTAAAATTTTATAAAGTAGTACAGCTGCTATGCCGTAATAATATTATAAAAGTAGTAAAAACTAATAGAAGTTTAACTTAAAAAATTACATTTACATATTAGATATAAAGTATAATATAAATATATAATAAAATTATATAATAGGATGTATAGCTCTATTTTTTAAATTTATAAATTCTTAACTCTATAGCTTTATAGGGACGAAGCTAGGGAGCTAATAGTATACTTTATATATATAGAACTAAAATATATTTATATAGCTTTAGGTTTTATTATTAATTCTATAGATTACTTAATACTATTAATATTTACGTAATTACTTAATAAATACTTACGCCTACTTTAGCTCTTCTTTAATATTATAGTAAACAGACTTACTACTAGTTTTAGTTAAATAATTTTAACTATACTTTAATAATTATATTTTAAAGATAGCTTTAAAAACGTATTAAGTAATTACAGCGGAGTAAAATGAAAAAAGTATAATTTAAAAAGATTAGTTTTTAGAAGTTTAATAACTCTATAAGTACTATAATTAAAAATGTACAATAATGTTTAGTAATAGAAAAAATTATATAATATAGTATATTAAAGCCTAATTAGGCGTAGCGTATTTATTGTCTTAGTTATATAGTCTTAGACTTAAGACTTTTTTTTCGAAGTTTACGTATTTATAACTTATTAACTAGCTTATAGAATTAGCTGTAAAATATATATATATTATTAGTTTATATATAGTACTTATTTAAACAATTATAGTATAGAATAATAATATTTTAGTAATATTATCTTATATTTTATTAAAATAAAAAAATAATAAAAATTAAGAAATCGTTTTATATATAATACATAATTAAGATTTAATTATATTTTAAATATAATTTTAAATACTTTAGTTACAATTAATAATTAATAATATAATATTATTTTTAGATAATGTATAGTTAAAATTTAACTAACCTAGTTAGGTAATAATAAAATAATAGCTTTTTAGTATTTTACATAGTCTAAAATATAAGATAAAAAGGATTTAATTATCTTTACTATATAAGAAGTTATAAGACTTTAAACTTATAAAATTTTAAAAAGTTTTTTAGTTATTATTAATTTAATAGAGTAGTAAATTAAATAACTATTTTATTTTTAACCTTATTTTATAGTTCGAGTTTTATTTAGTATTTTAAATTTTTAAAAACAAGTTAAATATATAGTGTTCTAAATAACGCCTAAAATCTCTAAATCAAGTCTTTAATTTCTAAATTTAAATTACTTAATATTTAGATAAGAAATAATACTTAAAATTTAGTTTATAAATATTTTATTGTATTTACTAATATATATATATATTATAGCTAATTCTATCACCTAATTAAAAAGTTAATTAATACGTAAAACTAGGTAAAAAGAAGCCCTAAGTTTAAGACTATATAACTAAGGCTAGAAATACGCTAAGCCTATTTACGCTTTAATATACTATACTATAAAACTTTTTCTATAAATAAACATTATATTATATTTTTAATTATAATATTTGTAGAGTTATTAAACGTTTAAAGACTAATCTTTTTTAATTACGCTTTTCTTATTTCACTCCACTGTACTAGTAACAGCTTTAATAATATTTATATAGATTACCTTTTTGGATTCTATATATTGGATTTAAATAAAAGAATAAATTAACTATTTTAATAATAAAATAAGCTTGAAAAGAAAGTCTATAATTAATTAATAAAATAAGTTATAATTACTTAAGAAGAAAAGGGGGAAAGAGTTAATAGTAACCTATAAAGCTAGTTTAATAAACTTATAATATAGCTTATAAGTAGACTACTTAAACTTACTAAGCCTAATAAATTTAATAGTACTTATAGGAGGTTTTAGAATATTTTAGTTTCTATAATATTATATATTAATTTTAATAAAATATACTTAGATAGTAATAAAAATAAAGTAATATATATAGTTACCTGTTTTATAAAAACAATAACTAATTAATTTAATAATTACCCTATATACTACTAGGTAAAGGTAAAAGATAATAGAAAAACTAAAACTAATTTTATTTTTAATAACTATAAGTATTTTAAGTAAAAGCTTAGACGTACTTTTAAAAATTTTAATATTAAATAAATAGTAAAATAAAGGCTATTAAAACTGTAGTAACTTAAATTTATATTTACTTATATATTTTTTTTAAATAAGTAGTAAATAAAGTTATATATTAGAGTAAGTAGACTTTAATAAACTATTTTTATAAAGAACTAAAATCTAAACTCTATTATAAAATAATTAAATTAAAAAAGCTAATAACTCTACTTATAATAATTAAATAATCTTTTTAGATTAATGATAAGCTTAATTTCTAAAAATAGAATAACTAAAAAAGTAGTTAATATAAAGCTAATAAAGGTTTATAAAAAAACTTATAATAAAAGTAATCTAATAATTTGTAATATAAATAAAAATAATAGGGAACTAAAAAACTAAAACGTAATTAAAAAAAGACAGCGTAAAAAAGGTACTTTCTTTAGTAATAAATAAAAAAGCTAAATTACTAAAATTTATTAAGATAAGGGCTCCAATAGAAGTAAAAAAAGGAAGAATTCTAAAAAGACTAAAGTATTTTAAACAAAACTAGTTAGTAATAAGAAATACTTAGCTATATATTAGGCTAGTTGCTTAAATAATATATATATAATATATATATAAATAAAAAGCGATATAGACTATTTGTTTTTTCGACACACTAAGTATAAAGGTATACATATACTCCTCCTTTTTTGAAACCCCTTTTAGTCGCCTATACAGCCACCACAGCCACATTCTTTTATTTAATTAATATATAAATATATAGACTATTTGTTTAATAAATAATTACTAGTAAATAAAAAATACTAAACTATAAATTAGCTCTTTAGGGGGGAATAAAATACTTAAATTTTAAAGTATTTTAAAGTAGCCTTTAAATTAGATAAAGAAGATTTAACTAGTATATTTAATAATTTAAATTAGTCTATAGAAATACTATTCTAATATATTTAAAAAAAAGACTTTTTTTTAGCTGGAGAAAAACCTAAGCCGCTAATAAAAAATATAAAAATAAAAAAGATAAAGTACTTTTAACCCTTAAAACTTATATAGAATAATGCTAATTTTAGATATTTTTACTACGTTAAACATATAATTAAAGATTAAAGATTTTACTTAAAAAAAATTTAAAAAATAGATTATTTATAAAGCCTATAATAACTGAAAAATAAAATACTTTTAAAATGTTAATTTTATTAATTTTCAACGCTAGATAGAAGGAAATATAAATTTTATAAATAAAATATTAAACTAATATAAATAGAAGAACGTAATCTATAACCTTAAAAAAATAAATAAAGCTTATACGGTATATATTTATATTATATATTAAATTTTTATTTAAAAAAGACTAAATATTAATAAAAAAATTTTTTAATCTAGCCTTACCTGACTTTTTCGACACATTAAGTATAAAGGTATATATATACTCCTTATTTTTTAAAACCCCTTTTAGTCGCCCCGAGCTACTACAGCCACACTATTTGTTTAATTAATATATAAATATTAATTAGAAAATTAAAAGAAATAATCTATAAGTCTTAATTAACTATTTAGCGTATTATAAATTAATATAAATATTTTATATTACCTCTAAGTATTAAATATATTAGGTACTAAAAAAAAAAACTTGGCCGATTTAATAAAAATAAGTAGAGACCTATATAATAAGGTAACTCTATAAATATATATATATATATAATTAGTATTTTAACCTAAAGTATAATAAATATTTTATTTTTATACTAAAATTATTATTACTAATGGAGTATATAAAGGGACAATCTTAGTATAAATACTTAAAATATATAAGTAAAAAAGTTTAAATAAAATTTTAAGTAAAGAAAAAAGAGGTATTAAAGAGTATATAGGAATTTTATATTATACTTTAAGTAAAGTCCTAAAAATATTTTATCTATACTATAATTAATAGTAGAGTAATAAAAAAATTTATAAAAAAAATAGTCTGTATTATACTAATAAAAAGAATAAATAAATTCTATATAATATTAAAGGAAAGCTATTTTAATATAAATATATTTATAAAGGCATACATATACTCCTCCTTTTTTAAAACCCCTTTTGGTCGCCTACACAGCCACTACAGCCACACTTTTTATTCGATTAATATACAAATATATAAATATATTTAAAAATAAAACTAGAAATCTTCCTTACTAAAGAATTAGTAGTTAAAAACTTTACTCTAAACCTTATTAAAATAGGTAATTAATAAAATATAATTTTAAAAATACTATAGTTTATATAAGTTAATTATATTATTTATTAAAAAACTAAAAAAGTATATTATTCTTACTAACTTATAGTAATAAACAATAAGAATATAAAATTACCTAAAAAATACTAACAATTTTAAAATATTTTTAAAGAACTTAAAAACTATTTTTTTAAATACGTTGAGTAGGACTATAAAATTAAATTTTAATTTAAAAAGTAACCTATTTAGGGACTAGTATATAAGATTATAAAATTAGAAGTAGAAATTATAAAAAACTATATATATAATAACTTTAAAAAGGACTATATTAGACTGTTAATATTATTAACTGCTTATAGAATTACGTTTATAAAATAAAGATCCTAAATTATAATGTTATATTAATTTTTATAAAATAAATAATATATATATATAGATAAATATTTATTAAATAAATAGAGTCGCTGTAGTAGTCCGGGGCGACTACAAGAGATTTTAAAAAAGGAGGAGTATATATATACCTTTATACTTAATGTATTAAAATCGAAATAATATAATTATTAAATATTATTAAATATTACTATTAATATTAGATATATACAACTAGTTATAATATATAATAATATTTATAACACTAAATATTTCCAACGTTTACTACTAAATTAAAATAAAGAGAGAAGAGAAAGTATAAAACTATAGTTTATATAAAGTTTAAACTTTTTAAATATATAGTAATACGTTTCGGACTTATAAATATCCTAGTAGTTATTTAATAAATAATAAATACTATTTTATAAGAATACCTAAGAAGCTATACTATACTCTACTTAAATAATATCCTTATCAACTTTATATAGAAGGAAAATAATAAAAAGTATAGATAAAAACTTTTTTAAAAGCTAAAGTAAGTAAAACTCTATTTAAAGTTTAAAAATATAAGTTTTATATTACTAGTACTATTTATTTAATATTTATTATTAAGCTAAAATAAATAAAATTACATTTTTAAAAATTTAAAAAATTATAAACTAGTAAATACCCGAATATCTAAAACATATATAATTTTTTTTAGAATGTTATAACTTTTATGAAAGTTTATACTCTATTAAATAAAAATTATAAAATCGCTTATAAGACTTATAAAAAAGAATTTTATTTAATTAAAATTCTAAATATAAATTAGTAAAGTAGAGGCTTATATAAAAATTTATAAAAAAACTAGTACTAAAAATGTTTAACTTAAAATACTTAGTAACGTTAGAAATAGATATATATAATTTTATAATAAAAATATATTTTATTTAAGAAAATCTTAAGGATATTATACGACACCTAGTAGTATACTACTTATAATAAATAATATTAGCTAAATTAACCTATAAAATCTATAATAAAAAATACTTACTATAGTCTCTATCTTTAAAGAATAAAAAATATATTTTTATGGTACTAAGTTCTAAATAGTTATTTTTTTAATTTATAAAAACCTTACTAGATTTTTAATAACTAAAAAACTAAATTCTAAATAAATATAATAAGCAGTATATTTAGTAATATTTAATTTTAAAATTATTTATATAAGAAGAACTAAAAACTTACGCGTAAACGTTTTAAGCTAAAAGACTAATTTTTAAAAAAAAGGTAAAAGTCTTAGAGGTATTTTTTTAGTATAATAAAAATAGTACTATTATTTATAATATACTTAAACTAGCCGCTATAGTAGAGTTAAAAAAATAATTAATCTAAATCTACTAAAAAAATAGCTATAAATAAAAATAGTTTAAACTATATACTAAATAATTATATATTTATATATTAATTAAATAAAAGGGTATAGCTGTAGTGGCTGTGTAGGCGACTAAAAAGGGTTTTAAAAAAGGAGGAGTATATATATACGTTTATACTTAATGTATCGAAAAAGCTTTTTATTTTATTTTTTTTTATAAATATAATAACTACTTATAAACTATTTTTCTATACAGGTTTATAAAATATAAAGATTGTTTTTAATTAAAAATAACTATTATATACTATTCCTTTATACATATAAAATAAATAAAATATTACTAAGTAACTAAGCTAGTTTATTTAATAGTTTCTCTTTAGCCACTTCCGCTACGTAAATTATAGTAATATAGACTTTTATATAAAGGCATACACATACTCCTCCTTGTTTATAATTTCTTTTAGTTACCCCGAGCCACTATAGTTACACTATTTATTTAATTAATATATAAATATAAATATAGTATATATATTATAAAGGTATATATATACTCCTTCTTTTTTAAACTCCTTTTAGTTACTCTTTGCCACTACAGCCACACGTTTTATTTAATTAATATATAAGTATATATAGTATATACAATAATATTTATAAAAAATAATTAATTTAGTTATCTAATATAGTATACTACTTATTATACTTTTTATATTATAGTATATATAATATTAAAACTAATAATATATATTAATATTCTATAATATATAAGCAATAGCAAAACGTTATTATTATTATATTTTTATTATTTATAAATACTACGTATAAGTTTAAAAGATACTATGTTTATATATATATATTACTATTTTAATTTATTATAATTCTTTATACTTTAATATATTAATATATAATTATATATTACGTTTTCTAATAGTAGTTAGTAATTATTTTTTAAAAAAAAAATCTTATAAATACTATACTAAAAGTATATCTTTATTTAAAAAACTAGTAAATAATAAAGTTTAAATAATTAGTTTACTTTATACGTTTTATACAGCTGCGGTATAACGTAATAATAAAAACTTAATAAGTACTATATAGCTTACATACGCGGTAAGGGTATATATAAATAATATAAATTTTAAACTCTTAAAATTATACTCATTTTTTTAGTAAAGGTAAGGTATATTGCTAAATATAGTAATGCTCTACTTATACTTTAATTATATAATTATAGATTAGCCACTACTTATAATTATATATAATATAATTAGTTAATCTGGAAGTTACTAGACGTATAAACTTTAGAACTAATAGAGTTATTAGACGGTTATCTAGTACCTATAATAGAATACTTAGTTTATATTAGTTAGTTTAGCTATTAATCTTATACTCTATACTATAGTATTACTTCCTTTTTAGTATTATACGTTACTATATTATAATTTTTATAGGTTTTTTTTAAAGCGCTATATTACTATATCAATCTTAAATAGTGTATTACTATTTATTATACTAATTACTTTTAGTAGTAGTAATACTTTTAGTAGTAGTAATACTTTTAGTAGTAATAATACTTTTAGTAGTAGTAATACTTTAAGTTAATATAAATCTAATATTAATTAAAACTATTTATTTACGTATAGTTTATTAAAAAGTCCTATACTAATCTACACGTATATAAACTTTTAGTAAAAAATAGCCTTTTTAAGTATATTACTTTTAGTTAGTTTAAAGCTCTTCTTAGTATATTATATTATATAGTTATGTATAAGTTTTAAACTAATAGAATAAGAACTATATAAAAGTAAATAATAAAAAAAAAATTAAAAACCTAGTATTATTAAAAAAGTTAAAAATAAATTTAACATAATTATAATTTTAGACTTAGGCTAATAAGATAAAATAAATATATTATTACGCTTATAGAGTCTAGGAAGAAAAAAAAATAACTAAGTATATAAACTTTAGACGGCCTATTAGAGCGTACTAAGTTAAGTAAGTATACGCTTATTATTATTTTTATTTAGTAAGTATTACTAAATCGTAAGTATTTATAAATAGATCGTATAGGTGCTAAAAATAGTAAATAATAGTTTTTTTTATTCTATAAGACTACTAGTAAGCTAAATTAATCTATTACTTACTTTAAACGAATCTTTATAGTATGATTATTATTTTAATAAAAGGTTTAATAGGTATTATAAGGCTTAATATAGAATTAAGTAAAGAAATATTATACTAAATTATATAATAAGTCTATAATAACGTTATTAGTTTATAATATTAGTAGCCGAGTAAAACGCGATAAAAATAAAACATAAAAGAATAAATAAGTCTTTTATACTCCTGCTTAGAAGTGTAAAAAATTTAATATATAAGTTAAATATATATATATAATAAAATATAATAAAAGAATTTAAAGTAAATATATAATATAAAAACTAAAAATAAAATAAAAATAATATTATATATTACAATGAAAAGGCTATTATAATATATATTAATATGAAAATATTTTTATATTTAAATATATAATACGATAATAAAGTTAACTGTATAATATAAATTATTTTAAATATTATAATTTAATTCTTTTATATTTTACTATTATTATTTTATATTTTAACATTTTAATATTTTATATTAATATTATTAAATAACTATTTTTATATTTATTTATAATTATTTATAATAAAATACTATTTTATAATAATTTATATTAAATTATTTTAAATAGAGTAATAATTAATAATTTATAATATTATTTCTAATATATATATATATTACGAATATAAATAAAATATATACTAAATTTAAAAAGCTGATAATTACTATTTTAATTAATAATATTTTTAAATAATAACTTTCTGTAATAATCTTTTATATATTTTTTTAAGTAAGTAATATTTAAATAGTAATAAGTATATTAAAATCTATATCTTAAAATATAAATATAGGTTTTTTTATATAATAAAGTTACTATTAGTAACTACCTAAATAGGAAGAAAAGTATTATATATATTATATAACCTAACAATCGACTCTTAAAAATACTACGCTAAGCCTAATTAAAAAAAGTAGTATTTACTAAAATAGATACGTAATAACCGCTTAATAGTACTTAATAGATTTATAGTTTAGTAATTTATTACTCTTTACTAACTTATACTTACGTATTTACTATTATAATTAATACTAAGTAGGCATTAATAAAGAAAGAGAAAAGAAATAATATATCTATAATACAAATCGCGCTGCCTAAGATATTACTCTACTAACTATTAATATAGTTAAAAAAATTTGTAAAATTTAATTTATATATAATAATAATTAACAGTAAATAAATAGACCTATTAATAATAATTTTAACTTTTTATAATATATTAATGTTTTATTTAATAATAAAATAGATATTTTAAATAGAAAAATTAATAATTATATTAATTAATTAATATACTTCGCGCTGTTTATAAAGCTATAGTAAAATATAATAATAAATACTTAATAAATACTAAATAGATTTTATATAACTATACTATATATAAATAATATAAATTTTAAGCTTTTAAAAGTGATGCCTTTTATTTAATAAAAATATAATATTTTATTTAATATAGTAACACAGCTATATATATTATTAAAATTAAAAAAGATAAAACTCTATTTAAAGGAAATGTATTGTATTAATTAAATTTTTTATTTTTAAATATTAAAGATAGATACATTAGTAGCACTATCTATATAATTATTAATTACTAATAATATAAGATATTAAAGTATTATATGGTTAATAACTATTACTAAAGCGTTAAGAAGTCGAATGTGGGGGCATTACCGGGACGGAACCCATCCTTGCCAGAAGCAGCCTCTACTCGAGGGCAGGCATGCCTCTCACTCTCTGGACTGTTTGAGTCGAAGCTTTCTCTCCCTCCAGTACCATCCCCCTGCAAACGCCGCCCCTGGGCCAATAAATAACGAAGCAGCCGGGAGAACTGCTACTGGAACCAGCCATTCGTTCCCCATCAGCCCAGCCGAGTGGAGATCAAAGAACAAGTACGCCAGCCAGAGGAATGAGCTCGCAAATAGGCAGATTTCATCAAATTGAAGGGCGTGTCGCATATGCGATGCGAATTCCGATTGGACTGAGGTGTCGGGCAGGAACACTGTTGACAGAGGGTACTCGCAGCTTAGAACCGTATATAGCCAGACTCCAGAAGAAATGAGACTCATAATTCCGAGGAGAGCTTTGAGAGATGCTATCCAACCGGCCTTCAATGGAGGTATGCTGACCAAGCTGGAGATGGCGAAGTTGGCAACCCCCAACCATAGGGGAGTCATCTGCCATGCCCAGGTCCAGTAATGTCTCGTCACCGGATTGGGGGCTAAGTACGCAGCGAAGACCTCGCAAGTATGGAGGAGGAGTATGAGCGGAAGCTGCGCAGCGCAGTGCTCTGACACCAACTTCCTCCTCAAAGCTGACCGAGTAAGGTCCGAGGCGGATGGCCCGAAGATGAAGCAGAAAAAGTAGAACAACGGCGCGACGCATCCGAGTCCTAGAATCTGTCCTAAAAACGCGAATACCGTTGGTCTACTCTTAGTACTTGGCGAGCCTCTGATATCTTAATGTTGTTGTTCACTTACATATATGCCGGTGACCATACGTTGCCCCTGCGACTCGACTCCAAACCCCATACAGCATACAACGGACCCAGATCGTTTAAAAAAGAAAACATCTGCCACGAGCTTACGGCGTCGTATCCTATCGCTGAAGGAGAAAAGGACGCTGTCGAGCCGCGCCAGACCTCGTCGAGGAACTCCAGGTAGTGGAAGCGGGAGAGTATAGGGATAGAACCGCCGCTCCATTCGATCTTCCTGGAATCCAAAAATGGTTGCTAGTGAGCCACCATCTTCCCAATATCCATTGTCCGCAAACACAAAAGCACAAGACCAATAAATGGCAGCGCAACGATGGCCCGCCGCAATCTCGAGGCGTTAGAATACATGACGATGAAGTGAGAGCAGACGAAGAGGAAAGAGTTGATAAATTCAAAATTGAGCGAAATAGAAGATCGAATGTGCGGGATGTATCGAGTTTTGGAGAGGGATGTTTGATGTCAAAAGGTGGTGCGGTTGGGGCACAGTTCACCTAGTTGGTTGCGCAGTTTCGCTGGTGGGGCCCTCAACCCCAGGCCGCCCCACCGGACGTTTCCTCCTCACACGCTTGTGTAGTGATGCCTCTTCACCACTTCTATCATGCGCTGTCAAATAATTTGGACCAGAGAATTGAGCAATCCAGACCGGCGCAGCTGTACGCATCTTCCCTAGGTATTTTGCCCACGTCGCTCAGCTGCGAGCGGTTCTGTGCGGCAGGTGCTTGACGTGTGATACTGACAAACGGTTCTAATATTTAGCCCCGACATTCACCGAGTCAATACCTGTAACCGGATTCTTGCATCGCACGATCGGTCCGCAAGGTAGCTTCAACGTCGTACTTTACGAAGCTTCCGGCCTTTCCACGTCGTCTTGGTATCCGGAGCTGTTCAAAGATGATGAAGTTGACGCGACAAACAACACTCGCTTCGCATCTTGCATCCATGACTGCAAGCCCTATGCGATAGTCGACTATGCCCATTCCCAGTTTTACGTCCCTTCAACCTTGCGGGTTAGGCCAAACATCCGGTGGAGCGAGGGTGGCACCACATGTAAGGCCGACGTTACCCATGCCGCTAAGCTCGATATCTATCTCCATTTACGAAACAAAAGAGCCCCAAATGGAAGCCAGAATTCGTTCTTGGGTTTGGTGAGACTGAATCCGTTTGGAGGGGAAACCGCGTGGGGGTTACAGTGGCTAGATGTACAATCTGGCACAGGCCAGCTCCGTGTCAGCTTGGAATTCGTGCCCGATGAGCACTCTTCATTCGAAGGGCAGCTCCTCGGAAATCTAGGCACACCAATCATCTTGATCAGGAAATCGGATACCGGACGACTTTACGCATGCAAAGAGTACAGGCGGGAAGATACCTTCCGATTATCTGCCTACGCTGAAAATATCCGCCATCCTTTCATTGCACAACTCACGTCCGCATTCCAGTCACCCGAGGCTCTAGACCTCTTTTCAACTTTCGTTAGTGGTGGGCACCTGTTTACTCATCTCCAGAATTCCCGGCAGTTCGGTATCTATAGAAGCAGGTCCTATGCTGCCGAGATCATCTGCGCCTTGGAATACCTGCACTCTCTGGACGTGTGCTGTTGGCTTAAACCTGAAAACATTATGCTCGATTCTTTGGGCCATGTCATGCTGTGTGGCTTTGGGTTATTCCGACAACGAGATGTCACAGACCAAAATTGGAAGAAGCCAGAATATCCGACACCACAAGTCGCCCAGAGCTTACTCTTAGCACCTATACTTACGCTTACTACCTATTATTTAATTATATTTACTTTTTTTTTTAGCTACGCTACTTAGCCTTTTTATTTATATAATTTTTTTAATTTTTTTTATATCTCTAAAGCTACCTTAGCTATTATATATAATAAATAATATTTTTAATAAAAATTTCTTAGGTAAAAAGTAGATTAATTTATATATATTATAATATAAATCCGTTTAGTATTACTTAATTTAAATATAAAATTTACTTTTTTTATATACTATATATATATTTATATATTTGTATATTGATCGAATAAATAGTGTGGCTATAGTAGCTCGGGGCTACTAAAAGGAGTTTTATATACTATATAAATAATATACTAATTATAATACTAATATTATATTTTATTAATATTATATTAATATTATATTTTAATTATTTTATATAGGGCATATACTTTAAAATTTTATTATATAAAAATTAAATAAGTTTATAATAAGAGAGTATATAAATTAATAAATAATATATATAACTATTTAATATAGTAATATTATATATATATATATTTATATACTAATCGAACAAATAGTGTAGTTATAGTGGCTCGGGGCGACTAAAAGGGGTTTTAAAAAAGGAGGAGTATATATATGCCTTTATACTTAATGTGTCGAAAAATATAATATTATAAATAATAAGTTTAGGTCTTATTTTTATCTAATTTAATCTATTATTTAATTAGTTTTTTAGAGGTCTTAAATATATTTTAATTAAATTAGTCTACTATTTAGTTATTTTAATTTAATTTTTATTTTAAATTTATGTAAAAATATAATATAATTAAAAAATATTATTATCTCTAATTAAAAAATAGACTAGTATAAATACAATATTTAATTAGTTTATATTTACTAGCTAGTTATATTAAAGATCTAATTTTAGTTTATTTAAAGAATAAAATTTTTTTTTTAAATAATTAAATAGTCTTATATAAAAAACTAATTATTAAAAAATAAATTAAAAACCTATTTAGTACTAAATTTTTATTAAAAATTATAGAATAAAAAATTTTAAAAATTATATATTTAAAATTTAGTAAATGACTTTCATTCAAAATAATATTATAAAGTATAAAAATATAATAATAAACTTTTAGTAATAAGTATTAAAATATAAATTAAAGTTTAATATATACATAAAAAATATTTTATACTATAGTTAGTAGATAGTAATTAAAAAATAAAAATATAATATAGTAATTTTTATAAAAAGTTTTAAGTTTTTTATAATAACTATTAACTTTTCTAATAGTAAGTTTTTATATAATCTCTTTATAGTATTATAGTATACTTTTCTTTTACTATTTACTACCTATCCTACTTTTATATATATATATATATATTCTCGTGTGTAAATAATTCTAATTACTTTAACTAGCTTTTTTTTACTAAAACTTTACTTTCTTTACTATTTTAAAGAAGTTTTTTTATTATTATTAAATTATTACTACTATTACTATTACTCTTATTATTCTTTATATTAAATAAATAAGTTTTATATTTTTTATATTATTATACTATAAAGTCTACTATATTATTATATAATTTAAAATAGATTTTAACGTTCTTATAGAGATTATTAAGCCTAAAAATTATATCTATTTTTAGTAAAAAGAGGCGTATTGGAATTAAGTTAGAATTAAAAATAGTATTAACTAAAAAATTTAGTTTACTGAATAGAGTAGTATCTTATATAGTATAGAGATAAAAGTTAAAGTAGTTTTTTATATAATTTTATATAAAAAGAGATAAAGTGACGTATTAAGACACTAATTTAAAAAAGTATAAGCTAAAAAAAATATACATATATAAAATTTACAACAAAAAAATATTTTTAGGTTAGTACAGGACTTAAATTTATATTTCTAGTATATAGCTTAGTGTATAGCTTAACGTATAGTCTAATATATAATTTAATATATAACTTAGTATACTAAAGTTTAGTACACTAGTAGTATAGAACTATAATTACTTTTTTTAGGCTAAATAGTACTAGAGTACTAGTAATACTATAATACGCCTACTTTATTATATTATTAATAAAGTTATATAATAGAATCTAGTATATATTTACTTTTAGTAGTTTATAGAGTATTATATAAAAAAGATAAAGTATAGTATCGAGGTACTAGTCTAAAAAAAGATTTATAGAGTATAGTTAGCTAATATTTATTATAAATAATATACTAATAGCGAATTTATATATTATAAATACCTTTAAGAATAAAATTATAACTATATCTTATATACCTATTTATAAAAGTATACTTAATAATAATCTTTACGTATAAGTAGTAGAAATAGCTATAAAATATCTTTTTAATACATAAGTATATATTAGTAAAATTAACGCCAACGTTATAGAAGTCCCTATTATACTAAAAAAAAAAAAATTATAATAGTATCTACCGTCTACTAGCCGATAAGAAAAATAAGTATAAAATAGTAATAATAGTAAGAGAAGGTAATAAGCTATATTTATTAATATAGTATATCTAAATACTATATATTATAAATAATAATAAAGATATATATATACTCCTCCTTTTTTAAAACCGCTTTTTATTACCTAGAGCTAATACAGCCACACTATTTATTTAATTAGTATATAAATATAAATATATATTATAAATAATAATTATAATAATAGCGTAGCTATCCTATAAAATAATAAGCTATAATAGCTTATAGTAAAGTTATATAGAGAAAAAGTAATAAAAATAAAAAATATATTTTATACTTAAGATAATAAACGGCGTATAGATATAAGAGATACTTAATATAGTAGTAGCTACTAAATTATACTAAATAATATACTACTGCTATTACTAGTAGTAGTAGTAAATAGTAAAATATAAAATAAATATAATAGTTACTACACATTAATAGAAAATAAAATAAATAAATATATTAAGTTATATATATACGTATACTGTATATAGAGTAGTTAACCTAGATAGATTCGCTAGTAATGCGGAGCGTATAGATTATATAACTATAGTTATATAATTATATAATCTACACTAGCCCGTAGAAACCCCTATCTAGTTATTATATAGATAGTAGAGAGAGAAGAATTAATTAAGATATAATTATTATTATTTATTATTTTATACTATTTTCTATTTTTTATTTTTTATAATATTATAGACGACTACTACTCCGTATAAGTAGAGTATAGTTAACTTAATACTAATTAGTAGTTAGTTAATTAATTTATTTAACTACTCTATTACTAGTAGTTAATTAGATTTATTTATTTACTGTAAATTAGCAAGGGCGTATAGAGAGGTTAAGGTGTTATTAAACTTATATTATATAGGAATATTTTTATATATTACGCGACTCTTTCTCGTATTTATAAATAAAGGAAAGTGTATTAAATTATATATTTTATTAAACCCTTATCTATACAAAAGATAAGAATAATTTTTTTTAAAATTAAATTGCTTTATATAAACGCGCTAGTATTATAAGCTAAAACTGTATAACTAATTATACGAATAATAGTACTAGGAAAAGCTTCTTTTATAAGAAAAAGTAAGAAACGTACGATAAAGATAGACTTAGATTTATTATAAGAGAAATATATTTAAAGATATAATATCTCTATATAAGTACTTAAAAACTAGACTAAGTTATAATATTAAATAAAAAATTTAAATATCTTAAATAACCTATTTTTTAAATAACTTAATGTGTATATTAGTTACGTTATTATAAAACTTCGTATAGAGTAAAGGGATAGCTAAAATCTAATTATTTTATATTATAATTTATTTACTAAGTAGAACTATAGCTACTTTATATTACTAAAATAAGTATTTTAAAGAGAACTGCTAGAAATCTTATAAAATAAGGGCGTACGACCTCTAGTAGATAAATAAGAAAAAATACTATAAAATTTTATATAAACTCTTCTTTAGATTATAAAAAAATATTAGAAAGTTAAAGACCTCTATATAAAATTAAGAAGTTTAATAGAAAGTCTAATTATTATTATAAAATAACCTATATAAAAACTATTAAGCTTAAACCTCTAAGTTCCTAGTTAATAGTTAAATATTTTATACACTCTAGCTACCCCTCCTATATAGTAAGAAAGCTAACTATTATAATATATATTATATAAGTAATTAATTCTGCTATACTAGTATTATCTAGAGAATTTTAGGCCTATATTATATAAGTATAGATATAGACTATATAAATCTAAATAACTCTAGCTTTTATACGGTTTATATCCCCTAGTACTATTTTTAAGTATATATAATAGTAAACTATAATACTTAATATATCTACTATTGTATAATTTTAGAATATTACTATTTCCTTTAAAGACTAGTTACGGAATATTAATAATTAGTTACCTATTAACTTTTTAACTTTTATACGCTGCTTACTAGAATCTAATATTTTAATTTTTACCTATACAGGATATACTGCTAGAGAAGTTTAATTTATAAAAGATAATTATATTTTAAAAAATATAAAAGAAGGTAAATAATTATACTAGCTGCCTATATAATATCCTGGCTAATAAAACTTATATCTTTATTAAGCTTTACTAAAAAATTAATATTTAAGAGTTATAGTACGCTATTATTTTTTTAAATATTTTAGAGGATTACGCGGGCTAGTTCTACTTATATAATATTAATTTAAAATACTTATAAAAATAGTTATATAATAGGTTAAATTACTATTTTAATATATATATTAACTATAACTAGTATTAGACTAATTAGACTATTATTACTTTTATATAATTTAAGTAAGAAAATTCTAATAAAACTCCGCACAAAGCCTTAAAGGTAATAATTAATAAGTTAATTTTAGTATAAAGAGTTCTAGGCCTCTAGTTTAAAAAAGAAGTACTACTTTATATAATAATTATACGAGTATATAGAGGTTAACTAAAACTTAAATAGGTTATATTTTTAATAAAGTCTACGTACGAAGGACTACTAAGTAATTTAAAATTTATATTATAGATTAATATAAATCGCTAATATATATACTATATTTAGTTATAGGTATTATATAAAACCTTCTATATAGATTAAAGGTACACTAATAATAAAAATAGACTTTTTTAGCGCTAATAATTCTATTTTTATATATAATAATCCTTTTAGAGATCTAGAAGTATAATTTTAGTAGTAAGAAAAAAAAAGTACTTTATTTACTATAAGGAAAGATATTAGTTATTAAACTACCCTATATAAGATAAGGCCTAAGTACGTAACTAGTATATTATAATATATAAAGACTTTTATAAGGAAAAACTTTTTTAAAGTAATATTACCCTTTATATTTATGACTTTAAAAAATCTCTATATAATAATATAGAGGAATCGAAAAATAAAACTATATCTAATTTTAATTTTTAAGAAGAGAAAGAAGTAGTTTAATACTTTACTACTGCCTTATTCCTTTATTATATAATAGTAGAAGATATATTTTTTATAAATAAAAGAAAAATAGCTAAGTAATTTATTTTTAAAGAAAGGTACCGTACGTAGTACTAAAGTAAACTATAAAATATAGATATAGCTAAATTTTTAATAGTTAGTAAAGACTAGCTTAAAGCGTATATTTGTAAAAACCCTAGTATAAAGATTAATTAGATCCTAAAAGAAACTGCTATTAGCTTTAAAAGTAATATACTAATATATATTCTTAGGACCGTACAGATTAAGAACCTAATTAGTATAATAATTTACTATATTTTAGATACTTTAATACTTTTTTTATTATCTTTAGTAGATACTAACTATATAGGAGTATATTTTAATAATATATTAGACGTTATTATACGTAAGGATAGTATAATAGTTTTAGTTATACGTAAATAAAAATATTTATTTTTTAATATAAGCTATACAGAAGCTGTTTTATTCTTTATTAAAAGAAAACTCTATAGACTTTATAAACGCTTTAAATACCTATATATAAAATAACTTTATAAGCTATTTTATAATATAGGCTATAAGATTAATTTTACTATACTAGAGTAGATTTAGAAGCTATATTACTATTATTAAAAATATAGAGTAGCTCCGCACAGATTTAAGTTCTCTATTAAAAATAATACCTATTTTAACTATAAGATTATTATTAATATTATATAAATCGGTAACCGCGATATTCTCTATATTATTAATTTAAAAATATTATTTTAGACTACTACTTTTTTTAATTTAATATCTATATAAAAGATATAGGCAGCTTTTATATAATACTAAATTAATACCTATTAAAATCCTCTAAATTTTATTATATATAATCTAGGCACTAATTTTATTTTAAAAGAGTTTAAGAATAGTGTATAAATTATAGGAGTAGAGTATTACTAAATACTAGTAGAAGTCTACTAGGTAGTTAATAAAATTAAGAAAGTGTATAGTCTATTACAGTGAGTCTTTAATATTTTAAAAAATAAAATTAGATATTATATAAATAATAAAAATATTTTTTAAATAGTTATAAAAGTACTAAATAATACTATAGGCCTAGATAGCCTTATACTAATACTTTTTATCTTTAGCGCCTATTTAAAAATTAGTATAATATCTCTACTATTACTAGATATTATCGTACAGGCTAATACTATTTATAAAGCTTTAAAGACCTTATAAACTAATTATATAAAGCTTACGCTAAGCTGTATAATTAATATATATAATAGACTAGATCTGTAAAAAACTTTATTCCTTTTTATTAAATTAGAGGTTTTAATTTAAAGAGAAAAAAAAATAAATAGGTCTGTACGTACTATAGTTAATTAATAGACTAAATATTACTATAAATCTAAAAAATAGCCTACTAACTATATAATAGATATATATAAAACTATACTACTATAAATTTTTTTTATATAATAACCCCCTAGCTATAAAAGAGGAGAATATAATCGTATAACCTAAATCTAAGAAGCTAAAAAAGTAAAATTGCCTAAAGAAGAACTATATAGTAAAAGCCTTTATAATCTAAAAAGAGAAGCTTAATTTTATACTAGTAATAAAGCTACGCTAAAATAATATTATTATAATACTTAAAGCTTTATTTAAGGAATCTAATTATACAGAGATTAATTCCCTTATTATAAGTAATATTTTTAAGCCTATTACGTACGATTTTACTGTTTATATAAGCCGTATATTTAATTTTAAAATAATATAAGAGGTTAAGAATAAGAATATAGCCCTATACGAGAAATCCTATTATATACTTACTAGCTACTTTAATAATAATAAATAGTCTATTTTTATATAGTTACTAACTATCTAGAAAATAAGTTAAAAACTTATTTTAGCCTTAGGTATAATATTTATTAAATTATATAGTATAAAATGCAAATTACGCAATATTATTTAAATTTATATATAATTTAAAAACCTACTATTTTGTACGCTGTACGTAAAACCTCTAAAAAAAATAGACTACTTTTTTTCTTTTAGTATAATCTTCTAAATTATACGCCTTTTATATAATATAGTTAAATTAAGTCTATACTAGTTTAAAATATACTATAATTATTATACTAAAAGACTAAAAATATTCTTTTCTACGTACGATCTATACCTATTTATAATAAAAAAAAGAGTAGAGATTTTTAGCCTAATAGGTATATAGACGAATAATACTTTAAGTATTATTTTACCTACTTTCTTTAATAGAGAAAAAAAAAACTATAAACTATAAAGTTCTGTATAAAAAATAAGTTATTCTTTTTTACGTATAAACTTTTAGAGTTTAATAAAATAAAAATTACTTTAAAAAGAGATAAAATAATTACTATAACTTAAAAAGAATAGAGTAAAAGCCTTTATATAATAGATTTAACTAATTTAGAAACTTAATAGCGGTATATTAAGCAGCGTATAAGAGGTATATATATTATTTTTATTTATTAACTAGAAACTATATTTAACCTTTTTATAGCTATATAAATAAGAGAGCTTACTATATTAGAAGTAAAGGCACTAAATAAGAGGATTAAGTAGTAAATTAAAAACGTAAAGAAAAGAGTCTCGTATATTTTATTAGACTTTTAATATACAAAACTCTTTATTTTTATAAATAAATCTTTTATAAATAACTAAAATCTTAGCTTATAGCTTAAATATTTTATTATTTTTAAAATTAAAAATTATATAAATACTAAGTTTACCGTACGTAGTAATATTATTTATTAAAACTTAACTAAATATAAATAAGTTACGCGAAGTATTCACGCTAGTAAATTATATAAAATAGTAGTAGGCTTTAATATAGTTATTACTCTTAGTACTACTATTAATAAGATTTTTTATATAATTAACCTTTTACTAGCCCCTATAGTAGTTTATATAGATTTAAAATCTCTATATAATTATTTTATTAAGCTTAGTACGATAAATAAAAAGAAGCTTATAATAAATATTATATTTTTTTATTAATTATACAAGAACTGCAAAATCTCTAAAGTATAATAGATAGTAAAAAAGGATAATCCTATAAATACTTTTATAAAGAGTAAACTAAATAGTTCTCTTATATAATTAGTATTTTTTAATATCTTCTTTTATAGTATTAAAGTTTTAGTTAATAGACTAGAGCCCGTATAAGAGGCCTAATAAGATATTTTATATATTTCCTATATTTTAAATTAGACATCCCCTATCGTATAAAGTGCTTTTTAGTATATTTCTTTTCTTTTATATATTATATTCTTTTTACTTTATCGCACGAAGGTTAAAAGGAAAAAAGAATAAAAATATAAAAGAATAAAGTATTTATATAGTATTACTACGAAAAGAAGAGTTACTAGTATATATAAAATAGTTAATCTAAATAAATTTACTAGTAATGCGGAGCGTATAGATTATATAGCTATAATTATATAATTATATAATCTATACTAGCGCGTAGGAACCCCTATCTAGCTATTATACAGATAGTAGAGAGAAAAGAATTAATTAAAATATAACTATTATTATTTATTATTTTATACTATTTCCTATTTTCTATTTTTTATAATATTATAGACGACTACTACTCCGTATAAGCAAAGTATAGTTAACCTAATATATATCTAAGTATTAGTAAATATTTATATATTAATAAGATAGTTAAAGGATTTAAAGAACTATTTATAATTAAATAAATAGTAGCTCTTTAATATTATTTATAATACCTAGAAAAAAATTAACTTACAGGGGGGTAGTATTAGGAAAAGAGTACTCTATAAAGTTACTATTTTTAAAAATTAATATAATATTAATTACTAAGCCTAAAAATACGTGAATTATATCGTTTTAAAGACAAAATAATACTAATTTATATTAAAATTTTAGTTCCGTCCTATTTATTACCTGTAATAAATTAAAATTACCTAAATATAATAAATTTTTTAACTCCTTTTTTAGGTTCCTATAACTTTTTAGTTAGTAAATGTAATTAACTAAAATTTTAACTATACTCTTTTAGGCCTAGTATAGGTGACGTAACTAGATTTTCGAAGTATATTAGTAATCTAATAATAAATTTATATTAATTATAAAAATATTACTAAGCCTTATATAATCACTAATTACGTGATATATTACTAATATTATAGTATATAATAATATTTTTTAACTTTTATAAACTTGAACTCCTATGTTTTTAAAATAGCACTAAATCTTTTAAAACTTAAATATAATATTAATTTACTTTTAAAAGTAAATACTTCTATTTCTATAATTATTTCTATTTTATAAAAGCTTAAAAAGACTATTTATAGTACTATCTAACGTATTAAGAATAAAGAAAAAAATAAAGAAAGGAATTATAATATAAAAAAAGTTTATATAGGGGGTATAAAAAAGATAACTAAAAGAGATAAAAGAGTTATTAATAGAGACTTAACTAGAAGTCCTAATAAAGAAAATAAAAGATTATTAATAAAAAATAGTCTAAATATTACAAAAAGACAGTTATAAAGAACTTTAAAAGAGAAAGGTTATTCTATTAATATAAGTAAAAAGAAACTAATAATAAATAACAAAAATGCTAAAAGAAGATTAAAATACGCTAATAATAATATAAAAAATATAAAAAATATAAATTTAAAAAAGATTATATTTTCTAATAAGTTAGTAATACAAAGGGGATAATAACATAAACGATATTATAGAAAAAGGGGTAATAATAGAGTTAGAAGAGAACTGGCTGTTAGCCAATTACGAAGTAAGTTATTTTAACTTTTTATAATATTAAAATATATAACTTTTTATATATTTTTAAGTTATAGTTTTAGTTTTTTAATATTAATTATATTAATTATTTTATAGGACAAGACCTTAAACTATAAATTTAGGGTGCAATTTAGATAAGAGGTAGAAGTAATTTAGTATTTACTAAAATACTTAATTTTTTTACTTCTTTTACTAGTAAGGACTATATAAATAAAGTTTTTATACCTAAGGTTAAACTCTCTATAAAAAGGGGTAAGTAACTTAATAGGTTTTTTAGTGCTTTTTTTAATGTAATAATATATATATATATTATTATATTATTATATTATGTTATAATTATAAACTTTATACTAATATTAATTTAGGTTACTAATTTTAATAAGATAACGTCTCTCTTTATAAAATAAAGGACGTTTTAAACTAGTTTAAAAATAATAAAATTAAACTATTTTCTTATCTAGCCTATAGTCCTAATGTAGCCCCTGTAGAAAATATATAGAGTTATTTAAAATAAGGCCTAAATAATAATAATAAGGCTATGTTAAGGGTAAGATCTAGTTTATAAAGTATAGAGGCCTTTAAAAACGTTATTAATAAAGAGTAGTATAAAATACTATAAGAAGTTATTAATAACTATGTTTTATCTCTTTCTAACTATTATAAGGTAGTTATAAAAGCTAAGGGCTACTATACTAAGTACTAGTAATTTATTATTACTAGTTTATTATTAAAAATTTAAAAAAGTGACTTTTATATATAATTATATAATTAATATATAAATATATAAATATATTTTATACACTTATATATTATAGAAACTGTTATAATATATATAAAAACTAGCCAATTTTATACCTTAAATAAAAAGTTATAATAGCCTAAAGTAGGACTTTAAAAATTATCTATATTTACTAATTGTTTTTACCTCTGAACCCCTTAGTAAGCAGCTCCTAAACAGGTAAATCGAATCTACTAGTCTTTCTCTTTAAAACTCTATTTTTAGCGTATTTTTAGGCCTTATAACTAAATAGTTATATTATTTTAAAAAAGATAATTTTTAGAGTACTGTTTTCCTAATATTACCCCCCTATAGTAGTTAGCTATAAGGTAATAACTATTATTTATAAAAGATAAAGTTATAAAGATACTATAATATAATTTAGTTAGTTAATACTATTAATTCACATTAAGTATAAAGGTATATATATACTCCTTCTTTTTTGAAACCCCTTTTGGTTGCCTACACAGCTACTACAGCCACACTTTTTATTTAATTAATATACAAATATATATATATACTATTAATAAAAGTTTATATTATATACTAAAAATTATCTAGTTTAATTATTAACCGCTAGTATAAAATTAAAATTATAAATATAATAAGGATTTTCAAATTTAATATATAGTATTTATTTCTTTATATTTATTTATAGGAGCTATATTAACTTTGTATATACTACGTCCTTACTTAATATAAGTAGGTAAAAATAGAGACTCTATAACTAAAACCTATTAAATATAAAATTTTTTAAATTTTATAGCTAGTAGAGTAATAACTTTTTTTTATGTAATAAAGTTGCTATTAGTAACTACCTAATTAGGAAGGAGAGTGCTAAATGTGTTGTATAAACTAAAGACCGGCTCTTAAAAGGTACTGCGAGTAATAACTTAATAAATAACTTATTAGGCGGCAGTTATAATAATAGTAGAATAATAATAGTAGAATAATAACTATAGAAAAGAAATAAGTATTTATAGGTTATTATTTTAGGTAAAGTAGAACTATAGGAGCCGTATATAGCGCGTTTAAAAAGGTAAGTATATAGTACTTTTCTCCCCTTCCTATAATACTATCTAAAATATTTTTTTTTTAGATTATTATAGCTAGAAGGACTTTAAAGCTCGCTTTTAGGTATTTAATAATTATAACTACTAATCTTAGTTAGAAATTAATAGTAATCTTAATTTTTACTAAAGATTTAAATAACTAGCGAGGCTATATTAAAAATTACCTAATACTAGAGTATTATTATAAACTTATAATTAATAAAGGTATATATATACTCCTCCTTTTTTAAAACCTCTTTTGGTTGCCTACAGAGCCACTATAGCTACACTATTTATTTAATTAGTATATAATAATATTATAAACTTATAAAAAGAGTTAATCTTTTTAGAAAACTATTTTTTATATTAATATTTTTAATTCTAGATTAATTACTGTACGGCTCTTTATCCTTAAATATATAGTAATTTTTAACCTTAATAATATTTACGGCTTATACTTATATAGTAATATAGTAAGGCTAGTAAAATAGTAGCTTAAAAAAACTAAAGATTTACTAAGTAAGATAGAGGGCGAGGTAGAGAGTAAAGTAAAAAATAAAGTAAAAGGTAAGATAGAGGGTAAGAAAAAGTTCTTTAGAGTAGTATAAGGAAAATAAATAAAATTTTAAAAAGAGAAGCTTTTAAAGGTAGTTAAAATTATTTAGGTATATATATAAAAGTAGGGCTTTAAAGTAGATTGTAGTAGTAGAAGAGTATATTATAGTATTATAAAGTAGTTATAGGAGCTTACTATTAGAAAGTTAGTAATTATTATAAAAAAAATTAAAATATTCTATAGGGAGTATAATATTATATTTTAATACTCTAATTACTATTAAAAAGATTACAAGTTATTAGCGTTAGTAAAAAAATTATTATAGTTACTATATAAAAAGCTTATTAAAAATTAATTATATAATATAGTAAACGTTTAAATAGCTACCCTAGAGTTGTGTAACGTTATAGTAATAACCCTAGGGGAGGAAAATATATAGTATTTATAAAAAGACATAAAAACTACTATACATACTATTTTAAACGCGCTATATATAATTTATAGTTTTACTTTATATAAAATAATAACTTATAAATATTTTATTTTTATTTTATAATTATTATTTTATTCTTATTTTATTCTTATTACTACTATAGTTTAATAAGTTATTTATTAAATTATTACTCTATAAGCTATAATAGGATTCTAAAACTTTTATATTTAATAGACTTTAGTTATAGCGTCTCTATTTTTATTTATTATATTAAGTAAATTACCTGACTTTTTCGACACATTAAGTATAAAGGCATACACATACTCCTCCTTTTTTAAAACCCCTTTTGGTTGCCCCAAGCCACTACAGCCACACTTTTTATTCGATTAGTATACAAATATATATAATACTATTACCTTTAGTTTAAAAAAAATTAGTTAATTATAAGTTATATATAATATAGTTTAAGTCTTTAGTATATATAAAGTAAATTTAATACTAATTTTATAAATTTATTATAAATTTATAATTTTTCTATTATAAATATTAGCGATACTTAATTTTATTTAAAGATACTAGTTTTTTACTACATATCTTATTTAAATATATAAAAAAAGATAATTAGTAGAAAATATTAAATAGATAAAACCTTAGTTTTTATATAATAGTTTTAGTTTATTAACTAAAATAATAACGTATTTAACACAGTATATTTTTATAAAAAATAATAAATAAAAAGTAGTTAATTAACGTACTTTACGAGCTTTATAAAACTGCGGTATAATGTAATAATAAAAACTTAATAAATACTAAAAAGCTTATATATAATAAGACTATATATAAGTAGTATAAATTTTAAACTTTTAAAAGTTATACCCCTTTCTTTTAGTAAGGATAAGATACTTTACTAAATATAGCGACGCTTTATTTATACTTTAATCTATATTTATAGATTAGTAACTGCTTATAATTATTTTAAAAGTTATTAGTAATTACTACTTATAATTATATATAAAGTAATTAGTTAATCTAGGAGTTACTAGGCGTATAAACTTTAAAACTAATAGAGTTATTAGGCTAGTATCTAGAGCCTATAATATCTAGCTGTTATATAAGTTTAGTTATTCATTTATACTCTATACTATATTTCTTACTTTTTAAAATTCTACTAAATATTTATTTAGTCTTTTTTAAGTTATTTTATACTATTACTATTACTGCTGTTATATCTTAAGCTACTAATAAAAACCTATTACCTATCTTTATTATAGAGGCGCTTTTTATTAATAAGATTATATAAAAATTATATAGTAATATTATAACTCTAGTTTTAAAGGCAGCTTATAGTACTTTAGTAATTAATAAATTCTTTTATAAATAACTTATTAAAATAGTGCCTAAAATAGCTACTAGCTAAACTAAAAAGTAGAGGTTTATTATTTTTTATAAGTTTAGTTATATACTTAGTATATACTACTAAAAAAACTAACCCGTAAAAGAGAGCTTTCTTACTTAAATAAAGACTATAAGGTATATATAAAAAATAAAAAAGAGTAAATAATATAATAAACTTATAGTAAGTTATAAATAATATTAAAACTAAGTAGATAAAATAATACATATATAAGAGTACGCGATTAAAATCTAAAATATTTTTAATTAAGTAATATATTACTATAAGGTTAGGTAATACTAAGTATACTTTTATCCTTAATTAGTAGGTATTACTAATTAGGCGGTAGATATTTTTTTTATAGGCGGCGTATGTACTAATAATAGTAAATATAGCTTTTTTTATTCTATAAAGCTACTAGATAAGCCAGATATATATATAACTTTAGCGGGCCTTTATAATATTATTATTTTAGTAAAAAGTTTAACAGGTACTATAGAGGCTTAGTATAAAATTAGGTAAAAAAACGTTACTCTAAATTACGTAAAAAGTCTATAATAATATTATTAGTTTATAATATTAGTAGGCGGGGTAAAACGTAATAAAAATAAAATATAAAAGAATAAATAAGTCTTTTATACTCCTGCTTAGGAGCAAAATAAAAAGTAGTATATATATAATAATTAAATTTTTTTATTTTAACTAATAATTATACTATATTTTTAGTTTATTATCGTTACTACCCCCGTATATAATAAAACTAAATAAGTAAATCTAGTATAGCTAGATTTTAATAATTAGGGTTATATAATAAATAGTTTTAGAAAGTTAATAAATACGTTTTAAAAGACTTAGTATATAAATATAATAAACTTACTATAAGTATTAAAGAATAAAAGTAGTTAATTAATATACTTTATAAGCTTTATAAAGCCGCGGTACAATATAGTAACGAGAATAAAATTAATAAATAAAAGTAAAAATATTTTTATATTTTAGCACTATTTTAATAAACTTTTATTATATAAAAATTTATTATTTATATTTTCTATATAAATATTAAGAAGTAAGAAGGTTAAATGCCTTATAATTTATAGTAAAATATTTGCTATATATAATATAATATAAGAGCATATATTTTTATTATAGAAATAATTCCCTATATAAATAACTACTAGGTTTTATTAAATAAGTATATAAAAAATTAAGACTAGTAAAATAATTATTTTTTAATTTTACTACTATATCTAGTTTTCTAATTATAGAATTGTTTTTAGCTAAATTTATATTTTTTTTAAAAAATTATATATATTTTATATATATTTATTAGAATACTAACTAATAATATATTTTATTATATTATATAACTGTTATTTTTTTTAGTAATATTTTAATACTAAATTTTATAAACGTAAAGTTTTTAAATATTAATTTTAGTATTTATAAACTTTTATTAATTTAAATAGTTTATTATATTAACTAAATATTTAATATTCAAAAATACGTTATAACTATATAAAAGTTATTATTTAAGTACTTTTACTAAATTTTTTTATACTAAAAGTACTTTTTTTATATATATATATTATTATTATTATATAATAGTACTATTTGTATATAAATCCCTATATATATAATTAATAATAAAATTTATTAAAAAAAGCTAGTATATAGTAAATAATAATAAGTTTAGTAGAATAAATATTATTTAAACTAAAAAATATCTTTTCTATATTTATATTTATATACTAATTAAACAAATAGTGTAGCTATAGTGGCTCGGGGCGACTAAAAGGGGTTTTAAAAAAGGAGAAGTATATATATATCTTTATACTTAGTACCTTTTATATTAATAGTCTCTTTACCTTTAACTTATTATTAAAAATTTTTATATTTTTAAAATTCTTATATATTTTAAGAGTTTATTTAAATTTAGTATTTAAAATTTAGTATACTAAATAATATATTTTTACTTAACAACAATTATTAAAAGTAAGTCAAAAAGGACGTAGGCTAGCCTAAAAGTAAAGTAATAGTATAAGGATGTGTGTGCTTTTACTATATGCACAGGTACAAGGAGGCGTGTAAAAGGGGAGATAATAAAGGCGCCTTTTTACTTAATATTGTAAAATACAGTACGCTAATACTAGTAAAAAAAATTATAAATATAAATATATATTAAATACTATAAAAATTTTATTTATATTCTTTATTACTAAATTTTTTTATATAAAAAGTTTTTAAAATAATAATTATACTACTATAACTAGCTTTACTATATTTATCTAGCTGCCCAGCCTAATGCCCCACAAGGGCGCTTAACAAGTTGGCCAAGGTCGTCTACCAGATGCGGCGGTTATAAATAAATTACACCAACACTTGCTCAGTCCCTACCAATATGCCTCTGTCAAGTGTTCAAGTCGCTATTTATGCTTAAAGTAGGCCCATTCATAATACCCACACTCAGTCGAGTTCCAGTTGCTATGCCGGTCACCACAATAAATGACTGGTAATTCACGCTCTGCCAGGATATGACATTGTGTAGACACGAGAGAGAGAACCACTTGCCGATATTTTCTAATATCCATGTCTTTTCCAAGAGCGTGTGGCCACACTATATGATGGCTACCTTGGAACTCTGGTCAGCCAAATCCTTAACCAAGATGCACCAGAGTTTACCTGAATTCAATCACTAGTTCCCCAAAGATCTTTCTGCTTGTTCCCCGTCAGAAATGTCCCAGAGTTGTAGCAGCGCTGGGCAGTTCACGCTTCAGCTTCTTGGAGCCGATGCTACCGTACAAGTCGATCAAGACTTTTGTAGCTGTGGCTTTCCAGTCTTCGTTCTTGTTCACTTCTTCCACTAGTTCGCCAAGGATCTTGTGCGCTTGTTGCAGACGCTCCGTGTCCATGATACGCGGTCCAGGGAACTTCAGATAGACCTGGCAGAGGATGTAGTAGGTCACTATGAAGCAGGGGTCCGACCAAGCCTCGGCGTGGTCTACACGGCCCAACTTGAGGTAACCATCAGTGGTTAGTACGTCGTCCTGTGAAACTTCTCCGCCGTAGCGCAAGGCTAAGGTGATTATTTGCAAGTTTGGCAAGACATCATAACGCAGCCAGGCCTCAGGAAGCACAGCACCACCATCCAGAAAGCTCTGCATTATATGTTGTAGTCCATAGTACAACGCAAGCGTCATCGGCTTCCACGTGCTTTCGCTAGTTTCGGAGAAGCCGTTCGGGTCGATTAGGTTCTGGGCCAAGAGTTTGAAGATCAAACTATATATGCCCCTATTGCAGAGGCGTATGAATTGCTCCCGGGACAGACCATGCTTGATAGCATCTTCTTTCATGATGAGTTCGATGGAATCTTCCCCTGCGTAATTTATAGCTAAAGTTTTCCAGTTCCGAAAGCAGCGCTTGGGAAACTCCAAAACACGAGTATGTACCCACGCGCCCTCTATCCTGCCCATCACCCAAATATGGACCCCCTCGCAATCCGTATCAAACCCGCACCTCCACCCACCCCCGAGCCCACCATGTCCGACACCATCCTACAAATCAAGATCATGGATGACCCCAGCGGCTATACCACAGGTGAGCCGCCCACCGCCGCCCCGCCCCCCCACCCTGCTAACAGCGTACCACGAACGTTGCTCCGCGATATAAAAAGACGTACCTGGACGCCGAGTACAACGTCTGCACGACGGCCCGCACTTGTATTGATAGCTCTGGGGTGGAGTTATAGAGGTATACGGCCGTAGTGTACTGGAGCAAGGGAACGGAGCTGAAGAGTTGTGAGATAGTTGCTGTTTCCGACAAGGAGCTCCGGGTGCACGGTACTCGAGGCTTATCAAGCGCTGCTTGGGGGAGACACAGGAGTTGGGGGTGTATCTTGCGCGGTTGTAGAAGAGAGCGTGTGCTGATGGAGGAGGCGCGTGGGGATGGTGGGGAAGGAGTGTATAGAGTGTGGCAAGATAGAAGCATGGAACAAAAGGCGACGATGATGCCCTGGAAGGGGTCTTGGAGTGTCGAACTCAGAAATACCCTTGACTGTAGTGTACTGTACTGTACATGCCTTCCACACATTGCGAGCCCTTCGCTGCGCTGCGCCGCTAACACTCGACCCCGTACCTCCTCAACGTGTTCTTCGCGGTGGTGACCTTCATGCCAATCCTATACTCCGTTAGTACCCATTCAAGCCCTTCCCAAGACAACATACCTCGCATCCAAATCATAGCTCTCCCACCCGCTAACCTCCACCAAATACCCCCTACACTCCTCCAACAACTCCGGATGCTCCTCCGGCCGCCCGTCCTTATCCGCCTCCCGCCACACACAGGCCGCCATCTCGTACCGCGCGCACGGCGCCGTCCATGCATCCCGATTCGCCCCCTTAAACAGCGCCTTATCATGGGCGATAATCTCCCTCCTGAGCACCTCCTTCGCGCGCGCCGTCTCGCCCTTGCTCCGCCAGCACGCCGCCCGCAGCAACGCCAGGATGGCCTTCTCGTCGAGGGACTCCTTGCCCCAGTGCGGATTCTCCGCGCCCTCGCTCCACGCGAGGCTCGCGAGTGAGGCGTCGATGTGCTCGTCGCGCATGCGCTTGTAGCCGTTCCAGAAGTAGACGATTTCCTCGAGGGGGGAGACGCCGACGGCGTCGACGAGGGCGCAGTCCCACGCCTTTGCGCGGTGCTCCCACTTTGCGACTTTGCGCTTGACGAAGACGTCGAAGGGGAGCTGGCGGCCCATGAAGGCCTTCTTGCCGATATTCGGGGCGACGCGCTGGAAGTACTCGAGTGCTTTGGCGGCGTGGACTTGGGCGGCGGCGGGGTCGGACGACTTGGTGCGCCGGTAGAGCTCGATGTGGCAGGCGCCGCAGATGTAGTAGTATAATCCGTGGCTCCAGCTGTTCAGGGTGACGCACTTGAGGAACGCGGCGGACGTACCCTCGTAGTCGTGCATGTACATCGTGTGGAGCGCTCGCTCGAACCACTCTAGTGCCTCCAGCTGTTTGAGCTTGGATTCCTTCGTGCTGGCCGCAAATGCGACGGATTTCTCTAGCTCTTTCTCCGAGGCAAGCATGCGCGCTTCTTCCAGGAGCCAGAGATGACTGTAGGGATACCGTTTGCGCATCTCGATTAGTAGCGCTTTGCATCGCTCCCGCGGATATGAGCCCTCCCCTGTCCGCGGGAGGATGTCGCAGAAGCCGGTGATGCCGTTGTAGTACATGAACAGGACGAGCCCAGCCATGGCGCCGTGAATGTTGTGGAACTTGGTGGCTTGCCATAGCATCTGGACACCGCGTTCCCGGTCGCCCCTGAATCCGACAATCTTCAGCAGCGTCGAGAATACCGGCGGAACCAGGGATATCATGAGCAGCAGAATACCAAAACAGAAGTTGGAGCCCGAGATGATGAACATATCGACAGGGTGATCGCCGAAAAGCGAGACGTCCTCATTAGCCTTTACAGTCTCCGACAACGTCAGCTGTTCAAAGTCCTCTACTGCATCCGGTACCAACGTCTCCGGCTCCTGGTCTGAAGGAGGAAGGTTCTTTGCCGAACTCGAGTTGATATCCAAATCTCCTCGTGCGTTGTCCAACGCCACTGGCTGCCCTTTGTCGGCTAGCATGTTGAGATGGCCCATGTACTCCATAGGCGTCTCCAGGCCTTCGTGCTCCTCGTCTGCATCTACGAAGTCGAAATCGTCGTCTTCTTCGTCCTGTCCTTCTTTCTCTCTTTCTGTTGTCTCCGGCGCTGGTACCGGTTTCTCGCCCTTGGCCTCTCTCCCCACCTTGTCCAAGCTCGTCCTCGATGCATCCGCAGACACCTTCTCTCGCGCGAGCGGCTCAGGCACAAGCGCCTTCCCACCTCTCCCCTCCGCCCTCGAAGCCGGTCTCGACGAGGCCGCTGAGCTCGCGTCACCCAAACTACTCGTACTCCGCTCCCTCAGAAACTTCTTCTCGGCCTCCAACACGCTCTCCAGCGCCAAGTACGCCTTCCGCAGCTTATAAAAGCCCTTTATCGCCTCGGTCAAGCTCTCGTTGAGCACGCCCACGATGGCGCTCATGAGCTGGGCCTCTGCCAGGCACACGGCGTACTCGGTGCCGACGGGGTAGATGGCCGACTGGTACGCGCTCGGGGTGCGGTGCGCGCGGCGCTGGTTCTCGTACGCGGTGGCCTCGGCGGTGGCCAGCTGGTCGGAAGCTGGGCGCGTCAGCTCGGCGGTAGGTCATGACATGGCTCGCGCGACGCAAACCTTCCCGCATGATGTCCTGCTCGAAGCCCAGCGTGGCCCGCATAAAGGTTACAACGCCCTTTCCGAGCTACACGCGCGTAAGTCCCCGCCCGTCAAATGTGCCTCGCGTGGCGGCGCAGATACCTGGTGGAACGGCGAGCTGCCTTTGCTGAGATGGGCTTCTGCGGCCTCGACGTCGTCGTTCATGATGTGGGTGACGGCTTCGAGCGCGACGTTAGTTCCTATTCTGCGTCATCTGCGCGAGGCAACATGTATCTTCGTACCAGACATTGCGTCCTCAACTGCACCGATTAGCGACACGTACACGACACTCTCTAGGCTGTACCCACTCTGCGCCAGCTCATCCAGCGCATTCAAGCTCCTCGTCGCCCCGTGGGCAACCTTGTTCTTCGCGCCGCCGAGCCATCCTCCGACTTTCAGCATGCCGTGCGCAACGCCTGTTCTGTATATACTCCGCGGGGCACAGGGAGCGCAACGAAGCACTAGGCGTGAGGAATTGATTAAGCTAGATAGAATACCTAGCGTACCAAGGGCGGAACAAAACTAATGTACACGCCAGCTCCGAGGCTGGTCGCGGTGCTTACATGCATGCATCGGTCCTCCGAGGCAGGAGTGGTACGTAGTCCTCCGTCCTCCGTCGTCCGACGTTGACCGCGGACACGGAATCCCGGCGTTGGGTAATTTATATCCGATGATAAGCCTACCCTCGCAGTATAATATTTCCCCATTCTATAATAAACAGATTCACTAATTGAGATGGACAAAAGTAGAGAGAGCCAAGGTATACAGAATAGCTTATTTCCAAGAAATGATATACCTATAAAGGCATATATTATTCCAAGACTTCTTCATCAAGGTCTATCGGACACGAAAGCTCACCACCTGCATCATGCCAGACACGCCTTCCAAATCCTATTATAAACGTCCACCTGCAAACTAGATACACGCCGGACAAACTCAAAACCCTAAACGTGTTACGGAAAGAAACCATCGACCTGAGCCTCCCCCTGGCGCAGATCCAACCCAGTCACCTGGGCACCTGGCCCCAACCCCACGTGACCCCAGCGCCAAGCCACCTTCCCGCCCCACCCACCATCGCCGCCGTGCGCCTCACGCTCGCAACCACAACACCAAGCTCCCGCCGCACACACATTCCACACCACACTACTCACCCCAAATCCGTCTCCAGAATGTCCGCCGCCCCCCAAGGCTCCTCCACAACCACCAAAGCCGTCGTCCCCGACCCGCAGCCCGCCAACCCCGCGGTCCCCAAGAAGTCCGCCGCGCAGCTCGAAGAAGACGACGAGTTCGAGGACTTCCCTGCCGAAGGTAGGCTACACGCCACCCTCTACAAAAATTAGCCCTTCTACAAAGCGGGGCTGCATGAAGGAAGAGAAGGGGGGGGGGGATGTTAAATGTGGGAGGCGGGCTGTGTGCTGACGAGGTGCGCAGACTGGACGGAGGAAGATACGCAGTTGCCGGGTGGCAACTGGCATTTGTGGGAGGAGAGCTGGGACGACGACGATACGAGCGATGAGTTTGCGACGCAGTTGAGGTGAGTGGATACTATTTACCGGGTGTGTGAGGGTTGGTTGGGCTAATTTGTGGGGGCAGGGAGGAGCTCAAGAAGTTGGGGCAGCAGTCGAAGTGAGGAGGGGATGCAAGAAAACGAGGGCGGATATCACGAGATAGCTTCCGCTTCGAGGCGTATGCATCACGCGGAGGACAGTGCGAGAGAGCGGAATCTTAGCACGGCCGAACATGAGAGAGTGCACCGCATATCATCACACACAGCCATCAGACTGTGTCGGCGTACTAGTCGACCATACCGCGCTTGAGAAGCGCTAGAATCATACATCATAACCTCGAAGAAACCCCTTCCGTCTATTTTGAGCCTTCGACGTTCATAGCCAGTGCGATCTACTTACTTGACAGGGCCGCCACGCCAGGCAGTTCCTTGCCCTCGAGCAGCTCGAGCGACGCACCGCCGCCAGTCGACACGTGCGACAACTTGTCCTCGACGCCGTACTTCGCCGCAACGGTAGCCGTGTCACCACCACCAATGATGACAATCTTGCCGCTCTGCGCAGCGGCCACGACAGCGTCCATGGTAGCCTTTGTGCCGTTGGCGAACTTCTCAAACTCGAACACGCCCGGCGGCCCATTCCACAGGATCGTCTTCGCCTCGTCGATGGCCTCCTTGTACAGCTTGATCGACTTCTCGCCGCAGTCGAGCCCCATCCACCCATCCGGGATCCCGTCCTTGTCCTCCGCATACCCCGTCTGCGCATCCTTGTCGAACTTGTCCGCCGTGATGTAGTCGACCGGCAGCACCATCTTGACGTTGTTCGTCTTGGCCTTCTGCACGAGGTCGCCGACCGTCTTGGCGCCGTTCTCGTCGAACAGGCTGTTGCCAATCTTGACGTTCTCGAGCGTCTTCTTGAAGGTGAAGGACATGCCGCCGCAGATGATGAGCGTGTTGACCTTGTCGAGGAGGTTGTCGATGAGCTGGATCTTGTCCGAGACCTTTGCGCCGCCGAGGATGGCGAGGAAGGGGCGGGCGGGGCTCTCGAGCGCTTTGGCGAAGTACTCGAGTTCCTTCTTGACGAGGAAGCCGGAGGCCTTTTGCGGGAGGTCGACGCCGACCATGGAGCTGTGGGCGCGGTGCGCGGTGCCGAAGGCGTCGTCTTCGCACGGTTAGCTTGCCTTGCCTGATCGCTTCTCTTCCCAAGCGTAGAAGCATGCATGTATAGGCAAAAGTGCACTCACTGATATAAATGTCCCCCAGCGCAGTCAACCCCCTCCTAAACTCCTCCACCTTCGCCTTATCCGCCTTGACCTTCTTCCCCTCGGCATCCTTGCTGCTCCCCTCCTCCTCGGCATGGAAGCGCAAGTTCTCCAGCAAAATGACCTGTCCGTCGCTCGCGCCATTCACCGTGTCCTCAACCTGCTTGCCGACGCAGTCGTCGACGAAGACGACCTTCCTGCCGAGCAGCTTCTCGAGCTCGGGCACGACGGGCTTGAGACTGTACTTGGGGTTGGGCTTGCCGTCGGGGCGGCCGAGGTGCGACATGAGGACGACGGTCCTGGCGCCGTGCTCGATGGCGTGCTTGATGGTGGGCAGCGCGCCGACGATGCGCTGGGTGTTGGTGATGTGCTTGTCGGCATCGAGGGGCACGTTGAAGTCGACCTGGGAGAGCGATCGTCAGCGCAATTGCGAGGGAAGTGGTGGAATCAGACGATGGACGTACACGGACGAGCACGCGCTTGCCCTTGAGGTCGACGTCGGTGATGGAGAGCTTGTTGGAGAGAGACATGGTGGGTGTTGCCGATGCTGTGCGTGATGGAACGTCAGGTCACAATTGGGGTGCTCAATGGCAGAAGGAGACGCGGAGAAGATGGAGCGGAAGTGGCTCAAATATGCGTCTCGGGCGGATCCGCGGGGAATAAGGCTTACGTCTTTTGCTGTGCAGCTGGCGTCGACGCAGGGCTTGATCGTCGAATCGATCGATGTCATACGCGGGGCTAGAGGTTGGACGGTGGCATGGTGGGGCAACCTTTCCGTCAGCCCACCTTCACGCAGAGCAACTTGAACTACAGGGAAAAGCAATTCGACCACGAAGTGATTCATTCTATCGATTCAGGTTCCAGATTCACGTACACCATCGACTCATCGCTACAATTCCGAAGCATCTATACTCAACCGATGGGATGAGTTACCTGGGTATTAAGCATCTCACATTTCGACAATTAGACGTACTTTTGTATGCAGAACCTATCTGCTCCGAACCCGACCGATTCCGAGGTCTACAAGGAGACGCCATCTACCCATGTGCAAATAACCCAGCCCTGAAGTTGCGCCACGATCCACTTTCCATGTTTTGCTGCATGCGCGGCCGAGAGCACACACGCCTAATCCACTCAAGCATCTACACCATCACGGGAGTCTCAAACCTGGGAGTGAAAATATGCGATTGTAACCTAATCACGAACCATACACATGAATACTCCACCGATTCCAATCTACCAAGGGCGGTACCAATCCCAAACGCCAACTGGCTGTCAGCCCAGTATGCAATTGCGCTCAGCGCGTAAACTTTAAATTGTAGCTCCAATATGCTGAGCTAAGCACCGACCATGTTCCGATGTACTTGTACACAGCTCATATGGACTGCAAAGGGAATTCGTAAGGGGTAAACGGACTTAGGCCTCTTCAGCCGAGTTGGTGAGGGACAAGTAGGCGGTCCAAGCGATACCGACGGTGGAAACAAAGGGCTGGTAGAAAGGTCAGCATGTAGACGAAACAAAGCATGAGCGGCGGTTTGGCATACAATCTGGAACTGGACAGGCATGACGCGGAAGTTGATGATCTGCACCGCCGGCCACACCAAGTAGTTGGCTTTGAGGGCCGGGACGTAGATGTCCTGGAACTTGCGGGCGACTGCGCGCTTGCCGCCACCCTCGGCGACAGTCATAAAGGTGAAGAAGCATGCCAGACCTAGTGCACGATTAGCGTCGAGTTGGCGTGTAAGGGTTAAGGTCCGCCGTACCGACTGGAGCGAACATCAGCTGATCCAGAGCCATGCGCTTCAACGCGGGGACCATGGCAGAAGTCTTCGTAATAGGGAATGTCCTTGTCAAGAAACCGAACCACTTGTGCTGTATGGGGGCCATCAGGAAACCGTACGACATGAAGCGCGTCAGACGCTCAAAGTCGAACGGCGGCGGAAGCGCTTTGGAATCGGGGATGAGGTCGCGGTCGGAGAAAATATGCCGCCGGTCCAGGTCGTGGATCTCGATGGCCAGGAAGTCATCTTTGTCGCCCTTGCGCACTGCACGCTGCCGCACCGCGGTGAGGGTCTGTGCTACTGTGTCCGCTATGCCACCCAACACCTGCAAGGATATTAGCGATCATTCCGGTTGTATTTACAGAGCATGGTAGTAGCTTGGAGGATATCGTATCTCGCGCGAGCGAGTGTGGAAGGGACGGGCGCCAAGGGGCCGGGTTTATGGTGCGTGTAAGGGAGAAGGGAATCGTACAGCGTTGGTGATCATAGTCGTGAGTACTGGCATATCCGTCAGCAAAGGCACTTATTCAACACATGATCCGATCGTACCCGGTCGCTGCGCATAGTAGGAATTAAACTTCCTCGTCAAGAGGGATACGGCCGCCATCTGGAGGAGGAAGACACAGGCGTGGAGGAGCGGCTACAAGCGATCAGCGTGTGCGCAGGAAAGTGGCGCCCGGGCAACTCACAATCTTGCCGTAGATCCAGCGCGTGTTCAGGTGGTATAGGAAGCGTCGGCGCGTGCCCTCAATCATGGTGGATGCTGTGTTGGGCGGTCGCGAGAAAGCGAGAGCGCAAGGTTCACTTTGCGATGACGTCCGAATTATGCGGGCCCGTGCTTATCTCGGCACAAGTGTCTCTATCGCGATCTCTGCGTGGCGGCGGCTTTTCGGCTTGCGCAAACGCGAACGAAGTGGAAGGGCGACTGCAAGGCGGCGTGAGGTGTAGTGTTGGGAACGGGCGGTTAGGACTCCCGGGAGTCGTTGACGCAACGTCGCTCGAGCCTCGCTGGTGGCGGAGCCTATCAAGTGACTGCCCGCTGACCCTGGATGAGAGCACTAAACGACCGCTGCTACAGGCAGCATCATGCAGAATCCGTGTATTCCTCGTTGGACCTCTGAAGAAACCTGACTCTGGGCCCTTCGTCCCTACAAGTTCAATCTCACGGCCTGAGACAGTACTGTCTTTCCGTGTGTTTCCGTGGACGGACATCTTGTCGGGTGGCCTATTCCACGCTATAACCTTCCAAGCACACATCTACTTTTCATACTGTATGCACCGTATCTGGCTCCAGTTGTCCAATACCGAACTAACAATAACAACTTCCTCAACTTCAACTTCCCTGTGGTTGACACGCCTCTTCAGATGATCCCATGCAACGTTCCCTCCACACGAATCACCCTCCCACCTACCTCCTCCTTCCCTCTCTTCTTCTTCTTCTTCTTCCACTGTTTCCTCGGCTTATCCCCTGTTCCAACCCACAACTTCGCATACCCAATAATCCACGGATTCAGCGCCCTCTCATCAAGCGCAACCGCCATGACATTCGACCTCGACGTGCTCGGCAGCTTCCACCGCATACTGTGGAAATACCACCGGCCTCCCTCCCCCCACCACCTCCAATGCCAGTGCACCCGTACAATCCCCGCCGTCGGACTCGCCAGGAGCACCTCCGGCCCATATGTCCTGCGGATGACAAAGTCGGTGCAAGGCGGGAGTTCCGTGGTGCCGAAGAGGCGGCGGTGCTTGAGGTTGAAGCGCAGCAGCGTCGAGGGGACGGCCTCCCAGGGCGAAAAGTTACGCTGTTGGATGCCCAGGCAGTGGATGGTTCCCGTGGAGGTGTTGAGGTAGTACACGGTGCCGCGGTAGCAGGTCAGCGCCGTGATGCCCAGAGGCGGGTTGTACAGGGCGTTGTTGGGCGGGACGACGGCGGGCTCCATGCTGGGGTGTGCGAACCAGACGGCGCCGCGGCCGTCGTTGGCGTCGAGGATGTAGATCCTGCCTTGCGTGGCGTCGGAGACCAGCAGGTGAGGGAGACGCTCGAGTTTCCTGGGGTTCGCGGACGAAAAGGGTGGCGCGGGAGGAGCCAGTGGGAGAGTGGTGATGCCCCGGAGGCATCCGGCGTAGGGCGCGTCGACGAGCTTCTTGACCTCGACCCAGCCGTTGCCTGTGCCCCATCTCTTCAGGTCCACGATCCAGATGGCGCAGCGGCCTTTCTTCAGAACCAGTTCGATCCTGTGCGGTTTCGCTAGCGTCGTCATCTCGTCCTCGCTGGTGATGATTGCGTATCGCCAACGGTCCAGTCTTGTCATTCCGTGGCACGCCTTCACACCATCGCCAAATTGATGGAGCGTCTGCCACGCCCGGCTGTTCCTTGGGTCTTCCTTCGTCGCTTTCATATTGACATCGAGGCGGCGCAGCTCGGGTGGGTGATGCATAGCGAGAAGTAGGTCGGTGCGCGAGTGCTGTATGATCTTGGAGACGCACGTCGCAGGGGGAAAGTTGACGAGCGGAGTGATACGGGGCCATTGCGTGCTGGGATCATCGTGACTGCTCGCATAGCCATACGACATCGACTTGTGATACTAGGGATGGTGGAAGTGAGTGATGATTGTAGGTACGGAGGGTTAGAGCGAGACTATCAAAGGTCTAAATGATACACCGTTGGGTCAACATTCTTAGGGTAAGTTCATTTTCGAGAGGAAGGTGCCTCGGACCAATAAGGCAAAACCTGAATCTTTCTGAGGTCGAAGTTTCCAGCTTATTGGCCGTTATCACTCTGCATCAACTTTCACTCCCGGTTGCTCCTTCCACTCCGACAGCCACCCTTCCAATCCATCCGGAATCATTTCCACAAGCTTTTCAGTCTCTTCCGAAACCCATGCCCACGTCAGTGTCCCTCCCTTCTCTCATGCAACCACAGCATGCTTGCCTCTGGCGATACCCCGGGTAAGCGCACACAGTCATGGAGTATACTTCGTCTATTCTCCTTAGCACTCCACCACACATAGCTATATCTCGTCTCGCATACGAATAATAAAGGGCACTCCTTGCCTCAGATACGCCCTCTTGGCCGCCCTCTCGCACCCCCCCGTCTCCCCTTATCGTCCTTACCTTATCTACCCGCATACCATTCCATTCGGCAAGCCAAACCACCGCCCACCCTTACACCAATCGCTCACACCCGTTACGCCCCCGGAACCAGCACGCACCAAACACAATCGGCACACCCCATGCCCGCGCAAGGACTATGCACCTTGATGAAGTACGACGTTGCGCTTCCGTCGCGTCGAGCGGATCGCGCCCATAAGCTGCCGCCGTGCGCGACCGCGGACGCGATCTCCGACTGACCCGGTCGGTCGGACGTACTACCCGAGCCTGTGAGCGGCATAGCAGCTGCGGTCTAATCGTAGAACAACCTACGCTTGATTCCACTACTGCGTAACGCTGTCAATACGAATCGCCAGACGCGGGGGCGCCATGGGCAGCAGGTGCGACGCGGCTTGCCCAGGTGACGTGGTTACTACCCAGGTATATCCCGATCCAAGAAAGTAGTAAGTTTTCGGTTTAGCTGGCTTTGGCTGGATACGACTACAAACCGCCCCGTTTCTATGCTATACCCGCACGATGCTGCTATTGCCCAGGCTAATCTCTTTACGTTTCTCCGTGGGAGCCCTATCGACTTGGTGTACGCTACGTCCTGACTTCACACAGAGGTGGGTAAAAGCAGAGGCGCTATAACTATGGCCTATCAAACCTAGGATCTTTCGAATTTCACGGCTGTGGAGCGGTGTCGCCCGGGTTACTATTTGCGTGACGCGTGTGCCGCGCCGTGCAACAGAGGGCTCGGCAGCGGCCAATGCCGCCATCAAACGCTCGTGGCTCCTTAGCTTGGAGACCAGGTTGTCACGTACGAGGCTCATGTCACACGTATAGTAGACAGGATACACAGGCTTCGAGGGATTACCACGCTCGTAACATGGCGCACGTTATCAGTTTGATTAGTTCGGTGTCTATTCGCAACGCACTGATGTATTGATAGTAGGCACCCGGTCCAAACTTCGAGCCTATCCCAACGCCTGGGATGCTCCTGCGAAGGGCATTGCTTTTTCAGGTTTAGATCGGCAAGGTGGCACCAGGTGGTGCGAAGGCTCTCGGTATCATGTCATGGGGGCCTCCTGTGGCCCTCACGGAACTGCCATGAGCTTGTTCTGCTCTTGCGCAAGCGTCAATCCCTCGGGTGCTTGCCGGAAGAGCACAATTTCCGACTGTTTGAAGTATCGTCGCGCATCTGCGTGAGGTCAGCTAGGTGGTTGCTGATGGATGCAGTCGCATACCTTCATCAATAAGCACCAAACTGAGATAGTACCGCGTAGAGTACTTCTTGTTGACCTCTCGGAACGTGGGGGTCAGATCGAAGCCGCCCAGGAATAGCCGGATGGGAATCGTCTCTCCTAGCTACCCGTCAGTATCCGTTCCTGAACCCCAAGCCACGAGAAGCTACCTCGTGATGGCGAGCCATCCATGATCTCGAAGCGCACCAAAGTCTCGCTCTCGTTGTACTGGTTGGGGGTTGCGCCCGTCGTCTCCCTCCGGATGATGGAGAGCTCCATGTGCTTGATCTTTAACCGCACCAACAAGAAGTATATCCGCCCGACAATGACGTCTTTGAGATGGTACTTGGACTTGGAGTACTCGAACTCGATGTGTAGGCAGTCCTCGATACCGACGTCCATCTTGATGGAGCTGTTGGTCTCGGGCGGTATCCGGTACGAGTAGACCCAAAGGTCCTTTTCCCTCACCACGTCGGCCATGCGCCGCGATACGGTGACGCGCAGAAAGTAGCGCAGCTTGACGTTGATGCCATTGTAGGATTCGTACTGCTTCTCGACGTTCTTGAAGTTGAAGTTGAAGGTCTGGGGGTGCTGCAGCTCGCCCGGTGCGGCCAGCTCCTGGCCGAGCGACAGGAACTCGTGGTGGTTGCCGCGGTCGAAGAACATTTCTGTATGCGTTAGTTTCGGTGCAAAACAAGCGCAGCGGCAGACGCACCGATTGTGCCAATGAACTGCACCTTGATGCCCGTGTGCTCCAGGCGCTTTCCATCCTTGGGCCGGATGGTGACCTGCCCCTTGACCGACTCGCCATCGAGGTACAGCGGCACCTTCTCTTTGCGGTTCTTGTCGAGCTTCACGTCGACGGTCTGGCGGTCGTCCGAGTCCTCGAGCACGATGTCGATGTCGACGGGCGTGGAGAAGAAGTAGGACATGGCGGGCGATGGGGCGGCGCTCCGGCACGGGGACGCGATGCTGTGCGGGTGCGCTCAGTGCGTGCATCGATGGGCGGAGTGGATCGCTTAGCTAATCGCGCAGGCTCAAGCCAGACCCCACCTCGAGCTCCGCCAGCCCTCCTCCCGCATTGCATCGCGAAGCATCCTCTCTAGGCGATGATGATACACGTGCGCGAGGCAACCGTGCCAGTGGAAGTTGATGGATTTGACGAGATGGTGTTGAGGTTGTTGCCTGAGGGTGCGAACCATGGTTGACGAGACTGCTCCGCTGCTCCGCTGCGCACACAGATTCTTCGCCCGTCCGCCACACACCCATCCACACATCCTCTGTCTCCATTTCCGCTCGCGAAGCATCGCTCCCCCGAAGCCTGTCGGCACCGTCGCCACGTCGCTGGTTGCACGGCCACAGCATGGTCACCGGATCTCCTCCAACTGCACGAGCAGCCGCCGAGATGGGCTCGCCTTGCAGCAGCCTGCAGCCCACAGGGCGGTGTGCACACGCGACGCCTTGCATCCATCTCCAGATTCCCGTTTCCCCGTCTTGCCGTTGCGCGAACTAGGCCTGTGGAGAGCATATGGGAACCTCAGCCGGTGCCGAACGACGCCAACGTTGCAAGCTTTTGCCTGCCATGTAGTCGGCCTTTGCTTGGCCTCGCCGGACCCCCACGCACCGTTGCCCAACGCTCCATCCTGACGGGGCGTGCATTCTCGTCGCCGTCGCACAGCGCCCCGGACGAGACGCAGCCCAATCTGCACAGTGCCACGCGCCCTCGCACGCGGGAGGGGAAGATGCGCTGGCAGCAATCAAGGCAGCGTACCTGACGAGGACGAGGATCACGCTGCGGGGAGCCCATCCATGGCTATCCCGCACTAGCCCCAATTTCCAAACGCCGACGAAGATGCCGATTCACGTCACGACCGCCAAACACTCGCTTGCTCCAGGGCTCCCGGCCCACCGCTCCGGATGTGTTCCTACCGCCCCGGCCCTGCTGATACGCAGCCTAACATGTCTTGCCGTCATCGTGTCGGCATCTGGAGGATTTAAAAACAGCACCCGACCCGGCAGTTTGGTCGCTCGCTCTGGTGCACTTTCAACCTTCTTCTCGTAGCCATATCGGGTCGTACACACGAGACGGTCCCGCCGGTATAAATTTTGCTTGGCCCGCCCTCTTTGCTGCTTCACAAATTGCCTAGTACCTCTTGCATCCCTTGGCTGCCCGTCACCGCCCGTACCGACTGTTCACCGTCCCTTCAAACACCATGTTGCAAACCTTTGAGCCCGCGCAATCAGCTCCTCTTCATTATGCGCCCGCGCCCGCGCCTCCCCTCTCTGGCCCGGCAACGGCCCCGAATGCCTCCACATCCACGACTTCGGCGAAACCTGAAACAGACATGTCGATTAGGCCCCAGCACAACATTCTGATGGTAACCGGGCCCGCGGGTTGCGGTAAAACCACCGTCGCCAAGTTCCTCGCCGAGCGCTACGGCTTCTTTTACATCGAGGGCGACGATGTAGGTCGTGCACATGACCGTGTCCTTGGCGCCGCTAACACGTGCACAGTTCCACCCACCCGCCAACATCGAGAAAATGTCCAAGAACATTCCTCTGACGGACGCTGACCGCTGGGACTGGCTCATCACGCTGCGCGACCAAGCCTTGAACCAGTTGAAGTCCGGCGCCCATGGGGTCGTCATCACTTGTAGCGCCCTGAAGAAGAAGTACCGGGACGTGATCCGCACGGCGCGGCTCTACGACGAGGACCCCAACGCCAACGTGCGCTTCGTGTACCTCAAGGCCAGCAAGGAGGTGTTGCTGCAGCGCGTTGGCGGGCGCCAAGGCCACTACATGAAAGACACCATGGTCCTGAGCCAGCTGGCCGCCCTCGAGGAGCCTGGCGAGGACGAAACGAGGCAGCTGCACGACGTCGACATCGTCGATGTATCTGGGTCGCCCGAAGAGGTCCAGGAGCTCGTGAGCGCGGTCGTCGATAACGCTCTCCAGGCTAGCCAGGCCACCTCATGACCTAAGCGAAGCTCTGCGTTCCCTATCTATTCTTTCTTTCTTTTTGTCTTGGCCGCATGTCGACCGCGGATTGCTTTTTCCCTAGCGTTGAGCATGCCAGGCGTCGGCAAAGGGGTTGGGCGGAAAATGGCGCACTGATATATTGTTATACCCCTGCAAGAGGGATTTCGGTTGCCGTGGTTGAGCAGAGCGGCGCTGTCTAGACCAGAGATCTCCCGGAGGCATTAGCGAAGGATTTCGTTGGGTTCACCTCGAAGTGTCATGATGAATATCAGATGTCCTTTTCTATTATCAATGCGTGACGATCGGGGGCTGCATGCATGATGCATGCCTCACATGTTTCCTTGTACGTAACATCAGCCTTATCGTTATTCCGGCGTATTTACGAACATACTGGGCTTCGTGAACCGGCCTCCATTGTCAAGCGAATGGAATCATAAAGGGCGTTGTTCTGATCGGGGAGGACGTGGAATGCTTCGAAAATACGTCCAGGTGGAGAGACCTTGCGTGCGTGCGTGCGGAGTTAGCGTAGATCGTGCCCCATCGAAACCCAGTCTTAATGCGGCTCTTGAAATGTACCTCGGGACCGAGCCGTGAACATGAAAGTCTACAATGGTTTATACCGCCAGGGAGCAACCGTGACGGTGGGGACAGCTCTCGTAGCGCTTTCCCCAGGTTCGGCTTATAAGCGGACTGGCGGTTAAGCGCATCCCATTCTTGCTCCATCGCTGCGACAAATACCTCATATACGCGGAGTACATCAGCCACGAGCAAAAGCAAGAGAGCGAGTCCTTCAGCCAAGCTCAAAGTTGCGACAGTTTCTCGAACGACCGCTGCCAGCATTCCTTCCTCCCCCATCTGGCTAGCTCGCCTACCCCAGACCCCTCCGCCCACTACACGTTGTTGTACCGAGCCAACGGCTACCCTCGGACTTTGCACTCACAAACAATCCATGGCTCCCGGCGGCTTATGACCCGCGCCATGTACCTTCTCTCCTCCTCTGACTACTTTTTTCCCTTGCAGCCGCCATGAAGACCGCCATGTCCGCCCGTTTTCTTCGTCGGGCTGCGCTGCCGATTGCGAGAGCGGGGCCCCGCAGCTGCATCCAGCACAATGCGGTGCCCAGCCGAGGATTTGCTGGGACGCATAGGTTGAAGGTGGTCAAGCCGTATATTTTGGCGGACATTGGAGAGGGTGAGTGAGATTAGGTGGTGTTGTGGTGCAAAGAGAGGGCTAATGTTCGCGGCAAGGTATCACGGAATGCCAGGTTATTCAGTGGTTTGTGAAGCCTGGGGCGCGCGTCGAGCAGTTCGATCCCATATGCGAGGTACAGTCGGACAAGGCGTCGGTGGAGGTATGTACATATTCGGATCGTGGCGAAGGCAATGCTGAGTGGAGCAGATCACGTCGCGGTTTGACGGTGTGATAAAGAGGCTCTACTATGAGCCGGATGACATGGCCAAGGTCGGCAAGGTACGCGCATGCGGGTTCCATGTTTGGGGTTGGCATTACTGACTGGAGAAGCCTTTGGTCGACATCGATATCCAGAGCGAGATCTCGGAAGCCGACGCAGCGGTGCTTGACGGTGGCGTAGACAAGCAAACACAAGAGGCCCCGAAGGAACCCGCACCCAGGGAACAAGAAATAGAAGTGGGAAGGAATGACACTGCTGCTGTTACCGGAGATGTGCCGGCACAATCAGCACCATCCTTGCCCGCCGAACCCGCGCAACAGGAATCGACGCCTCGAACGACGCCGGGCAAGCACGCTTCCCTCGCGACACCAGCAGTACGGCACATGGTCAAAGCGGCGAACCTTAACATTGAAGACATAGAAGGAACAGGAAAAGACGGGCGTGTACTGAAGGAAGACGTACAAAGACATATACAATCTGCGAGGACCGCAGCAGCCGCGCCGGCACCATCACTGCCAACGGTACAACAATTGGAAGACCGCGCCCAGCCTCTCACGCCCATACAATCTGCCATGTTCAAAAAGATGTCTGCCTCGCTTTCTATACCGCACTTCCTGTATACCGACGCCGTAGACCTTACATCCCTCAACGCCATCCGCAAAAAGTTCAACGCCACTAGAGAGAAGTCACAACGCATCACGACGTTCCCATTCATCATAAAAGCCGTCTCGCTCGCACTACAACAACATCCGATAATGAACGCTCACCTAGACACGCAAACGAATCCGGACAAACCACAACTCATCTACAAGGGTTCCCACAACATCGGCATAGCTGTCGACTCGCCCTCGGGCCTCCTCGTCCCCGTCATCCGCAACGTCCAGTCGCTCTCCATCGAGCAGATGGCCGCGGAAATCGCCCGCCTGAGCGAGCTGGCACGCACCGGAAAGCTCGGCACAGAAGACCTGAAGAACGCAACGATCACGCTGAGCAATATCGGCAGCATTGGTGGGGGCGTTGTAGCGCCCGTCATTGTACCGCCGCAGGTCGCCATTGTCGGGATAGGCAGGGCAAAGGCGGTGCCGGCATTCGGAAAGGATGGGGAAGTGATTAGGAAGGAGGAGTGCACGTTTAGCTGGAGTGCGGATCATAGGGTTATTGATGGGGCGACGGCGGCGAGGTGCGCGGAGGTGGTGAAGAGATACCTGGAGGATGTGGAGACGATGCTGGTTAGGCTTCGGTAGCTGGATCGGCGGAAAAGTAAGATGTCCATTCAACCAGGGATACAATGTATAGTATGGTGATTGAACTTGCGACTGTTTCCAGTGTGACATGTGCCAAGCTGCATAGGGCTGAAGCTACCCCCGCGCCGGCGAAGTTCCAAAGCCCCAAGCTCCCGCCTGCCCCACGCCGCACGTCCAACCCACGCGTCTCGCCTTTGCACACCCATCCCTCGACCTCGACCCTCACCCCGAACCCGCAGCACGCCTGTCTTCTACATCCAATCCAAATCCAGCAATGACATCCCTCTCCTCCGAACCCCCGCTCTCCACCACCACCACGGCCGTCGCATCAGCATCAACATCAACATCCACACCCCCGCCGCCCACCACCTCCTCCACCACCTCTTCACCCAACGACTTCGCCTTCCCCCCCATCTACGCCTTCCCCCCCTTCTTCACCCTCCAGCCCAACCCCACAACCCTCTCCTCCCAACTCACCTCGTGGTCCTCCCTCCTCCAATCCTACTGCCGCCACCACCACCTCTTCGCCCTCTCGCTCCCCGACGCCCTCCCCACACTCTTCACAAACGCCTCGCTGCGCCGCGGCCTCCCCCTCGCCGACGCCCGGCGCGTCGTCGACTTCATGGCGTCGGCCGCGGGCGGGCACCGCGCAGAGTGGATCGTGCCGCACGGCCACGGCCACGGCCACGGCCGAGCCGAGGGCTCAGGCTCAGGCTCCAAGGGCAAAATTAGCGACGAAGACAAAGTCCGGGCGTGGATCTTCTGGCGGCGCCCGGAGGAATGGGGCGCGCTGATTGAGGCGTGGGTGGAGCGCACGGGGCAGCGGGGGGCGGTGCTCACCGTGTACGAGATGTGTGAGGGGGATGCGACGAGGGGGGAGGAGTTCCACGGGATGGAGGGCGAGATGCTGGTGCGGAGTTTGGGGGTGTGCGTGCGGCGGGGGAGAGCGCAGGTTTTCGGGGCGGAGGGCAGCGAGGGGGTCAAGTTTTTCTGAGGGGAGAGGGAGGGATCGGATCGGATGCGACGTTGGTGATGCCCGGGGCGGATAGGAGTGAGTGAGTGGTGGATTAGACAGGCGGGTGGGATGGGTAAGGGGAGGGCAGAGGTGTGTATGGAGGGTTGGTTGTTTGCGCGTTGGTGGAAGCCCGTCACTGACGCGGTGCAGAAGATGTGGAAGCGAACAGGGTGAGCCGAAGCCGACATATAGGATACCCCGCGTATAGATACAATCGACAAATGCCATCGAACGTAAACCTATCGCTCGCGAAGTGGCGCCAAACATCCCTGATTACATACACAAACGCATACCCAAACGCCAACGCTCAGCCCAGTCATAACCCTCATGAAGCAAGCCGCAGGCGGAGTACTTCCTTACCCGCCGCATCCACAGCCGCGAACCCTACTTCTTCGCCGACGCCGCACCGACGTCCTCCTCGTGCAGCTCCCACTCAGGCTTCCAGTGTATCTTCTGCGCCATGGCCACATTGAGCAGCCACTCCGTCGACACAATCCGCGGCACCATATCGTGCTTCTCCGCGAGGCTGCGGAACTTGTTCCAGAGCTTGACCTCCGACTTGTGCGGTTCCGATATCAAATACAACACGTCGCCCTCGTCCTCCTCCAGATTTTGCGAGACCTCCTTGGGCTGCGATCCAACCTTGCGCTTGGACGCCGTGACGGCCGTGGTCCGGTTGTCCCACTTGAGACACTTGCCTCCGTTGGCGGCGACAATGTCCTTGTAGACGTCGAACTTGGCCTTCTCGGTGCAGAAGATGGTGAAGTCCTTGAGCAGCCGGTGCTTGTTCTGTTTTGCGCGGGCGAGCGCGTCGGAGAGGTCGATGCCGTGCTGCTTTTTGAATTCCCGGTCGTCGAGCGGATACTTGTTGGGATCGGGCAGCTTGCCGTGCTTGATTGCGTAGTCGAGGTATTCGCTGCCGACGAGCTGAGGACCGTCCGCAAGGGCGGCGACGAACTTCAGAGTGCGCACAACCTTTGGCGCGCAGAGCAGGTCGACTTTCTTGGGTTCGTCAATGATGTACAGGCCGAGTTCACGTAGGCGCGCCTTATCCTTTGACTCTTGGTTGCCGTCTCCATGCCATCGCTTGTCGCCAGAAACAAGCATGCGATACTTTATCGGCGTCATGGGTCCCCTGCGCGCCTTCTTGTTCTTCTGCGCTGCGTCGGTCTCGTCCTCCGTAGTGTCATCGCCATCGTCGGCCTCGTCGATGGAGCGTTTGCTTCCCACAGACTCTCGATTGTTGCGGTTGTCCTTGTCCCCGACCTCATCCTCTTTTCGTCGCCGACCACCGTGAATGACACCTCCTTTCCGCTTGGCTTCCTTTTGGTACCTGTTCACATCCTCCATAACTTCGTGGAGGTTTGACAAGGCGCGGTCCTTCGCTCCGCGGCTCCCAGTGGTGCTCGGTGTCTCATTCTCTTTCCCTTCGAGACGACCTCGAGCCGGCGTTGCCACATCCGACTTGGTCCGCCGGACGGTCTTGTCGACCAAAGGCGTTTGTGCCTCGCCATTGGCATGGGATCGACTTAAGCCTGCGGTCGTGTTTGACATGGCTTCCGGCTCCTTGTATTTGCGCTTTGCAGGAAAGTACACCCTCTTCACTGCCTCGCGGTTTATCTCCTTTGCACCCAATGCATCGCCCATGTTCATGCGCGGAGGGAAGTAGGTGTAGCGTTCATTCGTGCGGGGCATCTCTTTGCACTCTGCATAGCTGTCTTCTAGCCAAAGGTGGTTGACGATTTCGATACCCCATTCTTCTGCCGCCTCGCACTTCTCGCTGTTCCTATGCGCTGTGATGAGGTGCGTGTTATCTTGCTTGAACGTCCTCGTAAACTCTGCGCCAAGCGCCTTGATCAGGTTCTCGAGGTAGACGCGTGCCTCTCCAGTATAGCTCGAGATGCTGATCCTATAGTCCTTGAACTTGCCGATCCCAGGCGGCGGTGGCCGCGGATAGTGCATCATTCGACGCATAGGGTTCGTCCAGGTATCATGCGCCATCATGAAATAAAGCCAACTCAGGTTGCCCACGTCTTTTCCGGCTTGTGACGCTTTGACGTAGTCATCGCCTTCTCGATAGTTGCAAATGTAAACGTCTGCCTTGCTGACTGTAGTTGTTATAGAGCCGCCACCGGCTCCAATCTTGCTCGCGATAACGTCCCTTAACGACTTGTTCAACTTCAAGTCGGCGCCGAGCATAACTTTCTTTCCATCAAAAGCTTTGATCGCCCGCGGTTCGGCAAGATGCGGGGGTGGAGGAGACGCGGGAGGCCCGCTGGGTTCAGGGTTCGTCGCATAGCGAATCGTGCTGGTAACAGTCGGCGGAATAGGGCCAGCTTCCACGTTCATGATTTCGGGGTCTGGCAGGAGATAGGGCCGCTCATTGACTCGCCAGCCAACCTTCAGGCAGTCGTTGAACCAGTGCGGCAGTACGATCTTGATTTTCAGCCGCTTCTTGACGGCCATTTCACATCGCGGATCTTCCATGTTGAGCGCAATCAGATGCGTTGTGAGCTTTGACAGCTGGGGTCCATATTGGCCTCCCATGGCCAGCACGCCGCCACAGATGGCTTCCTTGTCACCCTCGGGTATGCCCTCGGCACAGCATACCACGACGTCGTGCATGAACAGCGCAGGGTCGGGGCTATAAGTCCTAGGGTTTTTGATTTTATGGACTTTCAAGCAGTCATCCACCCACGCGGGCTTGACAACGTGTATCATGAAGTCCAGCGCGTGGTAATAGCCTGGAAAGTCGTTCGTTGCCGCTACGATGTACTCGAGCTCTTCGAGCGCATCTATCCGTCCAACGTCGATATCGAATAGCTTCACGTTGCCGCCGGCTGCTTTGATATTCTCGGTAATCTGGAAAAGAGGTCAGCAGGTGGTGTTGGTGTGAAGACGCGTCCAGCCTACTTCGATAACGCGGTCTTGAGTGAGCCCTGTAGGAATGATGGTAAATGCCATGCCTTCGAACAGCGGCTGCGAAGCCTCCATCATGGTGGTGTCCTCCATAATGCCAGATCAGCCGCGATCAAGGGTGCACAGTTGTCGTATGCGCGGGCGGGGGGTGGTGTCGCACTTCAGATGTCGCTGCGCGCAGGCGCGTTCTTCGCAGTCAAAGTCGCGCTTGCCGGGCGTCGCGTCGGGCACGTGACCCCGCCCCACCCTACACGAGTCCCATTCCATGTTGGTGCCCCCATCAGCCACCGTCTCCGTTTTATTCATTACATGCTTTTTACCAGCCTAGAACTGCGTCATCTCGCATAATGGTCCATCGCCAGGGCACCGCAGACTAACTGACCCGTTGACGGTCGAGCCAACCCATGACAATGTGGGGATTTTACCTCGGCCCGTCGCGTAACAGCACGGCACTTGGTGCATCATCGTTGAGCCTCATAATACTGTGCCTCATACTGTGCCTCGAGCTCCTTCTGCACTCGCTTCCCAAAGAATTCTATCTCTTGTAAACATTTCCCTTTCGTTCTCTTTCGAACGATCATCTGTACCAGCCTAGAATCGTCGTCGTCGTGCCAGCCTCGCGACTATCATCAATCGCCCCATAGATTCCTGCCATGTCAACGGAATACTTCCGCATCGACGAGCACATACTGGACGCTTCACACATCCGTGGCTTCCCCCGAACCACTTCAACGCACCAAAATGAGGTGCTACAGCTGGCAATCAAGCAGTACACGCCGCTGGGTAATACCAACCCACGGCCCGGCGACGTTACTATCATCGCGGCGCACGCCAACGCATTTCCAAAGGTAGATGGTTCTCCCCGCATGTTGATAGGCAATGCTGTGTCGGCCGCGTTTTCGCTTCAATGGATGTCGTCGTTGCGGTTTCCGCTTCCGCTGTTATCCTTCTCGTAGCAAGCTCGTACCATGAAGGTACCAGCAGATGAACAAAACACAAAGTTGGAGCCTAACAAAGTAAAAGGAACTCTACGAACCCCTATGGGACGAACTTCTCAAGGTCTCAAAACAGCACTCTTTCAACATCCGCGGCATCTGGATAGCAGACGTCGTGCACCAAGGCCAAAGCGGCGCCCTAAATGAAGACAAATTAGGGAACGACCGTGAGTTCTCGCTCCTCCCAATCCACCTTCGATTCAGAATGCTGAACGCAACACAGCGGCATGGCTCGACCACAGCCGCGACCTCCTCCACATGGTCAACACCTTCCGCGCGCAGATGCCTCGCCCCCTCATCGGCGTCGGCCACAGCATGGGCGGCTGCCAGCTCGCCAACCTCTCTCTCATCCACCCCCGCCTCTTCGAAACCCTCGTCCTCATCGACCCCGTTATTGCCCGCATGGTCAGCATCTCCGGCAACGTCGGCCCCGCGCACGCCTCCGCGCGGCGGCGCGACCGCTGGCCCTCGCGCGCGGAAGCCGCAACGTCGATGCTCCGCAGCAAATTCTACCAGGCGTGGGACCCGCGCGTCTTCGACCGGTGGATCGCGCACGGGCTCCGCGAGCTCCCCACGAAGCTGTACCCCGAGTCCGCCGCCGTGACCACCGACCCGAGCGTCACCCCGCAGCCTGCGACGCCCAAGGAGGTCACGCTCAAGACGACCAAGCACCAGGAAGTCATGACGTTCCTGCGGCCGAACTTTGCGTTCCGCCCGGGCGTCGACGCGGAGCCCTCGTCTGCACTGTACTCGGATGCCCACCCCACCGCGATAAACAGGCGGACGCATCCCGACCTCGTGCTTACGCCTACCCCGCAGACGCCCTTCTACCGCGGCGAATCCATGCTCGTCTTCCGGCAGCTGCCGTTCCTGCGCCCCTCCGTCCTCTACCTATTCGGCAGCCTGAGTAGCCTGACACAGGACAGGACGCAGATCGACGAGAAGATGGAGCTCACGGGGTCCGGGCCGGGCGGTAGCGGCGGCGCGAAGGAAGGGCGGGTGGCAAATGTCATGGTGGAGGGCGCCGGGCACTTGATCCCGATGGAGAAGGTGGAGGAGAGCGCGGCGCACGTGGCGAGTTGGGTGGGGAAGGAGATGGAGCGGTTTTGGGATGGCGAGCGGAGGACGGAAGCGGAGTGGGAAGGGAAGACAGGTGTGCAGAGGAGCATGATGAGTGAGCGGTTTGTGGAAGAGTTGGAGGGGATGATGCGAAAGAAGGAGTCGAAGCTATAGGGATGTCTGTCACGGTGAGCGGGCAACGATACTACTGACGAATGGAACTCAGCAAGTGGTTATGGTTCGTGCGAGATACCCTGGCATGTACACGCAGAGCGCTTACTACAAACTGTTTCGGAATCTCAACGTCATCTTTTGATATCGGCACTACGCCGAGCAAGTCCTGCCGCCTGTTGTGATTCGTATGCCTCGTCATCATCCCTCTCCAGGCCATCGCGTCTCTATAGAGCACCATGTCAAAAGTCTACGTACAGTCGGACATCGTATCGCCTAGCCTGGGACGATACATCCCAAGACTTCTAACCCAGTACTGTCGATGGAAGCGAAACTGCCTCCTCAGCCAACCATGCAACCCACCACGCAGCGATGCATCCCAACCCCACACTATACATACTCCCTCTCCACAAAACTCTGAATCATACCCGACGGGCTAGGCTCATACTCCTTCAGCACCGCCCTGTCCCCCTCCACCACCGTATTCGCCTGCACAAACACCTTCCTCGGCTGCTTCTTCCGCAGCACCGCGGGCCTCACCTTATTCTCATAGAACGGCTCCACCTCGGACAGCTCCTCGTACATGCTCCTCCCCGCCTCGTAGTCCGCCGTGCTCTTATACACATGCAGCCTCTGGAGATAGGCCTCGACGGCGGCGCGCCCGAGGTCCAGGATGCGGTCGCGCTCCAGCCGGATCGTGAGATCCGACAGGTCGTCGTGTGCGTACTCGAGCGCGCAGAAGTCGACGCCCGCGTTGAGGAAGGTGCGCAGGATGGTGAAGCGCGCCTGGCTGTGGGCCTGGCCCCACTTGCGGGACTGGGGGTCCCAGAACTCGAGGGCGGCGATGCCGGAGCGCGCCATCTGGAGGTACGCGGCGTAGAGCACGTCGCCGGGGGGGCCGGCGAGGTCCTCCGTGCCGGAGCCGAAGCCGAAGAGGTGCAGGATGGAGAAGTCGCAGCTGAGCGCCATGGCGACGCACTCGGCGCGGCACTCTTCGTAGGACGCGGCGATGGGCCCGAAGACGGAGCCCCAGGTCTGCCCGGGCTTGTAGTAGGTTTTGATGGGCTGGCCGGTCAGGGGGGACACGGGCGGCTTGTCGATGTCGAAGTTGAAGTGGCCCGGTTCGGTTTCCTGCAGGAGCTTGCCGCAGCCGTGGCCGAGGAGCTCGTGGAGGCCGACTTGGACTTCGAAGGCGGCGTCGCGGTACTTCTGGTAGACTTCCAGGTCCTTCTCCTTGATGAAGGGGACGACCTCGTTGGGCGCCTTGGCTGACAGGACATTGCCGAGTGACACGTTCTTGAAGCCAATGTTCTGGCGGATGTCGTCGTAGTTCGGGATGTTGATGCCCGCGGGGATACTGCGCATCGTTAGGGAAGGTCTGTTCAATGGCGAGGGTGCCCGGTACGTACCCACTACCAGCGAACGTTAGGACCTCGAGCGAGGTAAAGTCGGGGCTCAAGAAGGTATCCTTCTCGAATTCCGCTTTCCAGGGCAGAAGAGGGATCAGCCTCGGGGCAGCGTTCACGAGCTTGCTGAATGCCTCTGTGCGCTCCTTGTTCACGGTAGCAACGAAGCCTTCCCACTCTCCTCGAATGCCATGCGGGTCGCGGTACGTCTCGATGAAGCCGATGTCGCTCTCGACGGCGGGACCCTTGTCCTTGATCCACTGCCTCTGAGACTCCTTGTAGGCCTCTAGCGAGCCGGTTGTGAAGCTCTTCGCGTACTCCTCCAACATCTTGACCTCTATCTCGTTCGCAGCGTACTTCTTCGCTTCCGAGATGTGATGAGAAATCGTTTCCATCTCTTTCGAGTGGTCGCCGAAGACCAACTTGACCTTCTTGCCGCTGTCTAGCGTCCACTCGCTCTCCTTGAGGTCCCTGTCCGCTGCGGCCGGGTCTTTCTGTGCACTTGCGATCAGCACCTCAAAACCTTCCTGTGTCTGGCATATCCTCGTGTTCTCTGGCAATAGACGCTTTTCCTCTAGGAAGTCGCTCACAGCCGAAATGTCTTCCTTCTTGACCTTAGGGCTGTCCGGATAGTAGGTAGACACATGGCCGGCACTTGGATATCCTAGATGCAGCTTCGCAATGTCATTCCCAGCGTAGATATCATCCTTAAACTTCTCGTATAGTTCCTGCGTCGTGGAGCCGAGACGAGCCAGTGCCTCCAGCTTGGCGGGATCGAGCCGGGGCACAAACTTTGAGTCCCCGAACGACTTGTAGTTGCCCAGATTACCGAGAAACTGGGCGGAGTAGTTGAGATAGGCATCCATCTCTTCCTGCGAGAGCCCGGTATCTTTCGCGGCTTTGGCGTAGTCGCCATTGACGTGCTTGTGTAGTGCGACGATGAAGTCGTAGATGGGTTCGGATTCGGGAGAGACCTGGCGGAGGACGATGCGGGTGCCGGCAAAACATGCTCTGTGGTAATGTAAGCGGAGTACCAGTACAACATAGAGCTCGGACACCCCATGCTGGTCGCAACCTAGGTACCCTGTGTTGCCCCGGCTATATATTACAGCAGCAAGAGTCCAAGAATTACGCGCCAGCCTAGCAAGAGATTCTTAAACAATTGGCCTCTATAATATTTATCCTGGGTTTAACACGCAGAGTGGACGAGTCCAGAGGTGTGTCCGACTATCTCTTCGCCCACTGTGGGATTAGCATACAAAGAGAGATGGTGCGCATAGAGCTTCTCCTTGTCGCTCAGCGCCTCAAAATGCGGCTTAATTGCGAGATTGACCACGGTCGGAGGGGCATCAGCAAGGTATTGCTTTAGCGTCTCCGAGTCAATGGTAGCAGGCATGTTGATGGTTTCCGGTGTGCAGGACAAACAGCGTGGTGGAGGGGTCGTGTGAGCTTTGGGTGGGCGGTGCCTGGAGCTTGGGGGGCAAGGGCTCGGGTTGGTGCGGGGTACTTGTACTATAGTTGCAGGGGTAAGTATGGTTAATTCGCTATATTTTTTATTAGTTTCGACGCTATTCCGCTAAAACGCTCTAGCCTATAAAAATAATATAAATTTTAATCTCTTACGTATTTTATATAGTAAAAAAAAATTTTAAATATTTAAAAAGGCTATACTACTTTTATAAAAATAGTAACATTAATACTAGTATTAGTAAAATAATATCTAGTATTTTAACTACTTTTTTAGTTATATTTAACTAAATTAGGTAATACTAGTATAAGTATATATTATATAGTAATATTATATTTACTTAAAACTAAAAATACTTTTTATTTTATTTATTAATTACTTTAATTTTTTAATTTTAAAATACATTGCTAATCTAAATAAAAGAATTAGACTACTCCTTAAGGAGGTTAGATAGTAATATAGAGATTTTAAGTTATAAAAATAAAAAATTTATAAATAGTATTTTATTTATAAAAGGTAGCATCTACCTATTATTAAGTACGTAAAAATCCTTAATAAGATATATATAGAAATTTATAAAGAATTATATATAAAGTTTATTAATAGATAAAAATAATATAAAAACCTATAATATTAAAAGGCGTAATAAACTAAGTATAACCTATTTATAAATTATAATAATTACTTATAACCTTTAAACTAAGTCTAAACTAGCAGTAAATATACTTACTATATTTTATATATAAATTAGTAATTAACGTAAACTAATACTAGTCTAATACTTATAGTATAATAACTAGTATATTAGTATAAGTATACTAAAAATAACTAGCAAGTTTAGTTTACTAGCTAAAATAAATTAGTATACTAAAAGGGCTAATACTAAACTAATACTAGACTAATACTAAACTAATACTAACTATTATAGTAGTAAGAATATTATTCTATTTTATACTTATAGGTAGGTTAGAGGAGAGTTAACTATTTTTTTTATTTTACTATTTAAAAAACTACTTTTACTATTACTACTAATCGTGCGTAAGTAAATTAAGAGGGAGTTAACTATTTTTATTACTCTATTATTAAGAAAGCTATTTTTACTTTTACTACTAATTATTATTTTAAGTACTATTATTATTATTTTATTAGGTAACGTTTATAAGCTATTTAAAAAGAATAGTTAGAGATCTAAAATAAGTAGTTAAAAATATAAAAAAAATAAAACTATTAGTGCTATATTCTTTTAGTACTTTTAAGACCGCTTAAAAATTTTTATTAATATATTTTATAAGTAAATTCTTATTAATAGTATTTAGGTTAGAATTTTACTAAGTAATATTTAAACTAAAATCTTACTAAGCAGTATTAAAAAAGCCTTTAAAAAATATATCTAAATTTTTATTATTACGTTCCTAATAGACGGTATTAAATAATTAAAAAAATAAAAAATTAAATAGTTATTAGACTATTTTACTTTTATTTATAATAAAATCGTCTTTAGTTTAAAAAATATTGGAAAATAACTATAACGTAATATTTTTTCTTCTTTTAGCTTTTCTTTTAATCTTTATAATTAATATATATACCCTAGACGATTTTTTTTAACTGCATCCGGGGGAATAACTTTTTCTAGCTTATACCTTTTCTGGACTAGTGTCTCTGACGCTACACTTTACCTCTCTTTATATAATACCCTAGACGAAATTAAAAATAAAGTAAAATATAAAAAAAAAAGACTAACTAGGCTATAATACTATTTAGGTAGTAATAAATAAATATATACTACTATATTAGTTACTCCTAGGTATTATTTTCTTTTTCTTTTTATTATTCTTAGAAGCCTTTTTCAGTTTAGAGGTTTTAGATAACTAAAACTTAAAGGTATTATTAAATAAAATAGCTAAAGTATTAATTTATTGTAGTAAGGTATTAGTCTCTAAAATACTTAAAATAGTAGCTATAGTTAACTTATTATTATTTATACTACTTAGTCTATTAGTACTTAGTATAGAATTTTTATATAACTATTATATATTAGGTATAAATTTAGACTTAAACGTAGCCCTTACTAACTCCCTATTTATTTATATAAGCTTTTTCTTACTATAGTCTATACTTAAAAAGATATTAAAATTAAAAAAACTATCTAAAAACTTATATAGGTATTAATAGTACTAAATAAATATATATTTATTACTAAATATTGCTAATACTATATAGTATATTATAACCTTCTATATCGTACGCCGGCCCTTAGATATTAAAGTTACTACTATCTCTTTAAGATTATAATTCTTAGTTCTACAGGTAGGGAATAGAGTTAGTAAAAAAGTTCTTTATTCTTTATAAAGGCGGAAGAAAAGTTAAGTTTATATATAACTTTTATTTAGTTTCTTATAAATTAACGGAGTTTTACTACTATACTCTTTTTATTATAGATATTAAGGAGGATATTACGTAGAAGGGTAAAGTATTAATTTTTAAATTAATATAGGTTATTATTAAGGTTCTTTATAGTGCTATATTTAAAAACTTTAAAAAAAGGTTTTAGTTTCTTTTTTACCGCTATATTGTAGAGTAGTAGAAGAAGTAGTAAAATTTTTATTTTTAGCTATTTTTATTATATAGTGTTATTTTTTAGTATATTAGAATAAATTACGTAGTTTTACTACTATTAAAGCTTTAGGCCAGCAATAAACTAAATGTTTTTTTATTAAATAATAATACGCTTCGCGTAAATAGCGACTATATTTATATTTATAAATATTAGCTTATATTAGTAAAAACTAATACTATACTAATATCTATATTTAAAGAAATTAATAAGCCAGGATTTAATAATAGTCTATAGTATTTTAATTATATTATATTAAAAGCGTATATCTAGTATTAGACTAATATTTATAGTAATTTTATATACTAACTATTAAAATAGTATAATACGTATTAAAAAACTAATAAATTACTAATAATATTTAATTTTTTAAAGTATTTAGACTAAAAAATAAGTAAATATAATACTAAACTAATACTAAACTAATACTTACTACCTAGCTTATACTAATAAAACTTATTAACTTTTATTAGAAAGTTAGATATACGCTTTTAACTCTATATTATATATTTATATATTTGTATACTAATCGAATAAATAGTGTGGCTGTGGTGGCTCGGGGCGACTAAAAGGGGTTTTAAAAAAGGAGGAGTATGTGCATGCCTTCATCTTTTAACTCTATAAATAAAAATTATTATAAACTAGGCAGCTCCCTATCTTAAGAATTAAAACTTCTAATTTAATATTAGTAAGTAACTAATACTTAAACTAATACCTTACTTACTATAAGGTAATTTTATCATATTTATAAATAAAAATATACCGCCCTTACCGCCTTTAGTATAAAAATTAAAGTAGTAATTTAGTAAAAACTTATTTTTCTTAGTATACACTATATTATAGGAATTATAAAATATATATAAGTAAATTTAGATTAGTAATAGCTACTATTAAAACTTACGTTTTAACGAAGTAACAGCTATATAATATAAAAAATAAAAAATAAATAAAAACAAAGTAAAATATAAGCAGAGAGAGTAGAGTAAAATAGTCCTTATATACTATTACTAAATATAGCTAGTATTTATAACTATAATAAAATAACTAAGTAAAAATAAAAATAACTAACGCGTATAAAATAAATAGTATAGCTATAATATAAATATAAAAACTAGTATTAGTCTAGTATTAGTTATTTTATAGTTATATATATATAGTAAATATAGTATAGCTTATAATATTTAAGTCTACTTACTAGTTAACTAGCTATACTATTTTAGGTAATTTAATAAATATATAAATATATTTAAGTCTATATATAAATGCGTAATTATACGTTTTTACTAAAATAAAAGAGAGAGTAATAATAGTATATAGGAACAATATAATTAATTTAGGTATTAGTCTAAATATTAGGTATATTTTATACTTAGCTAATAATATACTACTTAAACTACTTAATATTATAACCGTATAATAACTAAATAAAAATATATAAAATATAAAGTAAAAGTAGTTTACTATAAAAGCGTTTTTAGATAACTATATAATAAATTATATATAATATATCTATATACACAGATCTACAGATAATTTTAAATAATAATAATAGACTTTTACTATTATAGCTACACTTTTTTAGTTTTGTACTATTACTATTTTATAACCTATACTTTACTATACCTTTTTATAAATACTAATATCTTATAAATATTAGTAACTCTCCGTAGAATATAAAATAGTAAATATTAAAATGTTAAAAAGGCATTATATAAAAAAACAATATTTATTTAATAAATACTCTAAAAAATATACTAGAGTAAAATAAAAACTCTTTAGTAAAATATTATAGCAGGATTATTATAAAACAGCTGACTAAAAATTATAATTAAATATATATACTTACGAGCTACTTATAGTAGTATAACTAATTCTTAATAATACTAACCTAATAATAATAAAATAAGTAAAAAAGTAGTTACGTATATAAGCTAATAATATAACTATAATAAAAAACTAAGTATTAGCCTAAATATTAGTTATAATTTTAGATACTAATAGTTACTAAATATATATAATAAATAATCTAGTAATAAAAAGCTACAGTCTAAAAGGTAACTAAAAATAATATAGTATAAATACTACTTAAAGAACTACTAAAAAAATAATAAATTATATATAATATACTAAAATAGTATCTACTAGTATACTACTACTCTAATAGCTAATTACCTTTAAATAATATACTAGCTTCTACTAGTATAGTATCCTTAGTAATAAGTAATATATTTTTTATATTTAGTACTTTTCTATACTCTAATATATTTTTTAATATACTAGCTAATCCGGCAACTTATACTATAATCTAAAATAATATAAGCTCTAGTAATATTAGAGTTAGTATTAGTATTAGTACTATAGTAAATATAAAAAATAATTAAAAAAAATACTAGAGATATTAATAATAATAAAAAAGAAGCTATAAATATTAATAATAATAAATAGGAGTAATACGCTATAAAAGTAAATAAGATAATTTATATAACTAAAAGAGTAATATTTATTAATCTATTATATAAAGACCTTTAATACTACTATAAAATTTATAAGTAGATAAATATAAAGTAGTAATTTTTAAAAGAGGGTATAAGCGCGCTATAATATAGAATTAGCTATACTAATTTTAAGGTATATATATAAATATATACTAGACTAATACTAGACTATTACCCTATAGAGTTATATTTAATAGTTAGTCTTAAATACTAATTTAGTCTTAAAAAAATATAAATAGAAACTTAACTAAAAGCAGAATATATTACTATAAGTAAGTAAATTCTAATAAATACAGTAGGCTACTTTAATTTAAATATATAGTAAACTATTATTTAGTACGTAGTATTAATAAATACCTACTATTTTTACATTAATAGTTATAGTAAGCTTCTTATTTTATTATTTTAGTACCTATTCTCTACTAATAAAAAAACTATACTTAATTTAATATATAACTACTAATTTAGCTATAGTAATTGTCTAAACTATTATACTATAAAATATTACTATTTATTAAAATATAACTACTATATATTAGATACGTATACTTTTTTAATTATATAGGCTAGACTACTAAAACTATACTTAGCCTATTACCTAATATCTATACTATAAGTAAATATTAGTATTAGTATTAGTATTTACTATAAAAAAATAAAAATAAAAACTTTTTTCTAAACCTTTACTACTAAAGCGAAGTAATAAGAATATTAAATATAATATATTTTATTAAAAATAAGCAGTTAGTAGCCCTAAAAAATATTAAACTTAACTATTTCTTTTAGTAGAGGAATAAATAAATCTTATTTATACTCTCTTATATATAGAGTATTAAAAGTTATTTTTTAGCTAGTACTTCTCTATAAGTACTATAAAGGAATAAAAATATAAAAATATAAAAATAGAATACTAGCCTTAAATATTAGTTTTAAATATTAGCCCTAAGTATTAGTCTTTAGTATTAATTAAAAGAAAAGTATAAATATAACCTCTTTAAAAGGCTATATATATAAAGTATTTTACATAATTAGTAATTAAGCTACCCTCCTCCTTTTATACTTTTATCTAGCCTAAATAATTTTTTTTTTAATTTTAACCTCTAATAAAAAAATAGTATATTAAATACTAAACTATATAAACTACGTATACGTAAAATAGCTATATATAATAGTTTAATTATAAAATCCTTTTTTTTAGTTATAAGAATCTTTATAAAAGAAAAACTAAGTCCTTAAAATTTATAAATAGTAATAGCCTAAACTAAATAAAATAAAAATTAGACGTAGATTACTATTACCCTATTATAAATAAATTTATATAAAATGAAAAATATAGAAATTACTATAGTTTTAAATTTAGTATTATAAAATCCCGTTTTAGTATATTATTTAAATATAGTAAAAATAGCTAAAAATAAAATTATAATATAATTCTATATAGTTAGTAACTAAATTATATTAATAACCTTTTTAATTATTTTATTTATAAGACTGCGTTTAGTCTATATATTAGTACAAAGTATTATTTAGGCACTAATAGAAAGTAAAAGCTACTTCTTTAAATTTTTAGCCTTATTAGCTAATATAGAGGCGTAAAATAGTTTATTATACTTAGTATTATAGACTAATATAGACTAGTATTAGTTTTAAAATTAATTATAGTTTATTTTGTGGAAGCACTGCAGCAGCCTAGCCCAAAGAAAAAAGAAAGAAGCAGAGGCGACGGTGGCCCTAATATACTAAACTTAAGAGTACGCTAAGCTATATACTAAGCTATACGCCGTAGCTGTAAGTTTAAATCTAACTATAATAAATATATTTTTTTATACGCTTATTTTTATAACTGTATCTAGGAGAATAACTTTTTTTAGCTTATACTTTTTTTAGACTAGTGTCTCGACGCTACACTTTACCTCTCTTTATAAAATAGTTTATTTAGTATACCTTTTTTTAATATATATAAAAACTAAATATATCCCTTAACGTACTAAGTTTAGTTAAAGAAAGGATAGATATATACTTTATTTAAAAAATTTTTTAATTAGTATAAGTACTCTGGTTAGTCCTAAGACAAAAAAAAGCTTTTATATTACTCTATTACTACTATATAACCTCTAAAATAATAGTTTTAGTAAACTATTTATATAATTATTATACACGGCTATAAATATCGTTTTATAAAAAAAAGGTATTATAAAAAAATAACTTCTTAACTCTTACTACGTTCGTACCCCTAGATCGTTGTCTAGGCGTACTTATTACTTTTTAATAACTTCTTAACTAGTAGTAACTAGTAAAAGTTTTTTAAAAAAATAATATTAAAACTAGTAAATAGTTAATAGCCTAACTTAGGTTAAATTTTTTTTAGGTAAGTACTAATTTAGGTAAATAGATTAAAATTAACTATAAATTTTTAATTAATAATAATATACTAAATTAACGTAAAAGTAGCCTAAAGCTGTTATAACATAGTACTACTAAGGGGTTTTATAGAGCTACCCTTATATATTACTAGTATCTAAAAAAGGTTATTAATGGTATAATTATTAATAAAAAATATAGTAATACTAGTAGAAGTAAATTATATAATTAATAAAAAAGTATTAGTTTTTTAAACTAATATTTTAAGTCACGTAAATATTAACTTAATTATATAGATTTTTTTAGTACTAGTTTTACTATTTAAATTAATAAGTAATTAAAAAAATACGTCTAGCTAAAATAGCTCTAAAGTAGTTAATAATTATATTAAATAAAAGTCTTTACTTATTAAAAAGAAGTTTTTTTTTATTAGCTAAACTATTAGTATTAGTATTAGTATCTATAACTACTAAATACTCCTAAATATATTCTTTCTAGTATATAGTACTATTAAGATTATATAAATTAGTATATTTATTTCTACTCTAGTCCTTAGTATAATTAATTAACTAGAATTCTAGAGTATTATTATTAACTAACTATTTACCTAGAGCTAGGCCGTGTATAGTAAACTTATTAAGCTTAAAGGGGTTTTTTATAAATACTTTTTTAAGATTAAAATCTTTTAGCTCAGTATTCTTAACCTCTTCTCTATAATAATTAGTAATAAAATATATATAATACTATTAGTAAAATGTATAGGCCTTAGTATTAGTTTAAAATATAATACTAAAAATAACCTATATATTACTAAAATTATAGAATAAATAGTAAAGTATAAGTTTAATTCTATAAAATTAGATAGGATTAGTTATTAGTAAGTACTTAAAAAAGTATAATAAAACTTTTAGCTTTACTTAAAAGCGCTGTATAGAAACCCGCTTTATATAGTTAAAAAAAAAAGTTAATATAAAATATTACCTCTTTAGTAGTTAGGCGCTCCTTATATTTTTATAGTAATAAGTAATTTAATTAAAATAGCACGTCTATATTATTAAATTTATTATTTAGAATAGGCTAATATTAATTAAAAAAAAGGTTATTAACTATAATAATAATACGTAATAAGTAAACTAAAAGTAACTTAAATGTTATATATAAAACCTCTTAAGTAGAATAATTTTATTTACTAATAGTTTTATTTAAAAGTTTTAAAATAAATAAAGTAAGCGTAAGGTTGTTACTAATATAATATAAAACTAAACTAGCTAGATTTTTATATTGTAAAGTCTTCTCCTTATATTTAAAAGTATAAATATTAATATATTATAATACCCCTACTATACTAGTATAATTTAAATATTAGTTTTAGCCCGCTAGCCTAATACAAAGACTAAATAGTAGGGATTTAGGTATAAATAATCACGTACTAGTTTAAATTACTCATACTTTTTACTAAAAGGTATTTTAAATATAAACTTTATTTATATAAACTATAGTATACAGAATTAATAAACTAGGTTTTTAATATACTTATCTTTTTAAAAATAGTAAAAAGTAATATAATAGTAGATATAATACTGCGTTAATATTAATAATAGTTTTTAATAGTTAAAAGTTATCTAATTATATAAAAGAGATAAGGACGTTATATTATTAATAACTATTAGGGCAGTATTAGAATAAAGGGGTTTAGAGTATATAGTAAAAATTATATTAGTTTAGTATTAAGCTAAGTATTTTATATTAATTTTAGTTATAAATAGGTCTAATTTAATATTTAGATTAAGGGTATTACTAATCTAGTATAGACTATAGTTATATATCCTACTATAGTCTTACTACTTATATTAATCCTAGAAATCTATAATATTTAATAATAAAGTAAAAATATATCTTTTAAATATAGTAAAGTGCGCGTAAAAATAGTAAGTAATAATATAAAAATAATTCTTTATAAAGTCTTAGACGAGCTGTTAATAAATTATAAAAGTGCTAGTCTACTAATCTAAAAAATAAAATATAAAATAGAAGAGGTCGTATTAGAAGTTATTAGCTATAAAAAAATAAGGAATAATATTAAACTTTTAAGTTAGTAAAGCTATCCATAATAAGTATTAGTTAAAATATTAAGTTAATATTATAGTAATACTTACTATTACCTCTAATTTTTTTTCTTTACCTTACTAGTATAGTTTTATTTGTTAAATACTTATACTTATCTAAACTACTTTATTAATAAAGAATATAGCTTAATTAGGGCTATTAAACTATATCTAAATATTCTCTATACCTATTATATTCTTATTATTATTTTAGTAAGCTAAAAATCTAGTACATATAATAGAGGCTTTACGTATAATATAATTAAAAATAATACAGTAAAATTATAGATAATAACTAAACTACCTATTTTTATAGTATATTATATAATATATTTAAGTAATAAAATTAACCTCCTATAGATAAAACTTATTATAATTAATAAAACTATAAGAGAAAAAAAATAAAAAAGTAAAACTAAAGTACCGTATAATACGCTTAAACTTAGTAATAAAAGTTTAATAGATTATACTTATAAAGAAATAAATCTGCTATATACGTAATTAAATCTAATTATAAAAGAACTTACACTTAAAAACTAAAAAACTAAAATTAGAAATATTAAATATATTTACTAGCTTAAAATTAGGGTCTTTAAATTCCTAGTTAGCTTCTTTATATAATAATTTTTTTAGGCCTTATAAAATATTATCTAATTTATTTAAACTATTATAAAACTTATTATATAAAGTACTATAGTCTAAATTATAATAAAGTAAAATATTAGTTTAGGTATTAGTTTAGATATTAGTCTAAATATTAGTCTAATTTTTAAATTCTATAGGGTTATTTTTTACGTCTAGGTAAATAACCTCTAATTACTCTTTAATTAATCTTTTAGAAGAAAGCATTTTAATAATAATAAAATCTATTAATATATTATTATAATTAAAATAATATAAAACTAAAAAACGTAACTACTAATATATAATTAAGCGGCGAACCTAATAATGTTTTTTTAAATTAGTAATTAATTAACTCTAAATTATTACTATTAACGTAGGCCGGTTTAAAAATAAAAATTTTAATATTTTAAAAAAGTTTAGATAGGTAATTAAAGACTTATGTAGTAATTAGAAAGAAATTATAAATATAACCTTAATAATAATATTACGCTTTTTAGTAGGTATAGGCTTTTATTATAACCTAAATATAAATAATTAAATACTTCTCTATATTAGTAAGGGGAGGTAAAAACGCTAGTATAGTTTTAAAATTTATATTATTAGCAGCGCTATAAAGAGAAATATAACTTAAATTAAAATTATTAATATAATTCTGCTAATAATTCTTGTATTCGCCTTTACAAATATTTAAATAAAACTAATATTAATTATATATTCTATACTTATCTATTTAAATCTTATTTAGCGCTTTATAAAACTGTGCGATATATACCTTTTTATTAAATAGTAGTATAGGCTTCTAAAGGTAGTTTATACTATTTTTATTTATAAAAGGTCTTATTAAAACTTCTTACTAGTTTACTCTCCTTTTTATAACTATAAAGTTATTTAAATTAAAAAGATTATTATTTAACCTATAACTATCTAACTCTTTATTATATAACTCTTAATTATTTTTTATAATTATAAAGAGTAATACCTTATTTAATACTTAAGATTAGCTAAAGAAGATAGCTTCTAAGTCTAGTATATATTTAGTAAAAATTAAATATATTCTTTTCTATAATAGAGTATAGAGAGGTCTTATAGCTATATAATTTAGTATTAACTTATATATAAGTTATAATAGAAGTAAAAAATTAAAGTTTTTATAACATTAACTATACGTAGGACTTAATTATTATAATAATAAAAAAGTAAAAAATATTTAATATATATAGGAATAACAAAAATATAGATAAATAGGAAAGAAATATATTTTTATATAAACTATAGTATATTATATAGCACGTAGGCGTATTTATAATATTAATAAGCATATAATATTTTAGAGATAGTAGTTATAATTCTAAAGAGGTATTATTACGGTAATTAGTATACTATTTTTTTAGTTTTTTATTAGTAAATATATTATTTAATAAATTAAGTACTTAATTATATTTTATATAAATATAAGTACTACGTTAGTCGGCTATATTAGAAATTAAAAATAAAAGGTAATTAGAGTAATAGATACGTATATAATATATTAAAGTATTAGTCTAGGTATTAGTTTAAGTATTAATTTTAGCGCCTTTAAAGATTATAATAGAATCAGTATAATAACTATAAAACTAAGGAGATAGTTATAATAAAAATATATTTATTATAATCTAGATACTAATTATTAATTTTTTAAAAAATATAATTTATTTTAAATTTATGTATTTAATTAAAATTGTAAATCTTTTACTTAATTTACTCTTAAAGTTTAAAAGCTTAATAGGTAAACTCCCTATTCTATATTAGAAATTTAAAGTAAATATTTTTTAAAACTACCTTTTTTATTATACTATAATACTATATTTATATATTAATTAAATAAAAGAGTGTGGCTATAGTGGCTGTGTAGGCGACTAAAAGGGGTTTTAAAAAAGGAGGAGTATATATATACCTTTATTACTATAATACTATAGTACTCTAAAAAGGTATATAAAATATAATAGTTATAGTCTATTAGTAGTTTAACCTACTTAAGACTAAAAAAATAAAGTTTAAAAGTAGCTAAATAATTAAAAATAAACTAAAGTCCTCTATAAAGTATCAGTATAGTATTAGAAATATATAAAATATCTTTTACTATAGTTAGTCTAATATTTCTATAATATTTTTAGAAATAACTATTTTAAAGTTATTAATTATTAAAATACTTATACTTAGAGGGCTAATAAGTAGTATTAAAAAAAAATATTAAAAAAGGACGTTATAATAAAAGAGGAGAAGATATTATATTAGTTATTTTAACTTATTACGCTTTATAAATTATTAATATATATATAAGTTATAGGTATAAAAGTACTAAATAAAAGAAAAAAAATAAAATTTTTATATATATTATACTAGACAGTATTAGTCTAAGACTAATAAAATAGTTTTAAAGTTTTATAGCTAATAAATAGCTAATACTGCGTAGTAATATTATTAGATATATTAGTATATAAAAAAATAATATTATATTATATTTTATTAGCTAATAGAAAACGTAAAAAGTAATAAATCTAACTAATAGTAGCGCCTTATTTTTATCCTAATTAGGTCCGAAGTTTAGCCGCTTTTAATTAATTTTAATATATAAGCTCCTTTTATCGTTTCTTTTTAAGAAGTAATAATATTTTTACTATACTCTTACTGCTCTAATAATACTAAAAAAGTAAAAAATTATAATTTATAATTAAAACTTTACTAGTAAGATACTTTATTATATTAAATTTAGCTTTATAAATATTTAATAAATTTTTTTAAGTTTTGCCTATTATTAGGTATAATAAGTTATTTCTTTTACTTAATTAATACCTATAAAGCACTTTAAGCGCCCTTATAAGTATACTAAAAAAAATATTAATAAAATAGAGCTTTTTATTCTTAGTGTTACAGAGGTCTAAAAAGTAAATATTAAATATTAATATTTAATAAGAATCTACGTATAAAAAGCTTACTAAATACTTAAAAATAAAATAAAGGTATATACTAAAACGCTAGCTTTACTAGTATAAATATACCTATTTTAGTACTTATACCTAAGTAAGGGGCGCCTTTATACTTATAATACTATTCCTTTTTTTAAAAAGCTTTATCTTTAAAGTTTTATAATTAGCTTTATTTATTTTTAACTTTTATATAGTAGAGCGGAGTTAAATACTTATAAAAATAAAATATTTTTATTAAAGCGGTAAAATACGTAACTACTTAAATAATAAGCTATAAAACTATTTTTATTATAACCTAACTATTAGAGTTATAAGTATAATAGGTAAGCTTAGCTTTTTTTATCTGCTACCTATACCTCTAAAAGAGCCCTTTATACTAAACTATATTATTCTTATATTGTAGGTATAAAAGGCGCCCCTCGCTTAGGTATAAGCGCTAAGATAGGTACACCTACGCTAGCGAAGCTAGCGTCTTAGTATATACCCTTACTCTACCCTAAAGTACCTAGTAAGCTTCCTATACGTAAATTTTTATTAAATATTAATATTTAATACCTACTTTTTAAGTTTTTATAATATAATCTACGTGTCCCTCTACGCCTATAAATAAAGCGCTTATAAAATAACGCTTTATAATAGACTACGTAAGTACTAAATTTTAAAAATCTATATTCTACTAATTATATAGTTATAGCAGACTAATTCTTTATACTATATAAAATACCTATTAGTGCGGATAAGATAGTAAAACTTTATATAAAAACCCTATCTAAATAGGCTAGTAATAGTACTACTACTTAAAAATTAGCTAGTAATAGCACTACTTATAGATTAACTAGTAATAGTACTATTTAAAAACTAGCTAGTAATAGTGCCGCCGAGAAGTACAATACTTAAAAGTTAATCTAGTATATACTAGCTAATAATATATTATATAATTAGTTAAATAAGTTACTTTTACTATTACTACTACAATCGTCTAGTATAATAAAAAAAGTTACTTTTAAACTTAAGGTTAATAAACTCTATAAAAATATAATTACTAGATTACTAAATATTTTTTATAAGCTTAGTAAATAGTTTATAAATAGCCCTCTTACTAAAAAGGTTAAAAAGAATCTAATAGTAAATATAGGCGAAGGACCTTTAAAAAATAGTTACTATAAAAGTAACTTTAGTATCTTTTATTCTATTCTACTAAATATTAGTAATAATAATAATAAAAATCTTAATATAATAACTATTACCGGTTAACCTATAATAGACTAGTAATTATAATATAGCTTCGTAGTTAACTATAAAGTATTTATTAAATAAGCTAAGGCTATAAAAGCTGACATTTTATTATTTATTAAAACGGCTATTATAACTAATAAAGAGTACCCTAAAGAAAAATTTAAATATAAATATCTTATTCTAGTATACACTTTACCTAATAGATAACTTATAAATAAGTATATTATTACTACTATTTTTTTTATTAATAATTTCTAAGTAAGCGTAGCAGAATACCTAAAAGATTAGTTTACTATTATTTTAAAATACTTTTACTACTAAAGTATATTACGTAGTAACCTAAACACGGCTAAATAGATAATTAAACTTATAAAATAGTTAAAAGTAAAAATATAGAAACTATAATATACTACTAAAATAAAAATAGCGTAATTAGAGTTACAGATTTAGTAGTAAAAATAGAATTTTAATAATACTTTTTAGTTAGTTACTTATATTTATTAAGAGCGTAATAGTATAAAAGATAACACGTATACTCTATAGAAAAAGCTAAATACTAAATAGTAGCGTTAACTAACCACTAATAAGGCTCTTAGTAAAATAATTTAATATAATAATAAATATAAGTAATACTCTATTATAGTAATTAGAGAAGCGCGTAAACTATAAAATAAACTAAAATACTTAAAGATATTAGTAAAAGCTTTTTATAGTATTACAGCCGACGATAAATCCTCTAAAAAAAATAAAAAGTATAAAAAGGATAGTAAGAATAAAAAGTAAAAGACAGTACTATATAAGTTACTATAAGATTTTACGTTCTTAGACCTATCTAATAATAATAGTAGTAATAGCTTTAATAGCTTTAATAATTCTTTTTATTATAGTAATGTAGAGTTAACGTTATTTAATAAAATTTACTCTACGTTTTATAAGAATTAACAGTAACGCAGTAGTATACTAGTATTAATAATTAATACTACTACTTTTAAGACAGAGCGTTATTTAAATAATAAATAAAAGAATATTAATAAGTTTAGCAGCGCTGCCGATAAAAATTTAAATATATAAATTAAAAACGCAGAGATAAAATTCTAGTAGTTATATAAGCTCTTTCTTAATAAGTAGTCTAAAATTAAATATTTTTATTAAATATATAAGAATTACGTATTTATCTATATCCGTAACTATACTATTATAACGTTAAATAACTCGTACTAAAACACGCGAGAATTATATAATAATTTATAAAAGACCTTTAGTTTAATTAATTAGTAACTTATCGCGCTTATAGAATTTAATTCTAGTAAGTTATAATAACGTAAAAATAAGTTTTTTAGTAAGTAGCTAGCCCGTTTTAAAAATAAAATAATATAAGCCTGCCTAGAACCTATTTTAATAAAGTTTAAAATTATAACTAATTTTAATTTACATTTAAAAGCCGCCGTAACAAGTATAACTCTAGTAAATAAAACTTAAGTATAATTTATTTAGTAACTATCTTAATATAAAACTCTTAAGGACGTTACTTATAAGAAGTCTAAAAAAAAATAGTAAGAATAATAAAATAATTAAAAGTCTATACGGGCTAGCGCTCCTACTAATAAGAAGTCTAACTTTAATAACTAACGTAACTTTACCTCTAACCTAAATTATTACCCGTTAAGAGAGTTCTACATAGTTTAAACTAAGAGAGTATATATCTATTATTTAAGATCTAGCTATATACTAAATTAAAATTAGCCTAACTTTTATAAAAAGGGCCCTATAGCCCTAGTACCAGCTAAATAGCTTTAGGTAATAAATATTTAAAACACTAATATTAATAACGCCTATAATAGCAACTACAACGTTAAACGTTAAAAAAAAGTATAATTTTTAAAAATAATTATTTTTAGAGACCCTTATTTACGTATAAAAAAGAAATTTTTAATACTTTTTAGTATTATCTTATAGTAGAGCGACGCGCGCTAATAAGTTAATTAAACTTATAATTATTTTTTACCTTATTAAGTAATATTTACTGTATAGCTTATAATTTATAAAAATAACTTACCGCTACCGCAGTATACGGCGTAATAAATTATCTATTTAATTATAATAAAAACCTACTAAATAAGCTACCCTATAGCGCTTAGATAAAACTAAAGATATAAGTTAATACACTTAATAGAATATTAGTTACTACGCGCGTTTTTTTAAACAGTAGTTATACTAGATAAATTATTAATACTAATTTTATATATATTTATAGGCTTTAGATAATTACAGCGCAGAGCCCCGTCGTTTTAAAACTTACTAATAGTAATATAGTAGGTAAGATAATATATATAGCTAAGGTACGTATAATAATTAGAGAATATATTAATAAAGACTAGTACTAGATTATAAATATTATTAGCTACAACGTAATAGTCGGATAATTATAGTTTAAGACTTATAACCCCTTATATAAGTAAAGTAAAAAAATAATAGTATTTAAATTAAACTATTACTATAGTAACTATCTATACTAGTTTCTATTTATTAAAGTAATATATAACTAGTACGGTAATAGTTACACTAAAATAATTAAACTAAAAAATAAAAATAGCGTTAATATAGTAATTATTTTAGCTAAGGCTACTATAAAGATAGCTTATTATAATTTTAACTTTATCGTCTAAATAATACTAGAAAACTAGATACGTCTTAAAATAAATAATAATATAGATAATACCTAACGCGTTTATATAACTTTTATAAAAACTAAATATATTACTACTACAGCTACTTAAGCTAATTTTAATAAGTTTTATTTAAAACTAAATAGGCCACCGCCTATAATTAACGAGATTAAATAAAGATTACTAAAATAATTTTATTATATTACTAATCTTTAAAACCCTAAAAAGGTAGCTAAACTGCCGCCCTAATAATCGGGTGTTAATTATAAAATATATTTTAAAAAAAATAGCTAGCTAACTACGTAACGCTATTTTAGTATATTATATAAAAAAACTAAAGTAATTAAGGCCTATATATAAACTAAGATAGTAAAAAAATATATTTATAAAAATAACTCTCTATTTACTACTCTACTACTAGTTATTAAAAAACCCGAAGGAGGTATCCGTATATATATTAACTATTATTATTTTAATAAAATTATAATTAAAAATTATAATACCCTATTTAAACTAAAAGAAACACTTACCTATATAAATAAGGCGCGCGTTTTTTTTAAATTTAATATTATTACGGTATTTAATAAAATCTGAATTAAAAAAGAGAATAAGTATAAAACTACTTTTTTTATACGGTTTAGTCTATTTAAATATATAATTATATCTTTTAAATTATATAACGCTCCTAGCACCTTCTAACGTTATATTAATTAACTATTATATAATTACCTAAACGACTTTTATTTTACGTACTTAAATAACGTTATTGTCTTTAGTAAAAATAATAAAAATTATAAATAGTACTATTTCTAGGTATTATATAAACTTTATAAAGCTAAACTATATTTTAATTTTAATAAATATAAATTCTCCGTATAACGCGTTAGCTATCTTAGTATAATCCTATTAGTAAATAGGTTAGAGATAGACCTAGCTAAGGTTAGAGCCGTTATAGAGTAGTAGTAACCTAAAATAGTTAAAGATATTTAGGCGTTTATTAGTTTTATAAACTTCTATTAATAATTTATATACTACTTTTCCTAAGTTATAAGACCGCTAATTAAGTTAATATATAACGCTATAAAAAAAGTTACGCTAATACTTACTACTAAAAAAGCCTTTAAATAGCTTAAACGCGCCTTTATTAATACTTTAATACTTACTTACTTTAACCCTAACGCGTATATAATTATAGAAATTAATATATTTAATTAGGTTATTACCGGTATACTCTCTTAGTATAAAAATAATATCCTATAACTTATTACCTTCTTCTTAATAAAAATAAAACCTATAAAACTTAACTACCCTATCTATAATAAGAAGCTTATAGTAATTATTCGCGCTTTTAAAGAATAGTAACTTAAGTTTACTAGTATACTTAACCCTATAAAAGTATTTTCCGATTATAAAGCTTTAAAGTACTTTATAATAACTAAATAGTTAAATTACTAATAAGCTAAATAGGCCGAGTTCTTATTAGAATTTAATTTTATAATTAAATATAGGCCCGGTAGAAAGGGTATAAAGCCTAATATACTAATATAATAAATTAAAAACGTTTTTATAAATATATATAATAATTAAATATAGTACTAATAGTAGGTACTATTACTTTTTAAATAATTTAAACTACCTACGTACGCTATATATAATAATAGCTCCTAATACGCTATATACTTAACTAAAATCTTAATAGATATAATAGAGTTAGATACTATAAACTTATCTTAATAGATCTATAAAATTAGTAAGGAGCTATTTATTTCTAATAGTTAAAATAAAGACACTACTTTAAAACTTTATAATAGTTATAAGAACGTTAATAACATAGATCTATTAGGGCTACTTAAAGTAATTAATCTTTATAATAACATTATTAAAACTATAATTAATACTATAAAGAGCGGTATACGCTATATACTTTACTAGTTTTATTATAACCTTAGTATTTATATTAAACTATAAAATTATCGCCTAAATAATAATTTATTATATATTAATAGTAAAGTCTTCGTATTCTATAATAACAAACTCTAAATATATATTATATAACTATATTATAATAACTACGCTACTAAATATAATAGTAAGTATAAAATATACGTGTAATTATTATAATACTATTATTAGTTATACTATATAGACAGCATTACGTAATATATATATAACTATTTTATCTACACTAAAGTAAAATTAAAACGCGAAGATAAGTATAGCTTATTATACTCTTTATTTATACTAGATACCTATTAGATAAGCGTATCTATTAACTTTATTACACTACTACTTAAGTCGCATTATAATAGTTACAATTATAGATATATTATAATCTTTATTAATTAACTATCTAAAAAGAAGAAATTTATTTTTTTAATATTACTAAACGCTAAAACTTACGTATAGGCGTTTATTAAGTATATCTAATAAGAAAAAAAATACTTATTAGAGTTTATAACTAATCGCGGCACATAATTTACGTTTTAGTTTTAAAAATAACTATATAAAAAGGTTAGTATAACGCTAAAATTATCTATAGCCTTTTACTTAAAAATAAATAGATAAACAGAAATTACTAATTAGGTATTAAAAGTTTATTTATACTACTTTATTAATTATAAATAAAATAATTAAATAGAGTTACTGTCTATTATAAAGTTTAAAATAAATAGTAGTATTATATTAACGGGTATAATACTATTTAAAGCTATAAAGAAATACTTACTACGTATAGATACTAAACCTTTTAATATACTACTAAAAAAATAAAAGGTAATACGCAACGCGTAAGCTATAAATAGACTTTTTATATATATAGACTATATAAGACAATAACTATATTTAGTACTAATATAAGTATAGGTAAAAATAAAAAAGTATATTAATAATTAATAACTACCTACCCTAAAGATCTGTATAGGCGACTAGGTTATACTTAATATATAAAATATTTATACGCGTCGCTCTAAAGAACTAAAAAGTAAAAATCTAGGACTATTTAAGATTATTAATATTTATAATAAATAACTAAATAATTATTATAGTACTGGCTAGACTTTTAAACTTAACTTTACTAGTTACGCTACGCTTAAAAATATTTACCTATAGTTTTATTTATAGTTACTTTACTTATAAAATATAATACTACTATTAAAGTAGTAATAAGAACTATAAAGCCCTATTACTATAAAAGAAGAACTGCCTATCTATAACATTAAAATAATACTAGACTATAAAGTTAATAAATATATAATTAATCTAAATACTAACTATAAGAGTCTACTAAAGTTTTTTATTAAATAGGAGGACTACGACAACCCTAATTAGTAATTTTACTTTAATATTATAAAATATTAAAAATACTTTATAGAGTACTACCGGCGTTACTTATAAATATTTTAATAATTAAGTATATTCTTTCTAGAGGCTTACGACATATAAATAGCTATTACCTAGCTTATAATAAATAATTAATTAACTAATAATAAATAATAATAAAAAACTAAAAATAATCTAATAAATAATAAAATATAACTAGTAGATAAGTAGTACAACGGAATTATAAAGATAATATAGCTTAGTATAAAGGGCTCTTTTAGAAGTATAAGTAGTAGATAAAAAAAGCTATACTTACCTATTATACTTATAACTCTAATAGTTAGATTATAATAAAAGTAGTTTTATAGCTTATTATTTAATTAGTTACGTATTTACCGCTTTAATAAAAATGTTTTACCCTTATAAGCGTCTAACTCCGCCCTATTATATAAAAGTTAAGAATATATAAAGCTAATTATAAAACTTTAAAAATAAAGTTTCTTAAAGGGGAGAATAGTATTATAAATATAAAAGGCGCCCCTTACTTAGGTATAAGTACTAAGATAGGTACGCCTACGCTAGCAAAGCTAGTATTTTAGTATATACCCTTACTTTACTCTAAAACACCTAGCGAGCTCCCTATATATAAATTCTTATTAAATATTAATATTTAATACCTACTTTTTAAGCCTTTATAACATCTTATAATTCTATTATACTACTTATTTACTAGTTATATCTTATTATCTATTAATTACTTTTAGTTATTTATTATTAATTAATTATTTATTTATTATAAACTAGATAATAGTTATATATATATCGTAAGCCTTTAAAAAAAATTTATTTAATTATTAGGGTATTTACAGGTAACGCTAATAGTACTATATAAAATATTTTTTATAGCTTATAATATTAAAGTAAAATTACTAGTTAAAGTTATTAAAATTTTTCTATTTAATAAAAAACTTTAGTAAGCCTTTATAACTAGTATTAGAATTAATTATATATTTATTAATTTTATAATTAAGTATCGCCTTAATATTATAAACTAGTAGGTCTTTTTTTATAGTGACCGGCCTTTATCGTTTTTATTACTATTTTAGTAATAATATTATATCTTATAAGTAGAGTAATTATAGGTAAAACTATAGGTAAATATCCTTAATTATAGTATAACTAGTAAAATTAAGTCTAAAAGTTTAATCTATACTATAGTAGTTATTTAGTTATTTATTATAAATATTTATAACTTTAAATAGTCTAAAATTTTTATTTTTTAGTTTTTTAAAATAACGCGTATAGACGTTACGCGTATTAAATATAACCTAGTTACCTATATAAATTTCTAAAGACGATAATTATTAGTTATTAGTATATTATTTTATTTTTACTTATACCTATATTAGTACTAGGCGCAGTTATTATTTTATATAGTCTATATATATAAAAAGTCTATTTATAATTCGTACGTCGCGTATTGCCTTCTATTCTTTTAATAGTATATTAAAAGGTTTAGTACTTATACGTAGTAAGTATTTCTTTATAGTTTTAAATAGTATTATACCTATTAATATAATACTACTATTTACTTTAAACTCTATAATAAGTAATAACTCTATTTAGTTATTTTACTAATAATTAATAAAGTAGCGTAAATAAGCTTTTAACGCCTAATTAGTAATCTCTATCTAACTATTAATTTTAGAAAAAAAAGCTATTAATAGTTTAAGCGTTATACTAACTTATTTATATAAATATTTTTAAAACTAAAATATAAATTATATACTACAATTAATAATAAACTCTAAAGAGTAACTTTTTTTACGCTAGATATATTTAATAAAAACTTAAATATATAATTTTACGTTAAAAAACGTTAAGAGTATAAATTTTTTCTTTTTTAATAACCTATTTATAAGAACTATAATATATCTATAGTTATAACTATTATATTAACTTTTAGGTAATAGCGTAATAAAGTTAATAAATACGCTAGTTTAGTAAGTATTTAATATAAATAATAAATATAGTAAACTATACTTACTCTTATATCTTAATTTTACTCTAGAATAAATAAGACAGTTATATACATAATAGGCGACGCTATTTATATAATATAGCTAGTAATAATATTATAATAGTTACGTATATATTTTATACTTACTATTATATTTAGTAATATAGTTATTATAATATAGTTATATAAAACGTATTTAAAGTTTATTATTATAGGGCACGAAGACCTTATTATTAATATATAATAAATTATTATTTAAGCGATAATCTTATAGTTTAATATAAATACTAAAGTTATAATAAAGCTAGTAGGGTATATAATATACGCCGCTCTCTATAGCGTTAATTATAGCTTTAATAATATTATTATAAAGACTAACTATTTTAAGTAGTCTTAGTAGGTCTACGCTATTAGTGTCTTTATAATTATTATAAAATTTTAAAGTAGTATCTTTATTCTAACTATTAATAATAAATAGCTTCTTACTAATTTTATAAATTTATTATAATAAGCTCGTAGTATCTAACTCTATTATATCTATTAAGATTTTAGCTAAGTATATAGCATGTTAAGAGCTACTATTATACGTAGTATACGCAGGTAAATTAAACTATTTAGAAAATAATAATACCTACTATTAATACTATATTTAATTATTAAATACGTTTATAGAAATATTTTTAGTTTATTATATTAATATATTAGGCTTTATATCTTTCTTACCGGATCTATATTTAATTATAAAATTAAATTTTAATAAGAACTCGGCCTATTAGGCTTATTAATAATTTAACTATTTAATTATTATAAAATACTCTAAAACTTTATAGTTAAAAAATATCTTTATAAAGTTAAGTATACTAGTAAACTTAAGTCGCTACTTTTTAAAGGTATAGATAATTACTATAAGTTTTTTATTATAAATAGAGTAGTTAAGCTCTACTTATTTTATCTTTATTAAAAAAAAGGTAATAAGTTATAGAATGTTATCCTTATACTAAAAAATTATACTAGTAATAATCTAATTTAATATATTAGTCTCTATAATTATACGCGTATTAGAGTTAAAATAAGTAAATATTAAAATATTAATACAGGCGCGTTTAAGCTACTTAAAGGCTTTTTTAGTAATAGGTATTAGTATAACCTTACCTATAGCGCCGCGTATTAACTTAATTAGTAGCCTTATAATCTAAAAAAAGTAGTATATAAATTATTAATAAAAGTTTATAAAGCTAATAAATACCTAAATATTTTTAACTATTTTAGGTTGTTTCTATTCTATAATAGCTCTAATTTTAGTAAAATCTATTTTTAGGCCGTCTATAAAAAGTATTATATTTAAGTAGTAAACGCGTTATACTAAAAATTTATACTTTTTAATATTAAAGTATAAACTAGCTTTACGGAGTCTGTATAGCACTTTAAAATAATATTATTTATAGACTTTTTTATTTTTACTAAAAATAATAATGTTATTAAAATATATATATTTATATACTAATCGAATAAATAGTGTAGCTGTAGTGGCTATATAGGCGACCAAAAGGGGTTTTAAAAAAAGAGAAGTATGTGTATACCTTTATACTTAATGTGTCGAACGTTATTAAAATAAATTAAATAAATATTATCTAAGTACTTGCGTAGTAGTTAATAAATATATTACTAAAAAGTATATACAGTATTATATAATCTAAAAAGTATAATTAGGTATTTAAATCGACTAAACTGTATAAAAAGGCTATTTTATACTTATTACTTTTTTTAATTCTAATCTTATTAAAGACCGTAATAATATTAAATTTAGAAAAAATACACGTTTTATTTATACGGGTAAGTATTTTCTTTAGTTTTAGTAAGGCATTATAATCTTTAATTATAATTTTATTAAAGTAATAATAATTAATATATATATAAATACCGCCTCTAAGTTTTTTAATAACTAGTAATAGAGTAATAAATAGTAAGTTACTTTTACGTATATAACCCTTTACTATCTTAGTCTAGACGTAGACCTTAATAACTTTAATTTTTTTATATAATGCGCTAAAGTAGTGCTGTACTATTAACTAATTACTCTTTTTTAAATATATTTTATAATTAATACCCGGTTGTCGGGGTAGTAGTTTAACTATCTTTTTAAAATTCTAAAAGTTAGTAATATAATAAAATTATTTTAGTAATTTTTATTTAATTTTATTAATTATAGGTAGCGGTCTGCCTAATTTTAAATAAAATTTATTAAAATTAGCTTAGATAGCTGCGACGGCGATATATTTAGTTTTTATAAAAATTATATAAATATATTAGGCGTTATCCGCGTCGTTTATATTATTACTTATTTTAAAATATATTTAGTTTTCTGGTATTATCTAGATAATACAGCCTAGGTTATAATAAGCTATTTTTATAATAGCTTTAGTTAAAATAATTACTTTATTAATACTATTTTTATTTTTTAGTTTAATAATTTTAATATAACTATTACCGTATTAGTTATACATTACTTTAATAGGTAGGGACTAGTATAAATAGTTACTATAGTAATAATTTAATTTAAATATTATTATTTTTTTACTCTACTTATATAAAGAGTTATAGGCCTTAAGTTATAATTATCCGACTATTATATTATAGCTAATAATATTTATAATTTAGTACTAGTTTTTACTAATATATTCTCTAATTACTATACGTACTTTAGCTATATATATTATCTTACCTATAATATTATTATTAGTAAATTTTAAAATAATGGTGCTCTACGCTATAACTATTTAGAGTTTATAAATATATATAAAATTAGTACTAATAACTTATTTAGTATAGTTACTATTTAAAAAATATATATATAGTTACTAACGTCCCGTTAAATATATTAATTTATACTTTTAGTTTTATTTAAGCACTATAACGTAGCTTATTTAATAAATTTTTATTATAATTAAATAAATAATCTATCGCGCCGTATACTATAATAGTAATAAGTTATTTTTATAAACTATAAGTTATACAGTAACTATTATTTAATAAAATAAAAAATAATTATAGGTTTAATTAGCTTACTAGCGTACACTACTTTACTATAAAATAATACTAAAAACTATTAAAATTCTCCTTTTTATATATAGGCGAAAGTCTCTAAAAGCGACTATTTTTAGAAATTATACTTTTTTCTAATATTTAGCGTTATAATTATTATTATAAATATTATTAGTATTAGCGTTTTAAATATTTATTATCTAAAGCTATTTAGCTGGCACTAAAACTATAGGGCCCTTTTTATAGAAGTTAGGCTAATTTTAATTTAGTATATAGCTAGGTCTTAAATAATAAATATATACTTTCTTAGCTTAGACTGCGCGGAACTCTTTTAATAGATAATAATTTAGATTAAAAATAAGATTATATTTATTATTAAAGTTAAGTTTTTTACTAGCGAGAGTACTAGCCTGCGTAAACTTTTTATTATTTTTATTATTTTTACTATTTTTTTTTAGACTTTTTATAAGTAATATCCTTAAAAGTCTTATATTAGAATAGTTACTAAAAAATTATATTTACGTTTTATTTACCGAAGCCGTACTTATTATAGTAGTCTTTAAATATAAATTAAAATTAATTATAATTTTAAACTTTATTAAAGTAGGTTTTAGGTAGGCTCGCGTTACTTTATTTTTAAAATAGGCTAGCTACTTACTAAAAAACTTATTTTTATATTACTATTACTTACTAGAGTTAAATTATATAAGTATAGTAAATTACTAATTAATTAAACTAAAAGCCTTTTATAAATTATTATATAATTCTCGTGTGTTTTAGTATAGGTTATTTAATATTATAATAGCGCGGTTATAAATATAAATAAATACGTAATCTCTATATACTTAATAAAAATATTTAATTTTAGACTATTTATTAGAAAAAAGTTTATATAACTACTATAACTTTATCTCTATATTTTTAATTTATATATTTAAGTCCTTATTAGTAGTACTACTAAACTTATTAATATCTTTTTATTTATTATTTAAACGGCGCTCCTTTTTAGAAGTAGTAGTATTAATTATTAATACTAATATACTACCGCGTTACTGTTAATCTTTATAGAATATAAAGTAAATTTTATTAAATAATATTAACATTACGTTACTATAATAAAAAAAACTATTAAAACTACTAGAGCTATCACTATTATTATTATTAAATAGGTTTAAGAATATAAAATTTTATAGTAATTTATATAGTACTATTTTCTACTTTTTATTTTTATTATTTTTTTTTTACTTTTTATTTTCTTAAATAAATTTATTATTAACTATAATACTGCGGGAAGCTTTTACTAATAATTTTAAATATTTTAGTTTATCTTATAGTTTACGCGCTTCTTAAATTACTATAATAAAGTATTACTTATATTTATTATTACGTTATATTACCTTATTAAGAGTTTTATTAGTAGTTAGTTAGCGCTACTATTTAATATTTAATTTCTTTTATAGGGTACGCGTATTGTTTCTTACGTTATTATACTCTTAATAAATATAAGTAACTAACTAAAAGATATTATTAAGGTTTTATTTTTACTACTAAATCTATAGTTCTAGTTACGCTATATTTATTTTAATAGTATATTATAATTTTTACGTTTTTACTTTTAATTATTTTATAAATTTAATTATTTATTTAAATACGTTTAGATTACTACGTAACGTACTCTAGTAGTAAAAAATTTTTAAAATAATAGTAAACTAATCTTTTAAATATTTTATAATACTTACTTAAAAATTATCGGTAGGAAAAATAGTAGTAATAATATACTTATTTATAAGTTATTTATTAGGTAGGGTAAGTACTAAGATAAGATATATATACTTAAATTTCTCTTTAGAGTGCTCTTTGTTAGTTATAATAGCTATTTTAATAAATAATAAAACATTAGCTTCTATAGCCTTAGCTTATTTAATAAATATTTTATAGTTAACTATAAAACTATACTATAATTACTAATTTATTATAGGTTAACTAGTAATAGTTATTATATTAAAATCTTTATTATTATTACTAATATTTAGTAGGACGAGGTAGAAAACGCTAAAATTATTTTTATAATAATTATTTTTTAAAAATTCTGCGCTAGCGTTTACTATTAGTAGGATTTTTTTTAGTCTTTTTAGTAAAAGGACTATTTATACACTATTTACTAAAATTATAAAAAGTATTTAGTAATTTAGTAATTATACTCTTATAAGGCTTATTAATTTTAAATTTAAAAGTAATCTTTTTTACTATTTTAGGCGATCGCGGTAGCGATAATAAAAATAACTTATTTAACTAATTATATAACGTATTATTAGCTAGCGTATACTAAATTAATTTTTAAGTATTATACTTCTTAGCGGCGCTATTACTAGTTAGTTTCTAGGCGGTACTATTACTAGTCTATTTAGGCAGGGTTTTTATATATAATTTTACTATCTTATCTATACTAATAGGCGTTTTATATAATATAAAAAATTAGTCCGCTACGGCTATATAATTAGTAGAATATAGATTTTTTAAAATCTAGCGCTTACGTAGTCCATTATAAAGTATTATTTTATAAGTATTTTATTTATAGGCGTAAAGGGACACGTAAATTATATTATAAAGGCCTAAAAAGTAAATATTATATATTAATATTTAATAAAAATCTATATATAGGGAGCTCGCTAGGTGCTCTAAAGTAAAATAAGGGTATATACTAAAACGCTAGCTTCGCTAGCGCGGGCGTACCCGTCTTAGCGCTTATACCTAAGTAAGGAGTACCTTTATACCTATAATAATTAGTAGCTAAACTAATAGACTTATAACTTATATAAAATTATTACTTATATTTTAGTATTTAATAATATTAGAGTATTAGATTAGGGCCGCTTTTAAATATTAAAACTATTTACACTATATTACTTATAGGAAGCTGCTAATCTTAAAAACTTATTATTTAATACGCCTACGCTTTATAAAAAATTATATATATTAAATTTCTAAATAATAAAGTTATATATTATATATAAATTAAAGCTAAATTTAATTAAATTACTATTATAAATAATAGGTAACGCGTAAGACCTATAAGAAGTATAATATTATTTATTAACTTTAAAAGTTTTTACGTAAATATAGCTAAATATTCTAACATAGCTTTTATAGTATAAAAAAAGGTCTAGTACTTATATAAAAGTTTTATTAAAATACTATTAGTAGGCCTATTTATTATAAATATATTATATTTATTATATACCGCTATATCTTATTATAAAAGCCGCAACTCCTATTTATATAAAATAGTATCTCTATTAATAAAAATTAATATATAATAACTATATTATTTAAAAGTTTTATTCTTATATATTTATATACTAATTAAATAAATAGTGTAACTGTGGTGGCTCGGAGTAACTAAAAGGGATTTTAAAAAGAAGGAGTATATATATACTTTTATTATATTCTTATAATATAATAACCTATATATAGTCTAGATCTAAATCCTATTAAAATAGTTTAGTATTAAATAAAAAATTAAATTAAGTATATTATAGACGGTGACGCTATATTAATATACTACTAATTAAAATATTTTTTATAATAAATCTAAAATACTATTTTTAAAAAGCTTTTTAGAACTCTATTATAACTATATTTATTAAGTTCTTATTATATATTATACCGCGACTTTATAAAACTTATATAACTCCTTTTAGTTGCCCCGAGCCACTACAGCCACACTATTTATTTAATTAATATATAAATATATATATAAAGCTTATAAAGTACGTTAAATAATTATAAGTATATTTAAGTATATAAAGATCGTTATTAAAGCTAAAAGTCGCTATATAAAATATTAATTAAAAATAAAAAATTTTCTTTTTATAGCAAAATATTATACTTATATTATATATTTTATATATAAATTAAATAAAGTTTAGTAACAAAAAATTTTTTAGTATTATCTTTATAATAGTAAATTAACTATATTTACTTCTATAACTATAGTATCTCTAAGGAGTATATAAATACTACTAGTACTAATAACTAATAAATTATTAATATTAGTATAGTTAAAATTAAATAGAGAAGGTAAAAATATAAAGTATTAGTATATATTATAAAATTATTATAGTTCTAGACTATTTATATAGTATAGAATAATACTATCTTAAAAACTTTAAGCGGACTTTATTATTAGTAACTAAATAACTATATATAAATACGTAATTATATTAACAGGAAATCTTCTTTAGATTTAGGTAAAACCCCTTTTAATTAACTTAAAATTTTTTTTTTCTTTTATTTTATTTATATACTTAATATTTTTCTTCTTTATTTTATTATAGTTATAAAATATTATATTAATAATAAATTATATACTTATAACTTTTTCTATTTACTTATTTATTACTTATTTTTATTTTATTATTTTATAATATTTATTTATTATTATCTTATATAAAAATTATTTATTAAAAATTAAGCTTTTTAATTTTATAATAAATTTTTTTTTTAAAAAAATTAGTCTTTTATATTAAGGCTACTTTACTATTTAAAGAAAGTGTTTTACTCTTTAAGTAGTATAATAATCGACTCTTTAAGTAACTAATTAATTACATATAGACTAGTTAAATAACTTATACTATAATTAATTAATTGTCTATTTAAAAACAATAATATCCTATTTAAAAAATAATTTATAATTGATAATATTAGATTATTATCCTAACTTAATTAAATATTAAACTAAACTTACTTAGAAGTTATACTAAGTCTAACTAAGTAATAAATTAATATAATAAATCTAAGTTATAAATCTAGTATAAACTAATATATTTAATAGTAAATAAAAGTATATACGCGTAAAATTTAAATTTAAAATTTTTTTCATATATTATATAAATATAAAAGTATATATTTATTCCTTCCATTTTATAATTTTTTTTATTACCGTAAACTACTATAGCTATACTATTTATTTCATTAGTATATAATTATAGAAATATATAAATATAATATAAATTTATAACTTATAATATTACTATTATAGATACTTAAATATATTATTCACTAAGCAATTTCCTCACTTACTTATAAAATTTATTAATGTAAATTTAATATAAATATAACTTTTTACTTTAGTATTCTACATTTTTTATATTATAATTATATTTTAATATTATTAAATAAATATATACAGTTTATTCTAAAAGTAAAAATATTAATATAATTTAAATTAATAAGTATATAAAAGTATTAAAATACTTTATAATATATTAATAATATATAAATAATATAAAAAAATACTCTAAAGCTTACGGTATTAGTTTATAAAACTTTTTAAAACAATAAATTTATTTCTCTTTTATATATATATAATATAGCTCTTTCGCTCTTTTTTTTTATAAAAGTAGTCTTAATTCTTTAATTTTAAAAACTAGTAATTTTTAACTTATTCTTTTTATAGTTATAAGTCTAGTGTTTTAGGAGTAAAGAAAGATTTTTTTAATATATCTAATTATTAGAAATTCTATTTCTAAAGCTTTTATTAATTTTTTAATTTCTTATTTTAAAACTCTTAAAATTATAAATCTAGTACATATTATTTTATTTATATAATAATAATAATTTATATTTTTAACTATTAAATACTTACTAAGTTTTATAACTAATAATTTTTTAAGTATTATAATATTTAAAGCAACTTTATCTTTTTTAAATACATGGGGATAATATAAAAAAAATATAAAAAAAATATGTTTTTTAAACATATATATAAAATTAAACAATAGGTTTAAAAATACCTAAATAATACTTCTTAAAAAGTTGTAGAGGATATTATAAGTATTTTAGTAACTACTTATTAAGTATATATAATAAATTAAAATTACGTAAATATAAAAAATTTGTTAGTCTCTTTTTTAAGATTCTAAAACTTTTTAATTCGTAAATATATCTAACTAAAATATTACTTATACTCTTTTATATCTAGTATAGAATACGTAATCTATATTTTAATTAAAATTTATTATATAATAATAAATTTATATAATTAGTAAAAATTTTATCCTTACTTATATAATTAATAGCTACGTAATATATTATTAATATTATAGTATATAATAATATCTTTTTAAATTTATAAATCTAGACTCCTATTCCCTTAATATAGCGCGAAATTTAATAAAACTTATATTTAAAGTTAATTTTTTCGAAGAGTAAATACACTTATTATAATAATTATTTCTACTTTAATAATAATTCTTAATAGTATTTATATTACTATATAATATATTAAAATTAAAATAAAAATAATAATAATATAAATAAGATTAAAAGGGATACAGTTTCTAACGTATTTAAATAAAAATAATTAATAGGGACTTAATTAGAAGCGCTAAAAAAGAAAATTTTAAACTATTATTAGAAAATAGTATAAATATTTTAAAAAGATTTATATAAATAGATGTATAAAAGAGTAGAGTTATAATATTAATATAAGTAGTAAAAGACCTATAATTAATTAAAAAAATACTAAAAACAATATTAAAACGCACTAATAAAAGTACTAAAAGTATTAAAAATTTAAAATTTAAAATAATAATATATTCTAATAAGTTAGTGAAATAAATAGAGAAGATTAGAAAGAAGTATTAAAAAAAAAAGTAAATATAGAGTAAAAAAGAACTAGCTATTTATTAATTATAAACAAAGTTATTTTATTATTTTAATATTTTAAAATATTATATATTTTATATACTTATACGTTATAATTTTCATCCTTTAATATTAGTTATATTAATTATTTTATAAATTAAAATTTACTATTCTAAGTTTAGGACTCTATTTAGTTAAAAGATAAAAACTATTTACTATTTATTAAAATATCTAATTCTTTTATTTCTTTTACTAGTAAAAATTTTATATGTAAAGTTCTTATATCTAAAGTTTAACTAAAGATAAAAAGAGGTAAATAACTTAATAGATTTTTTTATTCTTTTTTAACATAATGGAATATATATATATATATATATATATATTATAATTATAATATTTATATTAATAATTATTTAGGTTAGTAATTTTAATAAAATAATCTCTCTATTTATAAAACAACGAAGGTTTTAAACTATTTTAAAAATAAAAAAATCATATACTAGCTATCTATTATCCTCTCTTTAAAAACTTCTTTTTACTTGCCTTTAGATATTCTTTATAGTATTAAGCTATAGAGCTTCTATATATACTAGTAATTTTTATTTTATATTATTTTAATTAGAATTATATACGGCTTCTATATTATAAATTATAGCTTTTAATATATTTAGTTACTTACTAAAAAACTATATTATTATTTTACTTTAGTGCCCTAGAGTTATTAATATTAGTATTATTATTACTAGTTTTATAGTTACTAGTAACTTTTTTTAACTTATTTTTATTAATTAACTACTTTATATAATAGTATAGCTATAGTAATTTTAGTATTTTTTTATTTATTTAGTAGTACCTATAAATAGTAGACTTTTAGCTTTTTTACTTATTTAAATAGGTTTTTTTTTTAGCTAGATCCAGTAATTTAATATTTATATATGTAAGATTATTTTATATAGATATTAACTTTTATAAGTTACCTATAAAGATAAATAGTAGCGTATAAGCTATATTAGATATACTTACTACTTTTTATTTCTTATATATTTAGTTTAATTTAAAAGTTTACAGTATATATTATACTTTATAATATAAATTAAAGTAAGGATAGTATATATATTTTACTAAAATTTTATTTTTTAACGTACTAAAACGTATATTTTAGTTATAAAATAGTAGTATACTACTATTAAAAAATAATACTTTAAACACTATAACGCGTACTATAATTATAATATATTAATATCTCTTTCTTTATAAATACCTACTTAATATTAGTTTATAATAGTAGATATACTAGTATAAGTTACTATATAGGGTAATAAATTATACTACGCTATAATATTGTTAAGTACTATTAAGTAGTTATTATATATTTATTTTAATAAGTACTACCTTTTCTAATTAAACTTAGTATAGTATTTCTAAAAGTCGATTATTAGGTTATATAGTATATATAGTACTTTTCTTCCTAATTAGGTAGTTACTAATAGCAACTTTATTATATAAAAAAAAATATACTTTTTTCTTATCTAGCCTATAGCACTAATTTAGTTCCTATAAAAAATATATAAAGTTATATAAAATCTAGACTAAATAATAATAAAAAGTCTAATTAGGTATAAAATTAACTTTCGAACGTATAGGGACCTTTAAAAAAGCTAAATAAAAGAATAATATAAAATACTATTTAAAGTAATTAATAATTATATTTTATTACTTTCTATTTATTATAAGGTAGTTATAAAAGCGTAGGAATACTATATTAAATACTATTAATATATTATTTACTAGTTTATTATTAAAAATTTAAAAATTTAACTCTAAGTAATAATTATATAATTAATATATTAATATATAACAATAATCCCTATACTAATATAATATAGTATCTATTATTATATATATAAACATAAGCTAATTATATTACTTTTATTAAAAAGTTATAATAGTCTAAAGTAGGATTCTAAAAGATTTCTATATTTACTAATTTTTTTAATTCTAAAACCTCTTAGTATGCGGCTCCTAAGTTTATAAATAGTATACCCTAGTCTTTATTTTTAATATAATATTTTTTTTTATATTTTTAGACCTACTAGTAGGTAGAGTAGTATAGTGGGTAAGTATTTAGAATTATATTAAATTTGTAAAATTCTTTAAATTTTTATTATTATTTATCTATTAGAGGTCCCATTCTTCTCCTTATTATAAATATTCTTTAAATACGCCTATTTTACTAGTAAAAAAGTAAAATTTTTAGAAGTATAGGGTACTACTAAAAAATTAATATAAAACTATAAAAAGCTAGAATTTATATATAAAACGCGTTATATCTAAAAGTATAAATAAAATATCTTATTATCTAAAGTTAGATAAAATAAAAATCTATTTCTAAATAGGCCTCGTATAGCGAACTAGGCCTAATTAGGTAATAGATTAGTAGTTTAATATAACTTTATTTAGTAATATATTAATTAGAAATTAAAAAGTTAATTATTAGTTTACTTAGAAAATAAAGGACTTTTTTTAAATAGTTAGGTAGCCTTAATATAAAAGACTTATTATTTTTTTTTAAAAAAAAAGACCTACTAATTTAAAAGTTATATTATTTTTAAAAAAATAAAATTTTTTTCTTTTATCTTTTTTTTGTTACCCCTCTATAATTAAAAATTATTAAAGTGCGTAATTACTATAAAAAGATAAGCTAGTGTAAATACGTATAAGATAAGTTATAGAAAATACTATATAGTAAGAGTATAGGTAGTAGGGTAGCACAGGAGAAGCATGTGTCTAGAAATATAAAAAAAATTTTAAATTTTTAATATATTCTACGTATTAGAGGTTTAATTCCTATTTTTATAATAGTATTCTTTAAATGCGCCTATTTTACTAGTAAAAAGTAAAGTTTTTAGAAGTGCAGAGTACTACTAAGGAATTAATATAAAACTACAGAAAGCTAAAATCCTTATATAGAATATATTATATCCGAAGGTATAAGTAAAGTATTTAGGCTAAAATTACTATCTAAAGTTAGATAAGATAAAAATCTATACCTAAATAGGCCTAGCGTAGCGAACTAGTCCTAATTAGGTAATAGATTAGTAGTTTAGTATAACTATTTAGTAAATAATAACTTAGTTAGAAGATTAAAGAGCCAGTTCTAGTTTATTTAAGAGATAAAGCACTTTCCTTAAATAGTTAGGTAGCCTTAATTAAAAGGCTTATTTAAAAAAAAAAAAAAAAAAAAAGGGTATAGGTAGATACTAGTATATATAATAAAAATTTATAGTTAGGAACTATTAATATATTAAATAATTAAAGCTCTACTACGTTAGCTTACCTACTAGGTAGTATATTATAGTAGAGTAATATAAAAAAAGCGTAATTAAAAAAGTTATCTTTTTTAAAAATTTATATAAAATTAATTACTAAGCCTAAAAATACGTAAATAATACCGTTTTAAAAAAAATAATAAAAGATATTATAAAAATTTTAGCTACTGCTTATTTATTACGAATAATAAACTAAAATTATATAAATATAAAAATTTTTTTACTCCCTTTTTTAAGTCCCTATAACTTTATAATTAGTATATATATTTAACTAAAATTCTTATTATACTCTTTTATATATAGTATAGATTACATAATATAAATTTTTTTATAAATTTATTATTTAATAATAAATTTATATAAATAGTAAATATTTAGCGCTTACTTATATAATTATTTATTACGTAATATATTATTAATATTATAGTATATAATAATATTATTTTAATATTATAAATTAAGACTTCTATTTATTTAATAAGTACTAAATTTAATTTAATATAAATCTAAAATTAATTTTTTTTCTAAAAGTAAATACTTTTATCCTAATAATTATTTTTACTTTAATATAACTCCTAATAGTATTTATTAAAAAGTAATAAATACGTCTAGACAACAATCTAGGGGTATAAACGTAGTAAGGAAATTTTATTAAATACTAAACCGTATACGCAATAATTAAAAGCTAAACTTATAAAAATTAACTAAGGATAATATTTATTTAAATAGTTACTTAATTAAATAATAAGTATACTAGTAGACTAGCGGTTAGTATTAAACTAGTAGTCTATATTAGCGGGTACTAGAGTACTTAGTATAATATAATATAATTACTTTAAGGGCTACGCGTATAGTATAAATAATAAAAAAACCTATATAATTACTACGCGAACTTTTTTTATTATTAAAATTACTTAATTACTATATCTAATAAATTTAAGTAGTATCTACGCTTTACTATTAAAACTAATAAGGCGTTAAAAAATAAAATATAGATAAGTTCTTTATATAACCTCTATATAGCTATAAACGAATACCTATACTTTTATACTTTATAAATTACTAAATTAAAAATTAAGGACGTTAAAAAATTATATAAAAGTAACTTTATTTAGTCTAGGTAGCGTATATACTTCTTTTAATTAGATATAGTAGCTCTTACTATATTTAAGCTTAGTATTATTACTCTAATATATAATAATTCGACCGTCTAGCGGTAGTATATATAATAGATAAACGCTCTTACTACCTTATATAACGCTATTAATAGGTTACTTTAAAAGCATACGATAATCGTTACTAAAAGTATAAAAAAGCTAGTAGTATATTATAAAAATAGGATCTATAACTTTAAGCTATAGCTAGAGTAAGTATAAAGTATATACTTATATATATATAAAAAAAGAGACTAGATAAAAGTAAAAGCGTAGGAGGGTTACTAAGTATAAATATTTACAGCGGGTAGTAGTAGCGGCAGTAGTAATAGTAATAGTATTTTAAAATATATAATTTTTTAAATTATAACCGGTAGAGGCGCCTAAAGAGGCTTAAATTAATTAGTATTTTACTAGGAATTAAAATTATTTTTATAGAGGGAGAGTTAGCAAAAAGGTTATTATTATTAAATTATTAAGTATTAGAGAAAGCTGCCGGTAACAGTAGTAGAAAAATTTTATATTAAAAATCTTAGCGCTTTAAAAAGTATAATATTATAAAATTAGATTAAACTATATTAAATAAAAACTATTAAAGTAATACTAAACTCTGTATATTAATTTTAGTAAATATAACGTAGTTTTATACTTAGGTTATTTAAGTAAAATAGTTTTTCGCCTCCTACTTAAAAGGGCCTAATAGTATTTATAATACTATATAATATATTAAAAGTAAAATAATAAAAATAGTAATATAAATAAAGTTAAAAGAAGACGAGTTTCTAAGGTAACTTAAACAAAAAAAAGAGTTATTAATAAAAACTTAATTTAAAGCCTAAAAAAAATAAAAGACTATTATTAAAAACTAGTATAAATATTTTAAATATATCCTTACAAAAAATTTTAAATAAGAAGTATTAATAATACTAATATTAGTAGACAAAACTTATATTTAATAAATAAAATATTAAAAAAATTATTAAAATATAGAAAAAAAATATATAAAATATTTAAAATATAAATTAAAAAAAATAATGTTTTTAAATAAGTTAGTAAAAAAAAGAAATAAGATTAAGGAGAAGTATTATAATAAAAAGAAGTAATAATAGAGTTAAAAATAAACTAGCTATTAGCTAATTACTAAGTAGATTGTTTTAATATTTTAATATATTAAAATATATTACACTTTATATATCTTTCGGATATAGTTTTATTTCTTTAATATTAATTATATTAATTATTTTATTAGTTATAATTTAATAGTCTAAGTTTAGAACGCTATTTTATTAAAAGATAAAAGTAATTTAGTATATATTAAAATATTTAATTTATCTAATTCTTTTAGTAGTAAAAACTATAGGAAAAAAAGTGTTTATATCTAAAGTTAACGTAAAAAAAAAAAGCGGCAAGTTACTTAATAGATTTTTTTATAATTTTTTTTATATAATAATATAATAATATATATATTATTATTATATTATATTATAATTATAAACTTTATAATAATATTAATCTATATTAGTAAGTTTAATAAAATAATAGTTATAGTTATAAAATAATAATAAAAATTTTATTTTTTTTACCTAGCCTATAATACTTATTTAGACTATATAAAAAAAATTTAAAAAATATTTAAAATTAATACTAAATATTAATACAAATATTAATTTAGTTATAGACTTAAGTTTAAAAAGTCTAGAAACTATTAAAATAATAATTTTAAAAAAGTAGAATATAATACTATAAAAAGTTGTTAAAAATTATATTTTATTATTCTCTAACTATTATAAAATAATTATAGAAGCTTAGGGGTACTATACTAAATACTAGTAATATATTATTTATTAGTTTATTATTATTAATTTAAAAATTAATCTGTTATTAATAATTATATACTTAATATAATAGTATATAAATATATATATTTATATATTAATCGAATAAAAAGTATAGCTGTAGTGGCTCGGGGCGACTAAAAGGGGTTTTAAAAAAGGAGGAGTATATATGTACCTTTATACTTAATAAATAGTATATAAAAATAATTTATATGTTAATAAAATATACTATTTATTATTATATATTTAAAAATAGACGAATTTTATACGTTAAATAAAAAGTTATAATAGCCTAAAGTAGAGTCCTATAAATTTACTACATTTACTAATTTATTTTACTCCTAAACCTCTTAGTAAGCAGTCCATAAGTATAGTAATTAAGTAAATAAGTTTTTTTCTTTAAAATAATATTTTTGTTTATATTTTTAGACTTACTAGTTAAATACTAATACAACTTTAAAAAAGGTAACTTTTTTAATTACGTTTTTTTTGTTTTACACCCCTGTAAAAGTAGTAAGAGATAGGGATTTAAGTAAAAGATAAGTATATAAGTAAAAGGAAACGGCTTTCTAAAATAAAAAGTTTTAATTTTTAAATTTAATCCTTTCTTTTTACGTAATAATATTCTATAAGTAGTAATTTATATTATTTATATTTTTACCCTTTATACTATATATATAACTTATTTTAATAAAATTATTTTTTACGACTACTAGTAATTTTTTAGTTTATAAATTATTATATAAATATTACTAAAACCTACTATACCTAATACCTATATTTATATTAATTATTTTTATTTTTTTAGTAGTTTATTCTAGTCTAAAATATAAATAATTTAATTAAATATAGTTTAAACTTAAAACTAGTCTATAATATAAATAAGTACTTTATACTATAGAGTCTATGATTAAAACTTTTATTTTTAGTTATTATTAAGTAGATGTCGTATAATAAAATATAAGTATATTTTTATTTATAACTATTCTTTTTTTTTTTTTACTTATAGACTATTTATAACTAGTTAAAGGTAATTTAATATATAGAGTTATAATTTTAAATTAAGTTAAATCTATAATATAAAAACGTATTTAATGAATATAGAAATATAAGATTTAAACTTAAAGAAATAAAATTCTCTTATTTATAAGTCTTTTAAACTCTTAAGTAGTAAAGAAATTAGTATTATTATAATTATTTTATATATATATATTTATATTATTAAAAATACTATAAATATAATATAATTATAAAATCTAAGCTAGTTATAAATTAGACACTACCTAAACGCTATAATTTAGACTTAAGACTAGAAACTAAGAAAATAGCTATATAATAATACCTTATATAATTACTACTAGTATGAAGGCATGCACATACTCCTCCTTTTTTGAAACCCCTTTTGGTCGCCCCGAGCCACCACAGCCACACTATTTGTTCGATTAGTATACAAATATAATATATTTACTACTAATCGTAGACTATAAGATTAGTAGTCTACCCTAATAGATTATAGATTAAAGGAGAAATAGAAGAGCAAAATAAACTATATTATAATTCACGGGTCCCTTAGGATACCGTAGCTTACAAAACCAGCTTTACCTTTTCGCATGCACACATTATCTCACTGCGCCTTATCAAGCAGGGTCCCATGTGAACTTCTAACTGAATATGGTCAAGCGTCAGATGACAGCGTGGGAGACTTATACTTGCCGAAGTCACTAAGTTAAGCACGCTTAGCGCTTCGTGGGCGTAGTACGCCAAAACACTTACAGTCGCATCAGCAGTTATTAGGTCCGTTGATCAACAGAGAGCCGGGGACGGCCATTCGTGGGTTGTCATTGGCCGGAGCACGGTGGCATACTACATGGTACTCGTTCCGCTTCGGCGAGCACGCTTACCAAACTCTATCTGATCATCACCGGGACACCTTGTACTCTCATAGGAGTTCCGACGGAGTATGAAACTGGGTTCATTTGCGTTGTCATCGCAAGTTCGCTCTAGCACTATGTTACTATCTCCTGTGAGGTTCTTGATATTGACGACTTGCTTGGTACTGCTTCTAACGGGAGATTGGAGCGTAATACTGCCATCCGCAATAACATCAGAATCTAAGATCAATGGATCTAAATCTGACGCAGCGGATATCTTGTGTTGCACGCAATCTAGATTGCCAGAAGCGACAATTTATATGGGCACAACTTATGTACTTGACCTGTCTCTGCCCTTTTGGCTTGTCGGATTTACATTCGAGTAGCCAAGACTGATTCCTTTGAAATATCGATTACTTAGATTACGGGAAGAAAAAGTCTTTCAATACCATCTGGCTTCTTCATTGCTCCTTTCCTAGCCCAGGTCTACTCGAGGATAATCTCCTCGATAACAGCGCTGGCTTTCAAGCTTTGATCTTCCATCAACTCATGCACATAGCTCTCGCCCACAATTCGGTAGCGAGGAGTCTCCGACGAGGTTACGGCGACAGACCGGATGACGAAGGCAGTCTCAGCACCCATAAAAGCCACAACGTGATCGCCCCTCTGAATTCCAGTATGGCCTAGTCCGAGGCGGCCCTTCCTTGTCTGAAAGATACACTTCCAGGCCGTGGCCTGCATTAAACAGCGGAGATAGCACTCGATCACCAATCGAAGCTTTTTGTTTTCGACTTCATCCTGTTCTAGGATTGAGTCGAAGGCGTCGTCGATTATCCCTCGCATTTCCTCGTCCGTTAGTTTCCCATAGCATTCCCGCGGGAAGGGAAGGTTGTACGAATTGGCGATCATGACGGTCCATATCGCCCTGCGGTTTTGAAAGGGCCATTGCGAGGTGACCCCTCTGATCCACCGGTATAGGCCCCTTCGATGCGATGTTGCAAGTTGGTTCACTGACATGGGGAAGCGCTCCGACGAAACCCAGACGATCTCGTCGACAATGATTCCTCTGAGCCGAAGACGTCCATGTGAGTCAACTCCTCGGAGGTCTGGCTGGCTGTCTGTCTCTATGGTTCCGAGATGTTTTGGAGGTGTAACGTAGTGATGGGAGATTAGCGCTCCGCGATATCCCTGTGACCAGTCCGGCACCCAAGACGGAAGACTCAACGAGCGACCAGGCAAGGTACCCTGGCAGTAATGCAGGAACCATAGATCGCTACGCTGTACATACGCAACTGCGAGTTGTGTGTACACTTTCTCCCAAGCGACGGTGCAGTCGACCTTGATTCCCAGCTCTTTCGCGTCGGTTGCCATGCCGATGAGAGCGAAAATTTGATCCTCCTTGTGGCCAGTCTCTAGCCAAGAGTTACTCGATTCTTGTAGGAGCTCTTTCATGGAAAGTCGGCCTATTGCTTCTCGAAATAGCCACGCTTTGCCTCCGTCTTTCATTTCTGGCTGTTGTATCGTCAGCTAGCTCATTCGTTCGGAAAGGGAGTCACGTACATTATGATGTGCCCATATTTTCAATAGCATCCTTCCATTAGGAGTCTCAATAGTCGGATTGTCCTTAAAACCCGTGTTCTTGAGATATACAATATTACGATACGACCGTCGGAGCTCCATTATTGACCATGGACGATGGTCAAGACCGTGCGGTTGTCTTCCCAACTCTTCTTTCAGCAAGTCCCATGTTGCCAGGAATGTGTCAATGCACATGTCGCCGGCCTCTAAAATCTTTTCTCCGCACATAATTGCTATCTTCTTAGCCACTGTAAACTCTTGCCAGCACCAACCACGACCCCAATACGCGCGATCGAGTAGATTCGCAACAGCTTTAATGGGATAATCGGGGATTTGAATATTGGATTCGGGAACCTTTCCGAACATTTTACCCAATGATGCGACAGTAAGCTGGTCGTCGAATTCCTGGCCCTCCCTTGGTTGTGGAACGTCGGCCCATGTTGCGCCAAGTCTCGTGTACTGCTGGCTTCGTAGAAGGTACCTGTACCCAGCCTGCAGCACAGACATGGCAATATCGCTGGTCGCATCCGAAGGGCCCAGCCAGATTAGGACTCGCGCTGCTCTCTCATAGATCTCCTGCATCCGTTGAATTTGCCAGGCTTTCTCCTCACCATGGGACTGGTCGATGCAAATGGCATCTATCCAGAAGATGAGAGCTTTGACCGGTTGTCTCAGCCGTAGAAGCGCACTGTGGAGGTTTTCAGTGACCTTGATAATGCCATCGTTCATGTACAAGTCGTGTTGCGTGGTCTGAACTTGGTACCGGTTCCATGATGGATGATCTCGATTGAAGGGACTTCCCCAGGTATATGATAGAGCTTGATAGTCTGGATTTTCCGATAAATGACGGTATTGGATCGTTGCTTTGAGGGGAGAGCCCCCGTGGCCGGGATCGAGTTGTATCAGCCTGATCTCATCCCCACTGGTTAAATGCCGTTCGTACTGAAGCGGTCGGTCCATCTGGGAGACTAACTATCAAAGATCGAGGTCGGAGTTACCGGGCGATGGAATAGAAGACATCAGAGTGGTACAGTTCGCATGCGAAATCGGTTCCCTCCTTTTTCAGCGTGCACACACAGTTTAAAGCTGCGCAGCCCTTGTGAGTTCAGCTGGCCACAGCTTGGGCTCGCAGGCGCTATCCAAGGCATGATAGCGCAGCAGTGGTAAAAGCGGCGCATCACATAAGCAATTCCAGCTGCGGCTGAGGCATCGTGTGTCGCCCAGGCCTGGCAGGCGCCAAGCGCGCTTGGTAACTTCTGCAAGGTTCCAAGTACGGGCTCTGGTACAATCATCCGACGCTTGACCGTCTACGGCTAGAAATAAGTAACGGTCCTTACCTAATGAGGCGCAGTAAAATTATTATATGTGTGTAAAAGGGTAACGCTAGTTTTATAACCTACTATAACTTTATAATTAATTTTATTAGTTTATTTAAATAGAGTATATTAAAATTTATACTAGGTTTCGTCCTTAATAGTATTAATTAGTAATAAATAAACTAGTAAAGAAATTAAAATTATATAGGGTACTTAAAGGCGTATAAATAATATATATAAGTAAAAATATTAAAGTTTTTTTTTAAAAAAGTATTTATAAAATATTTAAGTATAATTAATTAAATAATAATATAATAATAATATTTTTAGTATATGAACTAAAGTTATATTATAAATTATAATATATATACTTTTTTAAAAAAAATTTTTAGTTATTTAAAACTACTAAAGCTAAACTTTTTATTTTATTAATATATAAATATATAAACTATATATTTTATAATTTATAATTTTTCTATAGTTTAATTATTATATTATTATATTATTATATTATTATATAATTAATTATAGATATAAAGTATATATATACTTTTTAAAAAAAAATATTAAAATATTTTCTTATATAAGACTTAAAATATTTTATATAATTTTCACCTATTTACTACTTTAGTAATAGAGTATTTATAATAATTACTAGTTTTAAAAAAATATAATTTATTATAAATATAATAGTTAGCGTATTTATATAATATAATAATTATTAATAAGTACTTAATTAAAATAAGTATTATATATATTATAGATTTAATAAATTAGCTTTTAAAAATGCTATATTAATTTTATTTAAAAAAGTTATATAAAAATGAATATATAATATTAAAATTTTAAATTTAAAAAAAGCTATACGTGTAATTTTATACTTATTATAATATTAAGACTTATATATCCTCCTTAATTACGAGTTAATCACGTAACTAGATTACCTAATTATTTACCTATTATATATATATTTAATCTTAATTGTCTAATTTTATAAATAGTATTAATTTACTTTTTACTTTAAAAATAAATATTATCTAGTTTACTATAATTATAAGTCTAGCGATTTAGAACTATAAGCCGATTTTTTCTACGTAACTTAATACTAGTAAATACTTATTTATATATATTTTAATTATTTCTTTCTATTACTCTAATATATTTAATTATTAATGCGAGTCTTTCTACCCCTTTTTTAATTACCTATTAATTAAACTATTATAATAACTAACTTAATTCTAATAGGGCCCTATTAGCTAATAAGCTACTTAAGCTAGCCTAATTAGTATATATAATTCTAATTTTTTACTATATAAAAAGGGATTTAGAAAGAAGTTAATTTTAATAATAAAAATATTACCCCTATAAAAGATTATTAACTATAGTATTTTTTACTCTTTATTTAACTAGCCCTTTAAAATACCGATAATTCTATAATTAGGAAATAATATAAAAAGAATTTTAACCCCTTTTCTAAAATTATTACTATAATATTACGTAACCCTAAACTAGCTATTTAAACTTCTACTATATTACGTAATTAATTAACTCTTAATAAGTTTCTTACGTAGTAACTATAATAACTTTTTACTATTACTAATAACCCGTAATCGTTTTAAATAAATAGTAATTAAAATATTAAAATAACGTCGTACTTTCTATAAAGCCCTTTAGTCTTTTTAAAATAATTACTAACTCCCCTAATAGTTTTATATAACTACTTTATAGTACTATAGCGTATTTTTCTACTATTACTACCGACCTTAAAGCTCTACTTTTACGCGTATATATATTCTTACGCTTAGGTAATTTTAATTACTTTAATAAGTTTTTTTTACTAAAACTTCGCTTCCTTTACTACTCTAAAAAAGTTTTTTTTTATTATTATAAAAATACTACTACTACTACTACTACCGCCGCCGTTCTCTACCTTAAATAAAAAAGTATAATCCTTTTTTAACTATTTTTTTTTATAAATTTTACTATATCCTTATATAGGTAAAATTAAATTTTATAGTCTTTATAGGTATTATTAAAATTAAGAATAGTATTCTACTTAAGCAAAAAAAGGCGTATTAAAATTAAATTAGAATTAAAAATAACATTAATTAAAAGATTTTTTAGCTTATTAAATAGGCTAGCTAGTCGTACTATATTAAAATAAAAGTTAAAGTAGTTTTTAATATAATTTAACTAGTTATTACTATTAGTAAAAGCGTATACTGTATATTATAGGTTATTTAGCTTAATAATTAAATACTAAAACGCTAACGTCGTAAATATAATAAAAATAATTTTTTTTTTAGAGTTTAAGTATATAGTATTTAAAAAAAAAGCTATTATATTTACTATTTTAAACGCGCTGTATATTAAACGTATTATATATAATTTATAATTTTATCTAAAATAATAATTTATAAATACTCTATTATTATATTATAATTTTTACTCTACTATTGTTGCGGCTACTACTTAATAAGTTATTTATTAAATTATTACTTTATTAGCTATAGCGGAATTCTAAAAATTTTATATTTAATAGGCTTTAGTTATAGCGTTTTTATTCTATCTATCTATATTAAGTAAAGACGTAGTATACACTAAGTCGATACCACTCCTATAAATAAATATAAAGAAATAAAAAAAATTTAAAAAAATATAAACTATAAGTAAAACAGTATTTTATATAAATAGTAGAATATAAAGTACTATTTACTAATTAGTTTATAAATAATAATTATTTTAAAACCTTAAAGACTATGTAAATAATATAGTATAGGCTAATATTTTAGGACTAATAATAATTAGGGTTCTTAATTACTAAAAGCTAACATTTTAAAAAATAAGATATATATTTAGAGCTAATTTCGTACTAACTAATACTAATATATAAAATTTAGTATAAGTATAGTACTATACTTATTTTAAAAAGACTAGGTATAGAAAGTAAAATCCTAAGTAATAGTATAATATATAAAAGCTTCTTTATAGAAAGGTACGTATATATAAAATATATAATATAAAAGAAAAAATAATTATTTATAATTTTTTAATTACGCTAAAATAAAAAATTATTTTTAACTAAATGTAATTAATAAAGAGTAATATTACGTATAATTTAATACTTAAATAACCCCTTTTAACTCTAGATAAAATTAGAAATATTTTTTTAATAATACTTTAGTAGTAGTCTCTACGTACTAATTATAAAAAAAATTAGTAGTATATATAATACTTAATAAACGCGGCTTTAATACTAACTTCAATACTAGTAAAAATTAAAATAAGCGTTAAACTAAGTATAAGCCTACTTATTTATATTTAAAATTTACTTTATACTAATAAAAACTAATTTATTATCGTAGGCTTAAGACTATAGTTATAAAAAAAATATTTTAAAAAATTACTACTAATTATACTTTCTAGTACTAATAAAAAGAACATTCTTAATTATTTATAATAAACTAAATATACTAATCTACGAATAAAGATTAAAAAGAAAAATTTTAAAAATTAAAAAGTAAATACTAATACTAAAATAGTATATTTAAAAAAAATTATAACTAATATTATAGATTCTTTAATAGTTATATTAAATAAAAAGAGTATAACAGTTTATAATACTATAATATTTAGTAAATACCCTTTTTTAAAAAATATTATTTTAGATAGTAGTACTACTATATATCTTATTAATAATAATTTAATACTTATTCCTAAAACGTTTAAAAAAATAACTAAAATTAATAGTATTAAAACTAAAATATAAGTATTAGTAATTATTAGAATAGGTAACTAAATTCTAAAATAGGTTTTATATAATATAAATAGTCCTTATATAGAGAATTTAATACTTAAAAGTATTATAGTAGTAAAAGGCTTTTATATTAATATTATTTTTAAAGCTTATTTAGGAAATATTAATATTTAGTATGTAGATTTTTATTATACTTTACGTATAGGTATACTAAAGTAAAATATTATTTTAATAAAACTATAATATAAGTATAACCTTACTTTTATTAAATATAAGCTAATTACCTTTTACTCTATAATTAATACTATAATAGATCATCGTAAAATTTAAAAATTATAAATTAATTATCTATATATTAATAATAGAGAGATGTAGTATTAGTAATTAAAGTATGTAAAAAAAGTAGTATTATAAGTATTAATATATTTATATACTAATTGAATAAATAGTGTAGCTATAGTGGCTCGGGGCGACTAAAAGGAGTTTTAAAAAAGGAGGAGTATGTGTATGCCTTTATACTTAATGTATTAAAAAATTTAAAATATTAAAATTAATAGTATAACTTATCTAAAATACGTATACTACTTTACTACTTATATAATATAAGTAATGTGTAATAAACTAAAGGAATAATTACTACAGCTATTTTTTTTAAATATTATAAAACTTCTTTAATATACTAATAGATGGATTAGGCGAGTAATAAAGTATAATTCTAAAAAATAACTTTAGTAAAAAATTTATAATTATAATCTCTACTCAAAACACTTAGAATTAATTATAAAAGTTTTTAAGAACTTTACTAAACTACTTTTTATATAATATAATTTTTAAATCTATATACTTATTTAAAATAATAATATTACTATAGTATTATAGTATAGTAGTTTATACTTAAAAAATAGATAGCTAATTAAAAAATTAAGCTTATTATAACTTTACTATATACTTATAAGCTAAATTGTAGTACTAAGAGGGTAAACTAATAAATAATTTTAAACGCGATTAAAATATAATTAAGTACTAATCTATTTACTAAATTTTAGTCTAAAATAATAGATACTATAATATAATTATATAAAATAAGTCTATTATTATTTTATAAAATATAATCACTAAATAAAGTACTAAATAACTACTTTCAGTAGTACTTTACATAGTAAAAGCCTATAATTATAAAAAATATAATAGCTGACCTACAGTTTAATTAAAATAAAATTTATATATATATCTATCGTATTTATTCTTTAAATAAAGAGCGCTTAGTAGGCTATAATAAATATAGATTTAAGATAAACCTATTAAGTTATATTAGGTACTTAATAAGCTATTATACTTTTAATATTTATAGAATATAAATTCTAGTACTTAATTAGGTAATTATAACTTAAAATATTATTTTTCATAAAAAACTTTTCTATAAAAGACTATCTAATTATAAAATACCTTAAAAAGAAATAGTCTTAATTATTAAGGTCTTTTATAAGAATAAATTAATAGACTTAGGCGTAGTATTTAATAATATATACTTACTAAGTTAGTTAGATAAGTAAAAAAATAATAATAAATATTTAAACCCTAATTATAAACTAGGAAGTACTAATTATAGTTAGTATAAAAAAGTAATAAACTAAACCTTTTTTAGTACTACTAAGAATTTAATAGCTATATAAAATAATTACTTAGTTAGTAATTATTAAAGAATTTATATAATATTAAATAAATAATTAAAAATTATAATTTTTAGAAGTAATTCTTTTTATTATATATATTTACTTTTACCAGCCCGGTTCTGGCGAGTCGGTACCCTAATTAATCTTTTTTCTTACCTATTAGTACACTAATATTTAAAACTTATATCTTTTCTCCCCTAGGGTTATTACTGTAATATTATATAATTTTAGGCTAATTATTTAAACTTCTACTATATTACGTAATTAACTAACTCTTAATAAGCTTTTTATATAATAACTATAATAACTTTTCTACTAGTGCTAATAATCTATAACCTTTTTAGATAGACAGTAATTAAAGTATTAAAATATAGTATAATATTTCTTAGAAAAATTTTTAATTTTTTTATAATAATTACTAATTTCTCTAATAGTAAGTTTATATAACTATTTTATAGTACTATAGCGTATTCTCTATTTATTACTACTACTTACTCTACTCCTACGTATACGTATATCTCTACGCCTAAATAATTTTAATTATTTTTATAAGCGTTTTTTACTAAAATTTTACTTTCTTTATTATTTTAAAAAAGTCTTTTTTTTTATTAAAGTACTACTATTATTATTACTATTATTACTACTACTACCGTCGCTACCGCCGTTCTTTATCTTTAATAAAAAAATTTTACTTTTTTTATACTATTATATTATAAAGCCTACTATATTACTATATAATTAGAAGTAGACTTTAACGTTCTTATAAATATTATTAAGGCTAAGAATTACGTCTATTTTAAGCAAGAATAGGCATATTAGGATTAAATTGGAATTAAAGATATTAACTAAAAAATTTAGTTTATTAAATAGGCTAGCCTGCTATACTACGCAAAGATAAGAGTTAGAGTAGTTCTTAATATAATCTAGCTAGTTATTACTATTAGTAAAAGTTTATACTATATACTAAGAGTTATCTAACTTAATTATTAGACGCTAGAACACTAACGTTATAAATATAATAATAATAAAAAATTTTTATACTTTAAGTATATAGTATTTATAAAAAGGTAAAATAAGTATTATAATAACTATTTTAAACGCGCTATATATAATTTATAGTTTTATTTTATCTAAAATAATAACTTATAGATATTTTATTATTATTTTATAATTATTATCCTGCTGTTATTACTACTATAGCCTAATAAGTTATTAGCTTAAGTTATTACTCTACTAGCTATAATAATTAAAAAATCCTATGTTTAATAGGCCCTAGTTATAGTACCTTTAATTTTTTACCTACGTTTATATTAAGTAAGGATATAGTATACACGAAGTTAATATAGCTCCTACAGATAAACGTAAAAAAATAATTTTAAAAGTAATATTAGTGCTAAATACTACTTAAAATAATATTATAAAAAATTAAGAAGTACCTAATAGCTACTAAGAAATATATAAAGCGAAAAAAACTAATTAATTAAATTTTAGAGATAATTTTTAAAATTTAAAATATAATTACTCTATAGCTATTTCTTAAATTATAAATAATACTTTTATTATTACAAGTAAAATAAAAATACTACTAGCTTAATATTACTAAAGACGTAATTAGAGTTAAATAACGTAATTAAGTAAAAGGCTATAATAGTAGGAACCTAAAATTAAATATATAAATTTGACCCTTTATAAAAGGCAACTTAAAAATAATAATCTAGGCGATTAGCTAAGAGGTAAAATAAACTTGATAGGTACTTATATAGTAATTATAGATTTATAAAATAATAATTTTTAAATTAATTTTATATATATATTTTTTTCTAGTACTATAGAGGTATACGCTAAGCTATAAATATATATTAGTTTTAATACTATAGTAATAGTTGTAAGATTTAAAAAAATATCTAAAATATTATTTTTTTAATTACTCTACCTACCGCGATTTATATTAACTATATAAAATTAATTTTTCTCTACTACCTATAACGTAAAAATAGTTTATTTTATATTTTTTAGTAATAGATTTAAATAAGTCTCATATATTTAAATTAATACGCTTTAAAAGAAAGTAATTAAAAAAGAAATTACTAAAATAGAAGTAAATAGTTAACTTTTATTATTAAAATAGGTCTAGACTTATATATTTAATTAAAAAAAATATTTTATTAAGTATAAAATCTATATTATTATAAAAGGCGATTTTTAAGAAATTAATTTTATATATTTAATATATACTATAATAGTATTTATAGTAGAATTTAACTTAAAAAATTTATAGTATAATATTATTAAAATATTGTTTAATACATTAATATTAATAAAAAATCTAGTAATATATTAATTACTTAATAAATTTAAAAAGTAAGGTATATACGTTAGACTTAATTAAGTATTATATAGTCTACGCAACCTACTTTACCTCTAATATAAAAAATTTTTAAGCTTACTATATATCCTATTAGGCTTATAGTATTAAAAGAAGAGTTTTATCTCTTTTTTAATTATAAAAAGACGATTTTTATTCTATTTTATATAGATAATATCCTACTACTATATTATAAAAATTATAAAGTAATAATAAAATAGTACTAAAACTAAATTACATTAAAATATAAAATAAATATAAAAAAATCTATTTAGTAGTTCTTTAAGATTAAAATAATTTTTATTTATAAAAATAGAAAAATTATACTTATCTATAATATATATATTAATAAGATTATAAAAAAATTTAGCCCTAATAATAGTAGTAGTTTTTCTAAGACGCCTCTTTTTTAAAAAAAGCTTATTAAGTTTACTAAAAGAGCTCTTAAATAGAATATTAAGTATTATTAAAAATATATAAAATTATTTTTATATATAGTAATTATACATTACCTAAATATTATATTTATAATTTTAAACCTATTATAGTTTTTAATAAATCTAAGCCTATAATATTTTACTACTATTAATAGAGTAATTAATTACCTATATTATAGTCGCTATTAGGCAATTTAATATAGATAATATAATAAACCTAATTTTATAATTTATAAAAATATATTATTTCCTAATATTTTTAAAATAAACAGATTATTCTACGGCTATATTATAATAATATTTAAAAGTATAATATTTTAAAAAAATAGCTAGATAGACTACTATTACTATTTTAATAATAAAAGCTAAGCTAATTACTTTAAAATATATAAATAAAAAAATAATAGCTTTAAAATGCTTTTTCTATAAAATTATATTTAATTTAAAGTCTGTTTAGAAAATCTACTGTAATAATTAATAAAGACTTAGGCTCATTATTAGAGCTAATAAAAGAATTATAACTTAATTATACTATATTAATATTTAAAATATATAGCTATAATAAAAATATATAAAAGAATTATTAAAGGTAATTTATTTATAAATTAAAAATATATCTACTAATAAATTAATAAAGGCGCTTATATAATAATAATTTATACGTTTTAAAACACTACTTAATTTATAAAATATATAGTTACTAATTATTTACTATATAAAAAGAAAAAAAAAGGAGTCTATTAGATTTTATTTATTATAAATAAAAAGAAATCTAAAAAAAAAATCTAAAATAAAGAAAATTTATTATTAAAAAAGTAGATAATTATAACTATAGTATAGCTAAAGCTATATTAAGTAGCTTATATAGCTGCTTACGCTTATATTTTTAAGGTTTACTTAAATAAGGACGCCCGCTTAAAGTTTAAAATAAATAAGAGTAGCTAAAAGTTTAAAAAAAAAACCTAACTATAGAGGTATAATTTACTTTTTATCTCTTAATATTTTAATAAAATAAAATAATTATATTACTACTAGTCTAACCTTATAAGTATATTATAGGCCCTTAAAAACAGATTAGACTACTCTTAATTTAGACTTAGAATAAATTTATTTAAACAGTTAGCAAAATCCTCCTTTAGATTAATATTTTAGCTTATTATTTAAATATAATTATTAGCTATTTACTCCTTATATAGACAATAGTAAAGTACTAAATATAAATTAGTAATAGCTAAAATACACCTATAAAAATACTTACTAACTAGATTACTATAGCCCTAGCTACTAAAAATAGGGCCTAAATATTAGTTTTAATTAAAAGAGTTTAGCAGATTTTAATTACTTAGTAATTTTATTTTAGCGCTTAATACTAGAAATATTTAATACTATTTAAAAATTTCGCGGGCAGCCCTAAAAGTAAATATAATTTTATTATTAAACTAAAACGTATTAGTATAACCTATAAAATAAAATTTAAAAGTAGATTACTAATTTTAGGGTTTATAGTATTATACTTAATTATAAGCTTAATAAAAGTTATATAAATTATATAGGTACTAATAAAACTATAATAATTAGTAATATATAATAAATATATAATTTGTAAGATATATAGTAGATTATATAAATAAATTACGTAATAATAGTAGCACATATTTATAAAATTAAAATTTATAAAATAGGCTTTTATTAAATAACTAAATAGAACGCTGCGTATATAAATTTTATAATTTAAAATAAGTTACTTACTAGACTTAAAAGGCAGCTTCTTTTTACTTTTAGTAATTATTTAACTATTTTTACTCTACTCTTTATTATTATTTAAGGCTAGAAGATTATTGTTATTATTATCTAATTTAAAAAAATTAAAAAGAAAAATAGTTTTTATAGATTAACTATTATAATTACTATAATTACTATAATTATAGTTACTACGTTACTACTAGTTTTAAATAAAAGAATAAGTGCTAAAACGTTTAAGAGTACTCTATAATTAGTTAGTAATACTTATATAGGTATAATAAAATAATAATAGCAGCGTTACTTATTATAGTAAAAATTATTATAAACTAAAAAGAAAAAAAAGACGTTTTAAGTAGCTATTATACCTAACTAGTAGAGTAAAGCCGCTTTTACTTATATAACTTACTATTTATTTATTATACTTATAATTTTACTTACTTACTAAATACGGAAGACATAATCTATTAAAAAAAAATAATAACTAATTATAGTATAATATAGAAAATAAATTTTATTAAAAATAAACTAATAAAATAAGTCGCTATAGGTAATTAGTGAAATTAATTACTTAAAGCCGTAAACTTATTATAAAAATAAATAGTATCTAAATTTATAAAACAAAAATTAAATAAAAAAAATTAAGTACGCTGTAACTATTATAGTAAAATATAATAAGACTAGAATTTACTATAAGTAATTGTTAAATATACTTACTACTTAAATATAATTTATCTAGGGAGTATATTATAATATTAAAGCTTATATATCTTCTTTAATTATAGGTTAATTACGTAACTAAGTTACTTAATTACTCAACTATTATATATATATTTAATCTTAATTATCTTATTTTATAGATAGTATTAATTTACCTTTTACTTTAAAAATAAATATTATCTTATTTACTATAATACTAAAAAAAAGTAACTAGTAAAGGTATATCTAAAAATAATAATATATATAAAATTATATAACTAGTAGTAGACTATTATTTATAAACTAATACTTATAATATTTATATATTAATTAAATAAATAGTGTAGCTATAGTAGCTTAGGGCAACTAAAAGAGATTTTAAAAAAGAAAAAGTATATATATACCTTTATACTACTGTAATACTTATAAATATTACTTATAAACTATTACTTATTAACTATTATTTATTAATTAGGAATAGACTATACCTAAATAGGAAAATAACTAGTCCTAATTAGGTAATTAATTACATTCTAGTATAGTTTACTTAACTAGCCTATAATATATTAGTTAGAAATTAAAGAGCTGGTTATTAGTTCGCTTAGGAAATATAATACTTTTCTTTATACTTAGGTAGCCTTAAATATAAGGTTAATTTTTTTTTAAAAAAAACTATTGTTTATAATATATATATAATAAATTAAATATTATACTTATATTTATATTTATTCTATTTACTAATCTATTTTTTTATTAACTTAAACTATTATTAATTTAATTATTTATTAACTTTATACTAATATCTATTACTTAGTTTATATAGTAATAACCTATTATTAAATTATTACTACTTTAACTTAAAAATTAATTTAAGTCTTTATAACTTAATACTTTAAACTCTCTTAATATATATAACTTTAAAAATCTTACTTTTATATATAATCTATATAATAAAAATAAAAATAACTTAACTACTACCTATTATAATTAAATTTATACTTTTACTTTTCTGCACCTAATATAAATAATAAAAATAAAATTTTTTATAGCTATGTATATAAAAGAAAAGAATACTAATTAATTAAAATTAAAATTTTTTATTTTTTTACGTTTATGTATAAGAGCTATATTGACTTAGTACTAGTATACTACGTTTTTACTTAATATAAAAATAGGTAAAAATAGTAATACTAAAACTAGGACCTTTTATATATAAAATTTTTTAAATATTACAGCTAGTAAAGTAATAATTTAAACTAATAACTTATTAGGCTATAGAGGTAATAACGGTAGAGTAATAGCTATAAAATAGTAATAAAGAATTTATATATTATTATTTTAGGTAGAACTATAGACAGAACTATAAATTATATAAAATATATTTAAAATAGTATATATAATAGCTTTCTCTCCTTTTTATAAATACTATATACTTAAAGTCTAGAAATATTTTTAGTACTATTATTAAAACTATACTTTTTACTTTTTATTTTAATATATTTATAATTTTAACTCTTTACTAGCGTCTAATAATTAAACAAAATAATTCTTCGTATATAATATAAGCTTTTACTAATAGTAATAACTAGCTAGATTATATTAAAAACTACCTTAATTTATACCTTAACACTATATAAGAGGCTAGTTTACTTAATAGACTAAATTCTTTAGTTAATATTTTTAATTCTAATTAAAATCCAACGCACTTTTTTTAACCTAAAATAAACGTAATTTTTAGTCTTAATAATACTTATAAATATATTAAAATTTACTTTTAATTATACAGTAATAGAGTAAACTTTATAATATAATATATAATATAAAAGAAGTAAGACTCTTTTATTTAAAATAGAAAATAGTAGTAGTAGTAGTAGTAGTAGTAGTAGTAGTAGTAGTAGTAATATCTTAATAATAATAAAAAAAAACTTTCCTAGAGTAGTAAAGAAAGTAAAACTTTAGTAAAAAAATATTATTAAGGTAGTTAGAATTATTTAGACATAGGAATATATATGTATATAAGTAAAACTATAAAATAGGTAGTAGTAGTAAAATAAATATATACTATAGCGTTGTAAAGTAGTTATACAAAACTATTAAAAGAGTTAATAGTTATTTTAAAAGAACTAAGAGATCCTATAGAGAGTATAGTATTATTTTAATACTTTAATTACTATTTATCTAAAAAGGTTATAGGTTATTAGTAATAGTAAAAAGTTATTATAATTACTACGTAAGAAGCTTATTAAGTGTTAATTAATTACGTAATATAATAAAAGTTTAGATAGCCAGCCTAGAATTATATAACGTTATAGTAATAACTCTAGCGGAAAGGAGATTTAATTTTATATAAATATCTACCTAACTAAAAAAATAATAAAGAAAATTAAATTAATCAAATTATTAAAAATAATTTTATCTTTTATATAAACCTTATATAACTTTTTAAAATTATAAACTAATTACTATTAACTAAATAAGCTATTTAAAAATTATGACAGACTTACTTTATATAAGAATATATAGCTAAGTTTAAATACTCTATACTATTACTAAAATAGAAGAATACGCCCTTAATAATAATATATAAGTAAAAATAAAAAAATGGTATAAGGAAAAAACTGTTATAAAATAGAGTTTCTATTACTATTCTTTAAAAACTTTATAATAAATCTATTAGAATTAACGCAAAATAATATATATTAAAGTAAATATTTTAGTATAAAAAAGAAATTAGTTTAATTATAATAAATTAAGTAAATAAACTAGTTACTATAGAATTACTACTAAGTAATAATAAAAAACTTTTATAAATATAAATTTATAGAACTAAATATTTTTATCTAAAAAATAAAAAAGGTAAAAGACTTTTATAAGTCTAGTAATAAGCGTAACTTTAAAAAGGGAAGAGTATACACTTATTTTATATATAATAAACTAAACTATAAATCTAAAAACTATAAATCTAAAACTAAAATTATAAAAGAGTTATACGTACTTACTACTAAAGAGAAAGCTAAAAAATAATAAGTAAATTATTACTAATAGTATAAGCGAGCTTACCGTAAATAAACCTAATAAAAAATATAATTTAATATATTTAAGACTGTATAAAAATTCTCAAAAAAGACTTAGCTAAAAAAACATTTTAGTCCTAAGAATACTCACGCTAGACCCTAATACTAAAAAGAAAAAAAAAGTTAAAGTTAATATCTAGTAGTACCTTAATCCTAATTACAGGGGGGGGACATTAGGGAAAGAGTACTCTAAAAAGTTACTATTTTTAAAAATTAATATAAAATCAATTACTAAGCCTAAAAATATATAAATTATACCCTATTAAAGAGAAAATAATAGAAATTTATATTAAAATTTTAGTGACGTCTTATTTATTACCTGTATTAAATTAAAATTAACTAAACATAACATATCTTTTAGCCCCTTTTTTAGGTTCCTAGAACTTTTTAGTTAGTAAATATATTTAACTAAAATTTTAACTATACTCTTTTAGGCCTAATATAGGTTATATAACTAGATTTTTAAACTAGATTAGTAATCTAATAGTAAAATTATATTAATTATAAAAATATTTCTAAGGCTTATATAATTAATAATTACGTAATATATTATTAATATTATAGTATATAGTAATATCTTTTACTTTTTATAAACTTAAACTCCTATTCTCTTAAAATAGCACTAAAAGTTTTAAAACTCGAATCTAAAGTTAACTTACTATTAAAAGTAAATACTCCTATTTCTATAATTATTTCTACTTTAAATAAGCCTAAAAAGACTATTTATAATACTATCTAACGTATTAAGAATAAAGAAGAAAATAAAGAAAAGAATTATAATATAAAAAAAGTTTATACAGGGGGTATAAAAAAGTTAACTAAAAAAGATAAAAGAGTTCTTAATAGAGACTTAACTAGAAGTCCTAAAAAGGATAATAAAAGAATACTATTAGAAAATAATCTAGAGATTACTTTTAGATAATTAAGAAGGGCTTTAAAAGAGGAGGGATATATAATTAATATAAGTAAAAAAAAACTAATAATAAATAAAGAAAATACTAAAAAAAAGAGTAACATACCCTAAAAACTCTATAAAAAATATAAAAAATATAAATTTAAAAAAGATTATATTTTCTGATAAGTTAGTAATACAAAGGGGTAGGGCTAGAAAAGAGTATTATAAAAAAAGGGGTAATAATAGAGTTAGAAGAGAACTAGCTGTTAGCTAATTACGAAGTAAGTTATTTTAATTTTTTAAAATATTAAAATATATAACTTTTTATATATTTTTAGGCTATAGTTTTAGTTTTTTAATATTAATTATATTAATTATTTTATAGGCCACGATATTACTTTATAAGTTTAGGGTATAATTTAGGTAGAAGGTAGAAGTAATTTAGTATTTATTAAAATACCTAATTTTTTTACTTCTTATACTAGTAAGGACTATATAAATAAAGTCCTTATATCTGAAGTTAAACTTTTAATAAAAAGGGGTAAGTTTTATAACCTTTTTTTACTCCTTTTTTTAATAATATAATAATATATGTATATATATATATTATTATATTATATTATAATTATAATCTTTATATTAATATTAATTTAGTTTAGCAATTTTAATAAGATAACGTCCCTATTTATAAAACTAGGGACGTTTTAACTTAGTTTAAAAATAATAAAATTAATCTATTTCTTTACCTAGTCTATAGTCCTAATTTAGCCCCTATAGAAAATATATAGGGTTTATTAAAATTAGGACTAATTAAAAATAAAAAGGCTAATTTAGGTATAGAAAATAGTTTAAAAAGTATAGAGGCCTTTAAAAGAGTTATTAATAAAGAGTAGTAAAATATACTATAAGAAGTTATTAATAACTATATTTTATCTCTTCCTAACCGTTATAAGGTAATTATAGAAACTAAAGGCTACTATACTAAGTACTAGTAATTTATTATTACTAATTTATTATTAAAAATTTGAAAAACTGACTTTTATATATAATTATATAAATAATATATAAATATATAAAAATATTTTATATACTTATATATTATATGCACTATTATTATATATATAAAAATAAGCAAATTCTATACCTTAAATAACATGTTATAATAGGCTAAAGTAGGGTTCTAAAAATTTTCTATGTTTACTAATTTTTTATTACACCTGAATCTATTAGTAAGCAGCCCCTTAGTAGGTAAATAGACTAGGCTAGTTTTTCTCTTTAAAACAGTATTTTCTGCGTATTTTTAGGCCTTATAACTAAAAAGTTATATTATTTTAAAAAAGGCAATTTTTAGAGTACTCTTTCCCTAATGTCCCCCCCCTGTATCTTTAAAATAAAAATATATATAAGAAAATAATACTATATATAAATAAAACTACCTATATAATTATAATAAAAAGTAAAAAAACTAAATTAATTTATAAAACTAACTAATAATAAATAAATAAAGCGTATAAAATAAAATTTCTTTATAGAATATATTATAGAAAGAACTTAAACTATAAACTAAAATATAATTTAAACTACTAAAATCCTATATACCATACACTATAATAGTAATTATATAAAGTAAATATATATACTATATATTATACTATAAAATAGAAGACTTTAGTACGCTAAGCCATATTTTATATTAACCTAAAATAATATATTTTATATTTTAATACACGCTTATTTTTTTAACTATATTTATAAAAATTACTTTTTTTTAGTTTATATCTTTTTTAGACTAGTATCTTAACGCTACACTTTATCTCTTTATAAAATAAAATAAAAGACTTATTTTTTAAACTATAAACTATTGTATACGTAAATATAGTTTAATTATTTAATTAGTAATTATATTTAATATTTATACAATAAACGTGTAAAAAAGTATATTTTTAATTACTTAAATAGGAAATATATAGTAATAAGAAACTTTTTTAATTTTAATAATTATTAAAAGTAAGTTAAAAAGAATATAGGCTAGCCTAAAAGTAAAATAATGGTATAAGAATATATATACTTTTACTTACTTTTGAGTAGGAGTATAAAAGGCTTATTTATTTTTTTATATTTTATTTTTATTATATTGTTCCCCGCCTACTAATAGTCTATAAATTAATAATATTATTATAGACTTATTACGTAATTTAAAGTAATTTTTTTTTAATTCTACGCTAAGCCTTTATATTATTTATTAAACTTTTTACTAAAATAATAATACTACTAAGGCCTATTAAAGTAAGTTACGTATATACTTAACTTAGTAGTCTTATAAAATAAAAAAAAAGTTATACTTACTATTATCGGCACCCGCGCCACCTATAAAAAAAAAGAATATCTATTACTAATTAGTAATACCTACTAGTTAAAAATAAAAACGTATTTAATATTACCTAACTCTATAGTAACGTATTACTTAGTAAAAGGCGTTTTAGATTTTTTATATATATTTTTAGAGGTATATTATTTCATTTATTTAGTTTTAATATTATTTAAGACTTATTATAAGTTTATTATATTATTTACCTTTTTTTACCTCTTATATATACGTTATAGACTTTTCTTAAGTAAAAAAGCTGTTTTTTATATATTAGTCCTTTTAGTAGTATACGCTAAGTATATAGCTAAATCTATAAAAAGTAATAAACTTCCACTTTTTAGTTTAGCTAATAGTTATTTTAAGTACTATTTTAATAAGTTACTTATAGAAAAATTTATTATTTACTAGAATACTATAAACTATTTTTAGGACTAGAATTATAGTATTACTATATAGTTTTTATATAATTTTATTAATAAAAGACGCGTTTATAATAAGAATAGGTAACAGATTTTTATTAGTAGCTTAAGGTATAACAGCGGTAATAGTAATAGTATAAAATAATTTAAAAAAAGCTAAATAGATATTTAGCAGAACTTTAAGAAGTAGATAATAATATAATATAGAGTATAGATAAATAGCTAAATATATTTTATAGGCTAAATATTATATTATACAGGGGGGTGACATTAAAAAAAGTGTACTCTAAAAAGTCACTATTTTTAAAAATTAATATAAAATTATTTACTAAGGCTAAAAATACGTGAATCATATCGTATTAAAGAAAAAGTTAGGGAGATTTTAATTACAATTTTAGTTCATAATTAGCTAATATAAGTAATAAATTAAAATTATATAAAGAATATAAATTTTTTAGTCTATTTTTTAGATCCCTATAACTTTTTAGTTAGTAAATATTTTTAATTAAAATTTTAACTATACTGTTCTAGGACTAGCGTAGGTCACGTAACTTATTTTTTTAATAAGAATTTATTATATAATAATAAATTTATATAATTAGTAAAAATTTAGTTCTTGCTTATATAATTAGTAATTACGTAATATATTTTTAATATTATAGTATATTAGAATAACTTTTATCTTTTATAAACTTAAACTTATATTTTCTTAAAATAGCACTAAATCTTTTAAAACTTAAATATAAAATTAATTTACTTTTAAAAGTAAATACTCCTATTTTAATAATTATTTCTATTTTAAAAAGGCCTAAAAGGACTATTTATAGTGCTATACAACGTATTAAAATTAAAGACAAAAATAAAGAAAAAAATTATAATATAAAAAAGGTTTATAAAGGGGCTGTAAAAAAGTTAACTAAAAGGAATAAAAGAGTTATTAATAGAGACTTAACTAAAAGTCCTAAAAAGGAAAATAGAAGAGTACTATTAGAAAATAATCTAAATATTATAAAAAAATAATTATAAAGAATTTTAAAAGAAGAGGGTTATACAATTAATATAAGTAAAAAAAAACCTATAATTAATAATGAAAACGCCAAAAAAGGTTAAAATACGCTAAAGAAAAAATATAAAATATAAAATATATATATATAAAAAAGATTATATTTTCTGAGAGGTTAGTAATATAAAGGGGATAAGAGAATAGATAATATTATAGAAAAAGAAGTAATAATAAAATGAGAAAAGAACTAGCTGTTAGCTACTTATAAAGTAAGATATTTTAATATTTTAAAATATTAAGATATATAACTTTTTATGTGTTTTTAAGTTATAGTTTTAGTTTTTTAATATTAATTATATTAATTATTTTATAGAATAAAACATTAAACTATAAGTTTAGGATACAATTTAGAGAGGTAAAAAAAGTAATATAGTATTTATTAAAATACCTAATAATACTACTTCTTTTACTAGTAAAAACTATATAAATAAAGTCCTTAATCCTATAGTTAAACCAAATATAAAAAGGGGTAAGTTATATAAAGTTTTTTACCCCCTTTTTTATTAATATAATATATATATATATTATATTATAATTATAATCTCTATATTAACATTAATTTAGGTTAGCAATTTTAATAAGATAACGCCCCTATTTATAAAACAATAAACGTTTGACACTAGTTTAAAAATAATAAAAATATACTATTTCCTTATCCAGCCTATAGTCCTGATTTAGCCCCTATAGAAAATATATAAGATTATTTAAAATAAGGGCTAAATAAAAATAAAAAGGCTAATTTAGGGGTAGGATCTAGTATATAAAGTATAGAGACCTTTAAAAAGTTATAATAGAGAAGTAGAGTAAAATACTTTAAAAAGTTATTAATAACTATATTTTATTACTCCCTAACCGTTATAAAGTAATTATAGAAACTAAAGGTTATAATACTAAGTATTAGTAATTTATTATTTACTAGTTTATTATTAAAAATTTAAAAAAGGAAGTTTTATATATAATTATATAATTAATATATTAATATATAAAAATAATGTATATACGAATATAATAGAGTATTTAATATACTATATATAAAAATAAGCCAATTTTACACCTTAAATAAAAAATTATAATAGTCTAAAGTAGAGTCATAAAAATATTTTAAATTTACTAATTCTTTTACTCCTAAAACACTTAGTAAGCGGCCACTAAGTAGTTAAATAGAATAAGCTTGTTTTTCTCTTTAAAACGGTATTTTCTACGTATTTTTAGGGCTTATAACTAACAAGTTATATTAATTTAAAAAAGATAACTTTATAGAGTATACTTTTTTTAATATTACCGCCTGTAGGTACTAGGTAACTACCTAATAACTCTATTAGTTCTTAAGTTCGTATATTTAGTAATACTTAATTACCTTATATATAATTATATATAGTAATTACTAATAATCTTTAAAATAATTATAAGTAGTCGCTAATCTATAAATATAGATTAAAGTATAAGTATTATTATATTTAGTAAGGTACTATAACTCTTACTATAAAAAAGGAGTATAACTTTTAAGAGTTTAAAATTTATATTATTTATATATAGCTTTATTAGTATTGTGTAAGCTATTTAGTATTTATTAAGTTTTTATTATTATATTATACCGCGGCTTTATAAAGCTCGTAAAGTATATTAATCAATATACTTCTACTATAAATCCGGGTACGAGGAGGGGTATAAAAAAAGAAATAATAAAGGCACTTTACTAAGACTAATTAACTACTAGCTATATATAGTATTATATATAGCTAGTAGTAGTATATACGCTCCTAGTAAAAAAGTTTTAATAAAGATAAAGTTTAGTAAGAATACTATATTAGAAGTATATTATAAAATAGATTATAGTTATTTAATATAATACCTTCTTTAAAATAGTTTTTACTATTATATATTACTTTATTATTATAGTAACTAAGAATTAGTAGTTAATATATACTATATTATATTATATATAGTAGTCCAAATCTAGATTTAGATCTAAATCTATTAAAACTTATATAATTCTAAGTATATTATATAAAAATCTATCCTATATATAAATTAATATTATAATAACTATAAAAACCCTAATTAACGTTTAGTAAAAAATTATTTAGAAGTTAAATATCTATTAGCTAAAAAGTAATTAAGTTATTTATTAAACTATTATTACTATTAAGGTATACTATATTGTAAATATTATTTATATAAGAATCTTAATAGCGTATAAACTATTAATACTTTAAAAAATAGCAGAACTAGACCGAAAGGCTAAAAAAAGTAGATACGTTAAGGTAGTAAATTTAGTTAAATAAGACTTTTATAATACTATTAATTAGTACTAAAATAATAAATAGATTAAAAATAAAGCCTAGATACTATAAATAATAATTAATAAAAAGAGTATTACTAAGATTTAAAAAGTTATAACAGTTGTTATATAGATAAAGGTACTAAGATTATTTTAAGTATATTATTTTAAGCACTTTATCCTAAGCGCTTTATTTTAAGCGCAGAAAGCAAAGCGTAGAGCGTAAAAAATAAAAAATAATAAAAAGGGCAGCTATATAAAATTAGTATATTTAGAATTATAAAAACTTATAAAAAATAGAAAGTAATAGGTAGTAAGTAAGTAATACTTAAAGTTTTATAATTTAATTAGTAAGTAGCGTAGTTAGTTATATTTTTATAACTTTAAAAGTAACTATTAAATAGCTACTAGAGCTAAGCTTTATGTAGTTATATAACTAACTTACTAATAATAAAGGAATAGTTTAATAAGAAGAATAAAAATAACTTAATAAATAGGTGCCTAACTTTAATTTTAATATAAAAGAATAGATAGAGCTTTAAAAAACTATAATTCTAAATATTTATTATATTTTATATTAATATTATTTATATCTTTACGACGTAATAAAGTTTAAAAAATAAATAATTTATAATTTTTATTTTCTCTTTATTTTTTTTTTTAGTTTTAGCTTTTTAGAAGTATGCTTTATCTTTTAAACTTAATATAATAAAGGTTAAAAGTGCTTAATTAAAAAAGGCGTAAATAGTATCCTATATTTAAAAAGGCTAAACTAAAGAAGTAGGCTACAGGGGGGGAAATTAAAAAAGGAATAATCTAAAACGTTACTATTCTTAAAAATTAATATAAAATTAATTATCAAGTCTAAAAATACGTAAATTACATTATTTTAAAGAGAAATTTAAGAAGATTTATATAAGGATTTTCGTAGTTACTTAGGTAGTATACGCAATAAATTAAAATTACCTAATTATAGTATTTTTTTTTCCTCCAATTTTAGGTTCTTAGAACTTTTTATGTAATAAATATATTTAACTAAAATTTTAACTATACTGTTTTAGGACTAGTATAGGTCACGTAACCTAATTTGTAAAAAAAATTTTTAATATAATAATAAATTTATATAATTAGTAAAAATTTAGATTGTACTTATATAAGTACTAATTATATAATATATTATTAATATTATAGTATATAATAATATCTTTTAACTTTTATAAACTTAAACTCCTATTTTCTTAAAATAGTACTAAACTTTTTAAAACTTAAATATAATATTGATTTATTTCTAAAAGTAAATAATTCTTTTACTTTAATTACTACTCCGTTAAAAAATTCTTCTACTACTATTTATGACGCTATACAACGTATTAAAAATAAAAATAAAAAAAATTATAATATAAAAAAAGTTTAGATAGGGGGGTATAAAAAGCTTAACTTAAAGAGATAAAAGAGTTATTAATAAAGACTTAACTAGAAGTCCTAAAAATAAACATAAAAAAATACTATTAAAAAATAATTTAGAGATTATAACTAAACTATTAAAGAGAGTTTTAAAAGAGAAGGATTATATAATTAATATAAGTAAAACAAACTACTAATAAATAAAAAACATGCTAAAAAAGATATAAACACACTAAAGACACTTTTAAAAATATAAAAAATATAAATATAAAAAAGATTATATTCTCTATATTATATTTATATACTAATCGAATAAATAGTATAGCTATAGTGGCTTAGGGCGACTAAAAGGAGTTTTAAAATAGAGGAGTATATAGATGCCTTTATACTTAATGTATCGAAAAAGTTAGGTAAGGTTTATATTTTCTAATAAGTTAGCAATATAAAGAAGATAAAAGAATAAATAATATTATAGGAAAAGAAGTAATAATAAAGTTAAAAAAGAACTAGGTATTAGCGAATTACAAAGTACGTTATTTTAACTTTTTAAAATATTAAAATATATAACTTTTTATATATTTTTAAATTCTAGTTTTAGTTTTTTAATATTAATTATATTAATTATTTTATAGGATAAAACCTTAAATTATAAGTTAAGGGTACAATTTAAATAGAAGGTAGAGGTAATTTAATATTTATTAAAATACCTAATTCTTTTACTTCTTTTACTAGTAAGAACTATATGAATAAAGTCCTTATACATAAAGTTAAACCGAAGATAAAAAGGGGTAAGTTATATAAAGTTTTTTTACCTCTTTGTTTATTAATATAATAATATATATATATATGTATATTATATTATTATATTATAATAATAATCTTTATATTTATATTAATTTAAGTTAGTACTTTTAATAAGATAACGTCCCTATTTATAAAATAATACACATTTTAAACTAGTTTAAAAATAATAAAATTACTTTTTTTTTATCTAGCCTATCGCCCTAATTTAGTCCCTATAAAAGGTATATAAAGTTATTTAAAATCTAGACTAAATAATAATAAAGTGACTAATTTAGGTATAGAATTAAGTTTTTAAAGCATAGAGGCCTTTAAAAGAGTTATTATAAAAGAGGAAAATAATATATTATAAAAAGTTATTAATAACTATATATTTTATCTCCCTAACTATTATACGGTAGTTATAAAAACTAAAGACTACTATACTAAGTATTAGTAATTTATTATTTACTAGTTTATTATTAAAAATATAAGAATTTAACTTTTATTAATAATTATATTAATATATTAAACTATAAAAATAATTTATATACTAATATAACAGAGTAAATATTTTACTATATATAAATATAAGCTAATGTTATATTATAAATAAAATATTGTACTAACTTAAAGTAGGGTCTTAAAAATTTATTATATTTACTAATTTAATACTACCTCTAAACACCTCTTAGTAAGCAGCTTCTAAGTAGGTAAATAGAATATACTAATCTTTCTCTTTAAAACAGTATTTTTTACGTTTTTTTTAGCCTTGCTAATTAATAAGTTATATAATTTAAAAAAAGGTATTTTTTAGATTAACCTTTTTTTAATATCCCCCCCCCCCCGTAAATAGAATAAATAATTTTAAAAGTCTATTTAATATTTTTTTAGTATTAAACTTTCTATATAGCTGTTAAGTACTTAAGGGCTAGCTAATAAATAGTTATTATAGAGCGTAATACTAGTATTAAACTAATAGGTCTATTAGAATTACTAGCTAATTATAAGAAAAAAATATTTTTTTTAAATTTAAAGAAGCTGCAGAACTTCATATACTAAAAAAGAAAAAAAATATTTTAAAACAAAATATAAAAATATTTTTATAACTTTATGTTACACGTATATTTTTTTTTAAATACAGTAAAAGAACTTTTATATATTAAAGTAAAGAAATTATTTATTACAGTACAAGAATTTTTTATTAACGTATAAAAATTTTTTACTAAAACGAAATAAAATTTTATTTTACGTAGGTATCTATTACCTATACGCTTAATAATAGTATTTTTTTAATTTATTTTTTTACTTCTTTTTTACGAAGCGTAACTATAGATTTAAAAATAAAATAAAATAAAAACCTAAGAGCCAAAAAACTAGATTGCACTAGCTTTTTACTAACTTTAGTATACTTAAGATTTTTAAATACTAATTACGCTTAATTAAATTTAGACAGTTAAGCTATATATTATAATAAAAATTAAATATTACTTATTTAAACTATTAAATAAAGATTAGTAAAGTTTTTAAGAAAATAAATTAAAAATTAAAAATCTAGAAAAATTAAAATAATTAAAAATTAAAATAAATATTATAGCTTACTACAGCTATAGTAGTAGTAATATAAGTAATTAATTTATAGTTTTTATAATAGTAAAAGAGCTTAAAGAGCTATAAAAAGAAAAAAAGTTAAATAAAATAGCTATAAAATAGGTTATATAGTATAATAAAATATAAAAGTAATAATAATAAAAAATAAAAAATATTTAAAAGAGTTAGTAGAGATATTATAGAAATACTATTTATATTACTAAATACTGGCGTATTTACTATAATTAGTTTTTTATTTTAAAGCCTTATTACCTAGTAACGCTACTAACTAAAAATTACTTATAAGAGTTTTTTTTTAAAAAAATTCTATAGCTACTACGAACTTAAAAGAATTAATTTTTAATTACTTAAATCGTTAAAATATTTTTATTAGTTTAACTAAGGGGTATATTATAGAGAGATATTTTAAGTTTTATACTACTAATTTATAATACTCTCTGAAATAAAGAAATTATTTTTTTTATATATATATAATATAGCTCTTTATCACTTTCTTTTATATAAGTAGTCCTAATTCTTTAATTTTAGAAACTAGTACTTATTAGCTTATTTTTCCTCTATAATAATAATTTTTAAAAGTTAAATATAATTACTAATACTATAACTAGTCTTAATATAATATAAGTAAGGTATATAAAAAAAAATACTAAATAAATATAAGAAAGGGAATAATACTATATTTAAATAACTTTAATTTTAATAGTCTAATAATATTATTACTATACTATTTATAAAATATTATTACTAAATTAATTTTATATAAAAACTTTATATACGTATAAATACTTTTCGTAATATTATCTAACTAATATTTTTATAAAAATATTTTATAAGCCCGGTTATAAAATTTTATATATATATATTTATATATTAATCGAACAAAAAGTGTGGCTGTGGTGGCTTAGGGCGACTAAAAGGGGTTTTAGAAATGGAGGAGTATGTATATACCTTTATACTTAATATATCGAAAAAGTATAAAAATTTTATTATATTTTTAATTTTAATCTTTAATTTAGTTTCGTTTTATTTCCTTTCTATTTTAATAATTACCTATTATTTTTTATATATTTTAATAATTATGTTATAATATTATAAAAATTATATAACTATATATTATTACTACTAATATTTTACCTATAGTAAAGCTAACATTATTTTCAGTTATATTATATTATAGTAAATTCTTAAATATATATATTAAATAAATTTTAATACTAAAGTAATTATATATAACTTAATAGATATATATAAAAACTCTTATAATAGCTTATATTTATAAACAAAAGCTTTTTACTAAACTTAAATTTTTTATATTAATATTATAGTATAGGTATTTCGTCTATATTTAGATATTAATAATAAACTTATAAAAATATTTCTTTAGAATAATATATTAAACTAAAATATTTATTTAGAATAATAAATTTAGCTAAATTACCTATTTAGAAAAAACAACTTAAAAAATTTTTTTAAAGTAATAAATTTAACTAAAATATATATCTAAAGTAATAAATTAATCTAAAATATTTTTTTTTATATAATAAAGTTACTATTAGTAACTACCTAATTAAAAAAAAAGTATTATATATACTATATAATCTAATAATTGGCTCTTAAATATACTATACTAAGTCTAATTAAAAAAAAATAGCACTAAAATAGGCACGTAATAACTACTTAATAGTACTTAATAGTATTATAGCTTAGTATAGTTTATTACTCTATATAGTAACTTATACTAGTATATCTACTATTATAAACTAATACTAAACAGGCATTTATAAAAAAAAATTAATATATTATAATTATAATACGCGTCGCAGCCTCTAAAATACTATTTATTAATAGTAGTATACTACTACTCTATAACTAAAATACGCGCTTCTAGTATATTAAAAAATAAAATTTTAGTAAAATATATATACTAAACTTACTCTAGCCTATATTATAAAATACGTTAAATACTTTAAGCTTTTAAATTAAACTAAATAAACAAGAAACGTAATGTAATAAATATATTTAATATAACTAATATACTTCTATTTTTGTTATAGGTAACCTATAAAAGTTAATACTTAAGTAAAATAATTTTATATTTATAAATATAAAGTTGCTAAAAAGGGCAAAAAAAAGCTACCTAAATAGATAAAAAAGCTAAGAATTTATCACTTATAAGTACTACTAAGTAAAGAAAAAAATACTAAAGTTACTATAGCTATACTACTATATAAAATAGTTAATTAATAAAAGTAAGTTATAAAAGAAAAGCACTAGTAACTATAGCGCTAGTAATAATAATACTAATACTACTAACTATAGGATACGAAAATATAAAAATAGTATAATTCTTTAATAAATAAATAAAAGTATATATTAAGTATAAAGGTACATATATACTCCTCCTTTTTTAAAACCCCTTTTAGTCGTCTACGCAGCCACTACAGCCATACTCTTTTATTTAATTAATATATAAATATATATAAATAAAAGTATTATAGATAATAGTCTAAGGCGTAAAGAATATATATAATTTGAATTAGAGTAATATAAAGTAAAGATTACTAGTATATAGAGGAGAACTATAGCTTAACGCTATAGAGAATATCTAAAAGAAAATAAAAAGGGGTTTCTAAAGAGAGAATAATAGATAGCTAGTATAAAAGAATATAAATAAATAGCTAAATATATAACTAAATAAAATAAAATATTTTATATTAATTATTTTATTATAACTCTAAAATCTCTAGGTTTCTATTAAGACTAAAATTTTTTTTTTAAAATAATGAATCTGTAAACGCCTTTATAGAAAATTAAATTTAAAACTAGTAATAAATTAAACCTAAGTACTATTATAAATATAAGCCGTATTATTTTTTATTAAAATAAAATATAGTTATAGTATTAAGAATAAATGATTATAGATTATTTTATTTAATTAAAATTTTTTTTATAAGCCTTTTATATTAAGGTAACCTAACTATTTAAAGAAAGTACTCTATCTCCTAAGTAAACTAATAACTAGCTCTTTAATTCCTAAATTAATATATTACTAAATAAAGTTATATTACTAATCTATTACCTAATTAGGTCTAGTTCGCTACGCTAGTCCTATTTAGAAATAAATTTTTATTTAACTTTAGATAGTAAAATATATCTAAAAATATAACGTATTTTATATTAGGGAATTTAGCTTTTTATAGTTTTATATTATATATTTATATACTAATTAAACAAATAGTGTGGCTGTGGTGGCTTAGGGCAACTAAAAGAGGTTTTAAAAAATAAGGAGTATGTGTATACTTTTATACTTAATAAATTATAGTTTTATATTAATTCCTTAATAGTACCCCGCACTTCTAAAAACTCTATTTTTTACTAGTAAAGTAGGCGTATTTAAAGAATACTTATAATAAGAATAGAAATTAAACCTCTAATATATAAACAGTGTTAAAGATTTAATAAATCTATATATTTTTAAATATTTACCTACTATACTACTCCACTATTTAATTATATTAAAATTATTATTACTTTTATTATTACTATTACTAATAGAAATTAGTAGAGGTTAATAGTTAATATAGTCTTTTTTACTAATATTACCTATATTAGCTATAAAGTTTTTTACTTATAACACTTTTATAAAAGAGATTAATAATAAAAAAAGATATAGTAATTATAAAAAGTATCTAGTTATAAAAAAAACTAATTACCTAGCTGCGTAGATAAACTAGTTACAAAAAATAACTAATTATAAAATAGGCTAGTAATAGAATAATACTATAGACTAGCTATAATAAAAATAATTACTTAAAAAGTTTTATATTAGAATGTTTAATATATATTTATTACGTAATTTAATTAAGTATATATATAATAGAATGAAAATAACTATTTTTAATTTTTAAATACCTGTTAAATATTATAATAGCTAATAGGCGTCTATTAGTTATATATTTATAATTTAAATTTAATACTTACTAAAACCTATCTAATTTTACTACATATAAAAATATTTTATTATAAACACTAATAATATTACGTATAAAACTACCTTTTTAAATTATTATAATTTAAATTTTAGTATATTATAGTACTATTTAATCTAAAACTATAATAGAAAGCTAAAAATAAAAACTATATTCTACAATATAATACTTACCTAAAATATAAATAAAAAATAAAAATATATTATAATTATATAAAAGTTTTTTATATCTTTTAGTTTTATACTAGACTAGAAATAAAAGTTTAGTTTAAATTATAATAGTTATAAAATTATTACTTTTATTATTATTATTTTACTCTCATTTATATAACCCATTTAGATTTAATAAAATAATAGTATATACTTTAAATTTTTTAGTAACTACTTTTTTATTTATTTTTTCCTATAAAAATTTTAATACTTTATACTATTATTTCTTTTTATTTACTAAAAAATTAAGTATCCCTTTACTAATTCTATAGTAAAAATTTGTTAATTATTTTTTATCAAAATAATTAAAGTATTTATTTATTTTTAACTAGACTTCTATTATATTGGCGCTAGTTACCTAAAAGATTTATATAAAAGTCTTTATTATAAAGGTATATAAGAGTATATATATAAATAAAAAATTTAAATAAATTAAGCGCTAATAGGCCTAATATAAAAGGATACTAAAAAGGTACTAAACTATATAGGTACTATAAATAAAATATATACTTATATACTCTAAAGTCTAATATTATAAATATTAGTACTAAGAAAGTAAAAAAATTTAATTAGTATAACTAAGGAAAAAAAATTTATATTAAATTAAACTAAATTAAACTAGGTATAGAGTCTAATACGAATCTATATTAAATAGGTATTAAAAAAATAGCTCTTACCTCTAAATATACTTTATATTAGATAATTTTTAGTAGATACTATTAAAGTCTTAAGTCTATAGCACTTTATTATACTATTCTCTTTTTTTTTATATAAATAGTCTCTTTTCTACACCGTATTAGTTCTTTTTTATAAATAAAAAGTGTAAATTATTTATTAAAAAATTATAAAGCTTGTAGTTTATTAGTAATTAATTTATTATAGTAAAAGTAAAAATTAATTTATATATAATTAGCTACTAACTTTCTTATTTTATTTATAATATTAATATAAGTAATAATTCTAGTAGGGTAGCAGAGTGGGTAAGTGCCTAGAAATATATTAGCTTTATAAAATTTTTTAAATTTTTATTATTATTTATATATTAGAGGTTTAATTCCTCTTCTTATTATAAGTATTCTTTAAATACGCCTACTTTACTAGTAAAAAGCAAAGTTTTTAGAAGTGCGGGGTATTACTAAGAAATTAATATAAAACTATAGAAAGCTAACATCTCTATATAGAATATATTATATCTAAAAATATAAATAAAATATTTTAGATTAAAAATTACTATCTAAAGTTAGATAAAATAAAAATCTATACCTAAATAGGCCTAGCGTAGCGAACTAGTCCTAATTAGATAATAAATTAGTAGTTTAGTTTAATTATTTAGTAATATAACAACCTAATTAGAAATTAAAAAACTAGTTCTAATTCGATTAAAAGACAAAACACTTTTCTTAATTAGTTAAGTAGCCTTATTATAAAAGGCTAATTTTTTTTTTTAAAAAAAAAAAGTAATAATACTAAGTAAAAATAGCGTAGTAGTAGAACCGATTTAAAAATTTTTTATAAAATATAAAAAACCCTTCTTAAGCCCTTTTAGTCCTTTCTTTATTTACTCTTTCTTAACCTTATTATAGGTATTCTTAACTATATAGGTTAAGACTTTATTAATTTAGCTATAGCAGAATTTTAAACCTAAGTTTATTTATAATATATATTTAATTTTTTTTTTTATTTTTTTTTTTTTACTATATAATCTATTTATACTATATATAGACGCTTAGTTGAAAAAAATTCTAAATTATAATTATTTAAAACCTTTTTTTAAAAAGTATATCTACTATATTATATTAAATAAGAAGTGTAATTTTATTAAGAATAGTAATTTATAAATAGGTATTAAATATCAATTTATTATAAGGTCACTAAATATATTAAAAATAAATTTAATATATTTCTATTAGTCCTACGCGCGTTTAAGTCGGCTAATAGTAAAATAAATATAAACTAGTTATAACCTATTCTAAATATAATTATAAAAAATTTAAGCCTTTTAGTATAAGTAACGCAGATAAGTAAAACGAGAATAGATTTATATAAAGGTATATACATACTCCTCCTTTTTTAAAACTCCTTTTAGTCGCCCCAAGCTACTACAGCCACACTATTTGTTCGATTAATATATAAATATAAAATAAATTTAACTAAAATCTAATTGGTTTTATATATAGCTTTAGGCGGGCTGCATTAAGAGCTATTATAAGTAAAGTAAAGAGTTAATAATATATTTATTTAAATTAGGTAGTTTATTAGAGATCTATCTAGTAGCTAGTATAAAAAAAATAATTAACTATTAAAACTATTCTATTACTATTTTCTAAATTAAATAAGTAGAGGATAAAGTCTAGCGTTTTAATTTTTTTTATTTACTTTTTGCTCTTATTTTAATTCGTTTTTCTATTATTTAATTTAAGTATTTAAAGCTACTAGTAGACGTAGTTTATTAAAATACTTTTTATAAAATACTTTTAGTTTATAAAGTATTATAATAAAATTAAAAGTAAAGTATTATATAGGGTTAAGATTATATCTAATTTAGTTTATATAATAGTTTAATATTTTTTTAAAATAGTTACTAGCTAGGATTGCTTTACCCTCCTACTTTTTAATTTTATAAGTAAAGATACTAGACAGCTTTAGAGCTTCTTATTTTAGTAATAAATTTTAAGAATCTTTATAAAATAACTTAAGAAAAAATATATTATATAATTATAATTTTAGTAGTAATTCTAATTAATAAAAAATACTTTACTTTTTATATAATTTTAGAAGGTCTTTTTTATTTATTAGATAGTTTTTAGCTTAGTTAGTTAATTGTTAGATTATAAGTTTTTAAATATACTATATTACTAATATTCTAGTTAATAGGACGATAGTATTTATTTATAATAGATTATATTTAGTTCTAAGTTTACTTCATATTTTCTTTAGCTAGCTACTAGATAGTATATATACGCTAAGTAAGTAACTTTATATTTTAAAAATTTATTTTATTCTATAGCGCCTTAAAAGCGGAGGTATTTTAGTTTTAGCTTTATTATAGTTTAGAACTGTAGAAGATCTAATATAAAAATATTTTAATAGTATAATAAAATAAAATAATCTAAGCTCTATTAATTAAACGTAAAAAGGAGCTCTAATTATTCTAATAATAAAATATAAATAGATATAGCTACTAGTTAATATACTTATTTATAATTTTTATTTAGCTATTAGTTTCCTTATAGTACGCAGTCGAGAGTTTAACTCTATTATTTAGTATTTAATAAAATTTAGACTAAATACTAAATATAAACTAAAAACTATAGTCTAATATAATACTTTTTAATATATGTTTAAAATAGTATATTTATTAAATAAATAAGTTTACTATTTTTCTAGCATTGATTATTTTATAATAGGGAATAAATACAGCTTATTTAAAGAGGTAATTAATAATAACTGTTATTTAATTATAACTAGACTTATTTTTAAAAAAATTCTTAATATTAATATATAGGTATTATATTAATTAATTAGGAATAAAGAGCGGATTAAATATAGTTACTATTTAAAATTATTTTAGGTATATATAATAGTAGATAATATAGTTTTATATATATCTTTTATCGATAGCTTTTATACTCTTTTAGTAATACTTATAAAATAAAAGCTAGTAAGTTTTAGTATAGCCCGGATATATAATAAATTTTTAGTTAAAAACTTTATAGAGAAGGCGTATAACTAAAACTAATTTAGAATTAATATAAAAATATCTTTTATATAATAGAAGTGTATTTTCTACTTAGTAGTTATTTAGTAAAATATTTTTTTATTTAAATCTATTCCGGTTCTGCTAAAATACAATTTTAATAAAAATAAAAAAATTAAAGCTTATAATATTTTAAATACTTTCTAATAATAAAACTTTAGCGTAATTAATAGTGTTATTAATATATTACTAAACTAGTCTAGTATTAATCTAGGAGTTAAACCAATATAGTTTTAAAAAATATAAAAACGATTATCTCTTTACGTATTTTTAAAATTAATAAAATCCTATTTTTTATAACTAAAGATATTAGTTTAAATATTACTTTTTTCTACTACATACTAGATTTAAAAGTTAAAAAAAGCTAAAATTTTAGTCTAGTAGGCCTATTAAGTATTAAAATTTTTAATTATTATAAAGTATTCTAAGACGCAATAATCTAATAAGACTTAAATTAGGTCTTAGATAAACGTAAGCTTAATATACTATTTATTTAAAATAGTAATAATAGTGAAAAGTTTCTTATTATAAATATTTTAGTTTAGTTTAAAACTAGTTAGAAGATAATTATAAAACATAATAAAATAAGTTTTTTAATTTAAGTATTATTATAATAGTACGATTAAAATTATACTATTAAACGTATATATTTCTACTAGAATAGAAAGCTTAGAATTATAATAGTATAAAATAGAAATTAATAGTAAAACTTATTTAATTTTTATAAATATATTATTATATTTTAAACCTTATATAAATAAATCTTAAGGGCTTTATAAAGTACTTAAAGAACGTATAATACTAAAAAAGTTTTTAATAAATTAGTAGTAAAATTTAATAAAGCCTAAATAAAACTTTATATTAGTAATAGTTATAGAGACTTTTTAATTATAAAATATTTTTATTTTATTTAGATTAACTTCTAAACTAAAATTCGTTAATATATATTTTAAGTATTAGATATAATTTATATAAAATTCTCTTTTTTTAAAATTTACTTAAAATTAAGTATTATAAAGTTATTAAAATATTATTTTTACTTATTTATTATATTCCTTATAGGTCTTATAGTAGATTAGAATATTATTTAAATGCGTAATATAAAAGTTATTTAAATAATTAAAAAAATATTATTTATATATTACTAATAGGTTACCGGGCTATTATATAGACTAAAAAGTAAAATCTTATATTTATAAGCTTCGTATCTAGTCCTAAAGATAGTATATTTTTTAAAAGTAAAATCTATATAAATCTTATTAAATGTTACTTAGATATTAAGTGTAGTAAAGAATTTAGCCTTAGAAGAGTAGGCTAAAAGCGTATTAATATATAAAATTAGGTAGGTATTTTTTTTAAGTTAAAGTATTAAGCTTACGCTGGTTGAATAGGTTGGGGTTGGGTCGCCTAACCCAACTCTGGGTCACTAAATATCTTAGCTACTATATAACTTATAATAATAAAAATATTTTTATAGATAGATTCAATATTTTCTCTATAGTATATTAAAGTTTTAGATTCATACCTTTTATATTAGGTAAGTTATTTAAGTTTAAAAAAGTAATATAGTTTTGTTTTAATTAAACTAACTTACGTAATATAAAAGCTATTAGTCTAGAATTTTAATATACTATAAATATAATAGTAGCCTTATATATAAAAATATTTATATTATTATAAGTTATATATTAGCTAAAATATTTAGTAACCTAGAGAGTAACCTATCCTAACCTATACGTTAGGTTATACTAGGGTTACTCTCTGGGTTACTAAATATTTAAACTAATATATAACTTATAAAGCGAAAACTATTTTTATAAATAAATTTAGTACTAATTTAATAGTATATTAACATTTTAAAGTAATAGCACTTATATTACGTAAGTGAATTTAATTAAAATAAATGTTTTTAAACTTTTAAAAACTATATTACTTTTTTAAACTTAAATAACTTACCTAATCTAAGAGCTATAAATCTAAAACTTAAATATACTATAGATAAAATACTGAATTTATATATAAAACTATCTTTACCGTTATATATTATATATTACGTAATTTATTTAGTGACCTAGAGTTGGGTTGGGCGACCTAACCCTAACCTAACCCCAACCCATTCAACCAGCCTAATTAAGCTTATAGTAATTAACGTAGATATATAAGTTATTATTTAATTTTTAAATATATAGAACTAAAGATATTAAAATTTTTTAACTATATTTAATATAACTCTTTTTTAAGTATTCTAGAATATAGGTCTTAATAGTTTTAAATTTTTTAAAATTAAATTTATATAAAGGGCTATAGCCGTTTAGAAAAAATTTCGTAAAAATAATTTTATAATTATAAAATTAATACTTAAATAACTAATTAGCTATAGTTTTATTAAAAATATTTTAAAATTAACTATACTTACTAAAAAAATATTTATTAAAAAGTCTTTTATTTTTAGGATTATCTTGGAGCTCTAAACTTTAAAAATAAATAAAAATTTATTTAATCTTATAAAAGAACGTAGTAAAAAATTTATTAATAAAATACTATATATTAAAGTAAAAAGCGTTAGCCGAAATAAGAGTAATAGTTAAAAAGTAATTAAATTTTACTAGCTTTTATAGGATCGATTTTAAAAGCGGAGATAGAGCTACTATAGTTTATTTAAAAATAATAGTATAAAAAAAAAGCCCTTAAATATAATAAAAAGTAGAATTTTATTATTTTTAATAATTATTTTATTTCTATAAGACGTTGTGATAATAAATATTTTATTTTATTTTTAAATTAAAAATAAACTATTTTAATTATATTAAAATAATTTTAAAACAGTTATATATTTAAAAGTACTTTAAAAGCTATATAATTCTATTTTATACTATATTAAGTTAAAGTTAAAAATGCTTTATTTATTTTAGACTAATCTATATTTCTAAGTTTTAAAATTTATAAAAATAAGGGGGCAGTTTTAAATAATTTTACTATTAATTTTAATCTACAGGTAAATATAAGAATTAATAAAAATCTAAAATTAGTTAAAAAAAATTTTATTAAAATTTGGTAAAGGAGTCTTTAAATTAATTTTTAAAGTAAATATAAAAGAAAGTATATAATAAAAAAGTTTAATAAAAGAAAACTTTAAGCGCTAGTATTAATAAGTATATAAAATTAAATTCTATATTCTTTAAACTAGGGTATAAAAAAGTTTTAAAAATAGAGTCCTTTAAGTAAGTATAATAAATTAATATTTAATAGATTATACTTATTTATATTTAGGGTAGAATATATTTCTAAGTATTAAAATTTTTTAAATATATTTCTTTATTAGGGTTAATAAACTTTTTATTATAAACTTTTTTAATTTTAATTTTTTTTACTTTTATATTACGGTAATGGCGAGTAATATATTTAGCTTATTTATAGTTATAATAAATATTTATAATTACCTATTTTAAGAGTACTAATACTTAACGTAGTTAATTATAAAACTAAGTTAAAAAAATTTTTTTACAGGGATATAAAGTATTTTAAAGTAAATAGATACTTTTATAGTAATAGTTTGACTATTTATAGTATTTTTTATTTTAATATAAATAGCTTAGTTTAAGTATAGGTAATACTTAATATTAAGTTAAACTAGATATAAAAAAATGCGTTCCGTTATTTAAAATTAAAAACTATAACATAGACTATTATTTTATTAAATAAGTTATTTTATAAAAACTTAAACCCTATATTTTGAGCCCTTAGAAATAAAGTAATTTTTTCTTATAAAAAAAATTTATCTATTTTAATATACTCTTCCTCACATAACTATACTAATAAATTATACTTTAAAAGTAAAAAAAGTTTTAAATCTTTTTATCTCTAAGCGTTAAAACTAAATTTAATACTTAGCCTCTTTAGTTCTAAATATGAAAAATATTTAAAATAAAATAATTATTTATTTTTAAACTAAAGTTTTAGTAAAGTAACTAAATATTAAAATTTTAAATATTTATAAGCCGTGCTAGATATATATGCTTAAACTAATATTTTATAATAATATTTACTCCAATAATAATTTATATTAATCTTAAAATAGTTTTAGATAAAGGCCTACTATTATTAAAAAGTAAAATTAGTTCTATCCCTGAGTAGTTTAATTATAAAAGTTTTTTTAGATAGCTTAATATATAAAAACTTTAAAAGAAGTAATAGGTATTTATTATTTTAAATAGTAGGCTTATTATTTCTAGTTAAATATACTTTAATTAATAATATAGATTAATTAGGTAAAATAGATTTTTAAAATAAAAAATCTAATTATATCTATAATAGTTTTAACTACGCTTATAATATTTTAACTAATTTTTTTTAAATTAAGTCTAAATAATTACTCTACTTATTAGTAGATAATTTAGACTTCTTTTACTAAAAATTTAGTATTATTTTTAATACTAGTAAATTAGTTTTTTATTAAGTTTATATCTATTTAAAATACCGCGTTTAATAAAGATCTAAAAAATTATTAAATATTAATATTTAATTTTAAGTTTATAGGTTTTTAGTAGTTATAATTTTTTTATTTTAGTATACTTTAACGTAACTTCTTTAAATTTAACCTAATATAGTAAAGAATTAAAAATTCTAAATTTAAAGGCTTTAGCGAATAAAAAATTTCTAGAATTTTATTTTTTAGTTTAAAAGTATACTATTAAGTAATTAAATAATTCTAGTAGTTATTTTATTTTATAATAATATTTTTAAATATAATTACTAATTAGGGTAACCTTTTTAGTATAATATATTAGTGCTAGTTACTTAAACGATTTATATAAAAGTTTTTACTATAAAAGTATATAGGAGTGCGTAAGTAAAAAAAGAATTTAAATAAATTAAGCGCTAATAGATCTAGTATAAAAGAATACTAAAAAGGTATTAAACTATATAGGTATTATAAATAAAATATATACCTATATACCTTAAGGTTTAATATTATATGTATTAGTACTAAAGAAGCGAAAGAATTTAACTAGTATAATTAAGAGAAAAGAATCTATATTAGGTCTAACTAAGTTAGACTAGACGTAGGGTCTAATAAGAATTTATATTAAATAAGTATTAAAAAGATAGCTCCTACCTCTAAATATAATCTAAATTAAATAATTTTTAGTAAATATTATTAAAGACTTAAGTCTATAGCGCTTCGTTATATTTATTACTTAATTTAAAGTATACTTAAAGCTTTACTATAGTAAATTAATAAACTATATATTTATACTAATACTTAACCATCTATAAAATAGAGATATATGATAATATAACTTAATAAATAATTATAATTTAAATATTCTAGCTTTAGAATATATTAAGTTTATAAAACTTAATTTTATATATCTATACCTTATTAGTTTTAATATTTATATTAATTATCTACTCTAATACTACTAAATATAATAGTTAATACTCTAAGAGTAACTATATTAGGTTTTTTAAAATTATATATTATCTATACACTATCCGCACTTAAGGTAAGGCCTTAATATTAAAGACCCTAAGATTTTAAATAGAAGAGAAAGGATCTTAAACCTAATAAGCACTAATATTAATAGTATAAATTTTAGTATAAAGATATAAGTTAGTAATATTAAATAAAATATAGAAAAGTACTTTACTAACCTTAAGAGTCTATAGGTACACGCCGCTGTTTATATTTTAAATCTTAACTATCTTGTTATGCGACGCGACGCGAGCTGGGTCGAGTTATAAAAAAAGGTTATCGACCTAATATAACCGCTATAGCCCTTAAGTGTCTAGAGACAGACACTCTATTAATCGTCTAAGGCTAGGTCTTTTTACACCCACTTTTAGAATTAATTTTTAATATACTTATTAAATTTATAATAGACTTTTATATACTATTTAGCTACTTTTTAAATAAAAATTTTACTTAGTAAGTATTTATTTTTATTTTTTTTACGCTTTTTATATTTTATTATTATAGATAGCCTATTTTCTAAGTCTAATAAGGTAAGTTTTTATATTTAAATATTTTACTATTATTAATATAAAAAAAATCTCTTATACTAGCTATAGTAGTAATAGTTAAATAATTACTTTAATTCTAATAATTTTAATATTTTATTATAATACTAAGACCTACTTAGGCCTAAATACTTTTAATATTATTTTAATAACTTATAGTACTTTATATAACTATATAGTTTACTTATATTACTATTATTTATAACTTTTTATATAGCCCTACTATAGGGCGTAAAAATAACGTTAAAAAATTTTATAAAATTAACTTTAGCTTTAAAAACAGCCCTAAAAAAATATTTACTTTATTTAACTTAGTAAAAAAAGAAAGGGTAATCTATATACTTTAGAATAGTATTAATATATACTTATTACGCCGAGGGCGCCCTAAAAAGCCTTTTTACTAAAGTCCCCTATGGCTGTCTTTATTTAGATCTACCTTAGCTCTTCTTCCTTACTTGGCGACCTTCCACTCCCGCGGCACCTTTCCCGTCTCAAGCGACCGAGCGAAGAGCTGCGTAATTTCGTCCCTAAGCACAGGCCAGAGCTCTCTCTATACCCTCACTAGAAGGCTATCCCTTCCCGGCGCCTTATCTAGACTCGCTCTAAACACCGTATTCTTAATTTCGTCCTTTATAATTAGTTCCTATAGTAGCTGGCTGTATCCGCTTAGAGCGTTTTCTAGTTCGTACGGCGGTAAAGGCGGGAAGAACGCCTATAGCAGCTTATCTGTAATATCCTAGTTTTCTATAACTAATTTATCTTCTGTTCCCGCCTTTTAGATTAGGGGCACTCGCGCGAATAAGGCTATTGCCTTTATATCTAAATACTTAGCCGCCTTCTATATATTGTCGGCGTTATCTAGGAACTCGTCCTAGTGCTGCTTCCGGTGCCGCCGAATAACCTAGTGGAAGAGCCTCTTCGCCCGCATCGCCGTGCTATAAAGCTCGGCGTCCTCTCGCCCCTGCCGCCGCATCGCGCGCGCCCGGTTCCTCCAGTACGTGTACGACTTCCGCAGCGCCGTCAGATCTTCACACCACCACCGCTTCATATACGGCGATGGTCGCGCTCGCGCGCAGTGCGCCTCGAGCGCCTTGTTCACACAGCCTGTCAACCGGCTCGCGAACCCTTCTTTTGTGAGGTGCGCGAGCCCGGCGAGTATCTGCCGCGGTTAGTTAGTGACTTGGTTCATGGATTGTGTTGCTCTCGACAGCCCGAACGTACTCTGCACGTGGCTATCTGTACCAGCGGGGCTCCCTCGAGGATCGCTCATCGACCGAGTCGACATCAACTTTCGAATTCCGCCTCTACGAGAAAGCGACTTCCACTTTCGCACCCATCTCGAACCGCTGGCGACGCGCGATGGAGTTCTCGCCCGTGAAATTCTCATGGGAAAAGCCATCAACCCTGTGTGTAAAATCATTCAAAGCGTTGTATCTGGAGGCGACAAGCGCGTAATCTTCATTCGAGAAGTTCGCATCAAATTCGACAGTTTTGGCACTGATGTGACCTGCCACACGCGCACGCAGATCATGATTGACGACAAAGGAAAAACCTTCTTGTACACGGGCTCCTCAGCGCTCGAAGCCTGTGCAGTCCTTTTCCATAATCGTGTGCGTCAAGAACTTGATCGCATGCGGAATTTCCCCGCCCAAAATTCGTTCCAGCTCTATGTCACTCGAGTGGGAGACATGACCTTTTACGTTGGCGATAGTCACCGCCAAAGCATAGGAGTTACACAATTAATCGCGCCGAATCCAGAGCTGGATATCAACAAAGCAGTCCGCTTCCAAAACGAACTCCACGCTGTAGAACTCCAACATGGGATACTGTGAAGAGAAGTTTTGGACTTGGTCGAGAATCGGCGCAGCGACCATGAGCTCTATGTCAAATTGATCAACGAGGAAGCGAGAACCCAATACCGGGAATTTCGAAGAGAAAATGGACTGGAGGCACAACTGTCACCCATCCAGCTACAGTAGTGTCAGCGGAACTTTCCGCACCTGCAGTAGCGAATGGCGCGTCTCAACGCGCGCCTCTTATTCTGGTACAACGTCGCCTCACCGTCTCGCACCGTTTCCAATATCAACCGCTCTCACGTGCGAATCCGACCAAACCCACATTTGGTTTGGTCATCCAATAGCAGCCGCTGGAGTGTTATTGTTGATGACCACCCGCTTCCCCAGCTGACTGCATGTCAGCCCACGCTGAGGTCCCTAGCTTTCCGTGCTGCACAGTCTCAGCCCAACAACGAAAAATCATCCAGTGCAACGCAATTCCTAGAACACCATCATGCAAGGGGTCTAGAGCTAAGGGCCGCCTGGCTCTCAACATCGCCAGACCCAGACAATTTAGCGAGGGCTCCGGCGCAAGTGATCATATGCTGTGCAGGTCTAGCCTTTTAGCCATGATTACATGTGTCGGTCAGATTTCAGCTGCCCAGAAGCAGGCGTCCGGTTGCGCTCGAGAGGGTGCGGTCGCGTGTTCGGACCGAGTGGATCTTCCCGGAAGTCGAGGTCCTCCCAATTTGTACATAAGACGAGCGCGATTCCAATTGAGTGGCAAGAGCGCCTCCGAGCATACCCTCATATCACTCCATATATCAATACACTGATAGAATTGACTGGCCGCTGGGTTTTGAAGTATACCCAGCCCAACTAAGCGAACTTATAGTTACCCCGATTTGGGTATCTCCAAGCAATCCGTGGCTCCCGCGGCGATTGCCTTAATCACACGGCCTTGCACAAGCCAGAATGGGTTCGGTCCCTAAGCCCTCTCTCCGCACGGAGCATCTCGAACGCATACACATTTTGCAGCAGATTCTCCGTGATGTCGACGCCTACTCTTCCGAATTCGACAAGGTCGACTACGATTCCCTCAAGCAAGACGTCCTGAAGCCTGTATTGGCCGAAACATTCGACCCCGAGACTCAAATTCGCGGGTTCCTAAAGACGTTCAGACACACTCTTGCCTATAAGAGTGCGTTCTCTAAGATAGAGAGCCAGGAACTCAAGGACCAGATTGAGAAGTTTATCGACGGAGAAGGCGCAAAAGATGTCGTCGGAACGAACGGTTTCCACCTGCTCGCGCACAAAAGCCCGCCCGTGCACCACCATTTCTCTCTTCTCGCCGAGCTGAAGGAGTTGGTGCTGGGCGTCGTCGAACTCAACGAGGCTGTCAAGGACGTGCTGCACCCCAAACACAAACATGTCAAAGATCTTCCCATCGTGTACGAAGATGCCGCGAGCAGCAAGGTCGTCGAGGTAGGTACCAACTGAGACTGCGGCCGCGAAGGCATGCTGATGTCCCACAAGTGTTACAGCGAGGTGCCTTTTGAGAACTGGGGATCGACTGTGCACAATCAGCCCAAGTACACCTTTCTCCCTACGACGGTGCACGGGGTCCAGAACGTGGTGCAGTTCGCGATCAAGAACAACTTCCGCGTGCGATGCGCGGGGTACCGGCACAGCTGGAGCTCCATTTTCTCCCAGGACAACGAGATCTTCATCTCGTTTGTGAATCTGCACACGGTGGCGACGCTTCCGGATCCAATGTCGATTATCCCGGGAGAGTATAATCCGGCCACTGTTCCAGAGCTCAAGAGCATCGATTTGAAAGAAGAGATTGTGCCTGGCAAAAAGAGACTTTGTCGTATTGGCGTGGCAGTCACGAATGAAGAGTTTCGCCGCTGGAGTGTGGCGGGCAAGGCGTGGACGTTTCCGGCTGATGTCATCTTGGTAGAAGTAAGTAAAGCACCGCGGAGCAGAGTTGGATTGCCTCGGTATATTATATACAGAGGGATGCCAGGCTACATTTCACGAACTTGTATCTCCGCGATCAGATACATACGAGCTGGCCGAGTCATTTTTCGCAATCTCTTACTGACGGTCCGCAGGTTACCATTGGTGGTGTCAATGGTCCCATTTGCCACGGGGCTGGCATTTCACACAAGACACTCTCAGACTATGTCCGTCGCGTCGAATACGTCGATTGTAATGGCGAACTGAAGATGGTGGACGATGCGGAGGAACTCAAAGCGGCTGCTGGTGCGTTTGGTCTGCTCGGTGTCGTCACCCACATCACCTTTGAGCTTGACGCGATGACCTATGCAGTCATGGTAAGGCCTTGAACCCTGTAGACTCTAGTACTAGGCTGATGCAGAGTAGCAACCACTCAAGGAAGACGTCGGTCTCGGCGTTCCACCCCTGGACAAGAGCGACATCCCCGTTGCGCTTAGGAGTGACTGGTATGACGCACCTGACGCAGCGAAGCAGATAGCAGCTGCTACGGCGGAATTCGAGAGGAGGGTAGCAAATGACTACTATAGCGAGTAAGTACGCATGAATCTCCAGGTAGCATAACTAACTCACGATTGCAGATGGTTTTGGTTCACCTATCAGAGGAAAATCTGGACAAACACCTTCAACACTACCGCCGACCCTGCCGGAGCCACCAATTATCCAGATGACGCCAATGTCTTCTTGCAGTGGGTCCAAGGCTGGCTGGGAGGTGTCATCACCACCGTTCCCTTCTTCAACGCGATTCCAGGATACTGGCAGACGCAGCTCATTGCATCCCTAGGTATGGCTGCGTTGCCACCTACGCTGGGCGAATCTAGAACCCCGACCTACAAGACCCTACTTCCCAACGCTCTCCATTTCCGCCGCGGTGTCCAGAACATGCGCGTGCGCGACCTCGAAATGCAGCTCCCGCTGCCCGCCCGCTCGGACGACCCGTCAAAGCCCGACTTCAGCGTCATCCAGCGAGCCTGGTGGGACGTCATCAAGCTCGTCTACCAGGACGCCGAGAAGAAGGGCGATCCCTCCTCTCCGATGCGTCTCACGCTCGAAATGCGCATCATGGGCGGCAGCGACATGCTCATGGCGCCGCAAAAGGGCAACGACCTCGGCACGCTGTCCATCGAGATCCTCACGCTCCCCGACGCAGTCACGGACAACGAGTGGCAGGGTTTTGCGCAGAAAGTCGTCGATCTGTGGATGAGCTACGGCGGCAATGTGCGACCGCACTGGGCGAAGGAGTGGGAGCAGTTCTCGTTCAAGGGCGTCGAGGCTAGGAAGTACATGAAAGAGGTGGCGTACAAGGAGCAGATTCCGCGGTTTCGAAACGCTTTGGCGGCCATTGGGAAGAAGCATGGGTGGACGCTAGATCAGTTGAAGAGCAGATATTCGAATGAGCTGTGGGACAAGTTGGTTTTTGAGTAGTGCGGTTTTGAGGATGGAGGTCGATCGGCTCTTATACACTAATAACAGCGCAATATTAACGCGGATTTGCCGATTCGATTCCCGGGTATGCGTTGTGCATCACCACCGCGTCGTGTTGTTGAGGGGCATCTCTTGTGGGGCGGAAAAAGTTGCAAATACGTGTGGCTCCTTCATTAGTGGCCCGTGCACGCGAGTCCGTATGATGTATTGCTGGGATGAGTTTCGAGGTATTGTAACAAGGCGCTAAAGCGACCCAGTTGGAGGTATGCCACAGAATGTTGAATGTTAATACACCTAGATGGTGCGCGGATCATGCGCTAATGGAAACACATACTAAATCCATGTGGTGTTTTCGAGCCTGAGTGCCCAGCCCGGTCACATATTCTCGAGCACACTCTACCACGGAGGCCATCATTCGAGGCCAATCGGCCCTATCATCCGCATCGGCCATCACATCCGAATGTCACTGACAAGCCTCAAAGTTGGTCGTACCCACCGCAATGTCTCGAAAACTCAATGACGAACGCCGGTGTCAACCCAGAGTCTGGCATGACAGGATCACATGATGATCCTGAGACTGCTCCTCGATCGGATATCAATATGCAATGGCGGAGAGTTGAAGTACGTCGATTGCCATAGATGGATGGCAAGCATGCCAGGTAAACGGTTCAGGCTCCGTCCGATAAGCCTTCAATCACGCACGCCCATCGTTCTTTTCCTACTCACTACTCTGGCCGGCCTTGTGACATCAGTGTACCCTGTTCTCTTGGTTAACCCCCGTTTATTCAACAAGGTTTGCAGAAGTCGGCGCATGCTGTTGCCCAGCCGCTGACCCTCCGTTCCACAACCCTGCGTGCATCTTTTCCCTGGGAATATATCTGTCGGACTACGAAACAGGTGCGGATCGCAACCAGCTCTCTGGATTTTATGCTTTGGATGGAGACGCCTCGGCCGAAGCCTAATAGGGATGGCAGCCGCCTTTACTACTTATATATATAGATTATTCTTAAGTATACTCCTATAAACGGGTATACAAGACTTGGCTCTATTTATAGTTATTATAGTTTTATTCTTAAAGGTAATTATAATACGTAAAGTTACTATTAGTATATTTATAAATATTTGTTAACTATACTTTATAAACTACTAAAAATAAATACTGTACCGGTATCTGTGTTAATATACTAAATCTTATTATATAATTTTAATAGTAATAATAATAGGATAGAGCAGGAGGTATTAGAGTATAATAATACTATAGTACTATTTAGCCTAAAGAAAAAAAAGAAGTAAAGGTAATAGTAGTTCTATAGTATACTAAATTTTAGTACACTAAGCTATACGCTAAACTATATATTAAGTTATATATTAAGCTATATACTATAACTATAAGTTTAAGTTTAAGTCCCTTACTAACCTAAAATAAAAATATTTTTTATAATTTTTATATATACTTATTTTTTAACTATATCTAAGAGAATAACTTTTTTAGCCTATACTTTTTTAAGACCAGTGTCTCGACGCTATACTTTACCTTTTTTATATAATAATTATAACTCTCTTTTCTAGGATTATTACCGTAATATTACGTAACCCTAGACTAATTATTTAAACTTTTACTATATTATATAATTAACTAACTCTTAATAAACTTTTTACATAGTAACTATAATAACTTTTTACTATTACTAATAACCTATAACCTTATTAATAGTAATTAAAGTATTAAAATAACGCCTCCCCTATAGGGCTCTTTAGTTTTTTTAAAATAACTACTAACTCTTTTAATAGTCTTCTATAACTATCTTACAGCGCTATAGTGTATCTTTTTTTTACTACTACTACCTACCCTACTCTTACGTATATATATATCCCTACGCCTAAATAATTCTAATTATTTTAATAAACTTTTTTTATTAAAGCTTTACTTTTTTTACTACTTTAAAAAAGTTTTTTTATTATTATTAAAATATTACTATTATTACTATTATTACTACTACTACTACTACTACTATTACCGCCGCCGCCGCTATTCTTTATTTTAAATACAAAATTTTTACTTTTTTTATACTATTATACTATAAAATCTACTATATTACTATGTAATTAAAAGTGGACCTTAATATCCTTATAAGTATTATTAGGACTAAAAATTATATTTATTTTAAGTAAGAAAAGGCGAGTTAAAATTAAATTAGAATTAAAGATATTGACTAAAGAATTTAGTCTATTAAGTAGACTAGCCCCTTATACAGCGTTAAAGTAGAAGTTAAAATAGTTTTTAATATAATTTAGCTAGTTATTACTATTAGTAAAAGCCTATACTATACGCTAGAGGTTACTTAGTTTAATTATTAAACGCTAGTATAAAATTAAGATTATAGATATAATAAAGAAAATAGAAAATATAGTTTTAATAATATTAAACAAAATTTTAGATTTTAAATATATTATATTTATAAAAAAAAATATTATTATACTTACTATTTTAAATACGCTATATACAGTTTATAGTTCTATTTTATTTAAAATAATAACTTATAAATACTTTATTATTATTTTATAATTATTACTCTACTATTATTACTATTACTATTTAATAAATTATTTATTAAGTTATTGCTCTACCGGCTGTAAAATTTAAAAAATCTTATATTTAATAGGCCTTAGGTTATAGCGCCTTTATTTTTACCTACTTCTATATTAAGTAAGGACGTAGTATACATTAAGTTAATACAGCTCCTATAAATAAACGTAAAAAAATATAATAATTATAACTCTATATTACTCTACTAAATTTTAATATACTAAGTTATATATTAAGTTATATACTATAATTATAAGTTTACTAATTAAAATAAAAATATTTTTATAAAATTTATATATATATATATATATTACTAACTATATTTAGAAGAATAACTTTTTTTTACTTATATCTTTTTTAGACTGATATCTTAATACTATATTTTACCTCTTTTTATATAATAGTAGAGTATAAATTTTATACTAATAAAAATTTTAATATAATATATAGCTAGGGTTTATCTTAGTATTAAGGGAAAAGCCCCTTCTAAAACAGCGGGTAAAACCTCTAAATTTAGTAACAAATTTCCCGTTAACCTGCATTGAGGTGTAACGCACAGACGTCGGCGTGTACTCTTGCACAGAGGGCTGGCTGCTGTAATATCATATTCGATCAAGAAGTGCTTCACCTCGACGCAGGCTACTTGATAAGAGACCGATGTCATCCGAGTTATCGCAGGGTATAACACATTCGCTTGGTTGAAGACTCATTGAAAGCTGAGGGCTATTGTACATGTGCAAGCACAATCCAGGAGGGGCCATGTCCACAATTGTATCTACATACTGACCCACAAAGACGTGAGTCCGATAACAGCAACGGCACACCAGGAGAGAGACACGTGCGTCGCCCTGCTGCTGACAATCTCCGGGGTGCCCAGTTCCTTCACATCGTCAATCTTGCACACCACTTTACAGTTTTCGTCCTTCCGTTTCTCGACGAGGTCCACCGATCGCTTCTCGTCGGGATCCGGAAGACCCTCTACCTTCCCGCTCGTATTGAAAGCCATCTCAATCCACTGTATCTGGAACTCTGCGGACCCGCCTTCGGTCATATTTCCAGACCACTCTCCTCCATCCGACCACATGTTGATGACAAGGTAACTCGGCTTCCGCGGGACCGAGTAGGTGCTTGCGGCGACTTGCTTCTCGTTTAAGTACCAGTAGCTGTTCTTGTCGAGCCAGTCAATACGGTGCGTCTGCCACTCGTCCCACGTGGGCAGTTTGGCTTTCTTTTGAGATGCCGCAGCGACCTCGTTGCCGTCCTTGTCGAGCGCCGGCTGGTTGGTATACCGGATGACATCTTTGGGGTCATTTGTCAAGATTTCAATGTCGGACTCGTTGTCGTCGTCCAAGAAGGTGAAGAAGCCAGCGCACGCTCCCTCGTCTCCGATCACCCTTGCGGACATGCGCATGGATACATGCATAAGGTTCTTCTGGAGATTCTCGATCTCTGCCGCGCTCTGGAAGTCTTTTGCACGACTCGTGCGGAGCGTGAGGTAGGTGAATGCATTGTTACTGTCGTTGTTTTGCAGCAGGTACACGTTTGCTGGCGAGTTGACCATCCGCTCGGGAAACTCTTCAGTGGCATTCTTGCTCCAGTTCTGGATGCTCCAGTCCGTGTTCCAAGAGTCACTGTTCAGGATGTTTGGCTCGCGCACATCTAGGTTGGGCGCTTCATCCCAGTCGTCGACGACAGCGGGCGCCTTCACATACTGTCCAGACCGATCCGCGAGGTTCCGAAAGTCATAGAAGCGATAATATCGGAAGTAGGAAGGCGTCTGTGAATCAGCTCCAGAGTTAACAACGTAGCAAGAACAGTCTCCGCTGTTCTGGAGTGGTGTTGATGAATTCGCGGTTACGTATTCGGCGGAGAACGCAGGTTGAAGAAGCAAGGCAGCGGACCACACAGCGGCGACCAGGGGCTGATGTTTTGATACCATGACGCAGCAAGTGATGATCTTTGAGCGAACGCAAATAAACAAAAAGGGTATGCAAAACCCAACCACGAACGGAAGCGAGCAAGTGCAAGCGTAGAGCTAGAGGTCACCTTGGATGCATATCGAATGACTCGAAAGATTGGCTCGTAAGTTCACGATCTAACAGCGCGACGCGAGTTCATATGGAGGTGAGCTGGGTCGGGACCACGATGTCGGCGCGCATCAAAAGATACGGCAAAGCGCAGGCGCTCCTTTTGGCGCGAGTTTGTAATTGGGGCGGTGCCAGCACTGGCTCGAATTCTGTTGTCCTATATAGCTCCGGTATAGCCAGATTTGGCACGAGCTAAGTCAATCTGGACCTGTCCCCTGCGTTTTGCTGCTTCAATAGCGCAACCGTGTCGCGCGAAAACAAGCGCAGATATTTGGCCTGGCGCAGTTCATTGAGCAACGACAAGTTTTAGACCGGCGGAACTGTCCATTGATGCCTACGAGACTGAACTGTCGAAAGAGTGCTTCTGCGCTGTGACGATAAGCCGTTTGGACGTCTTTCGATCGTGCGAGATGCGCTCACTAGCCACTGCAGGCTGGGACCCAGGGGCGCCGTGTGAAACTTTATCCTTCGGGCCTGAGAGTTTTCGATGGAAATGAAACGAAATTCAATGTCGCTTGCAACAGCCGCTGCAGCACCCTGGTGTGACTGAGCCAGGACAAGGGTGAGAGAATTCCGAGCGGTGCCTGACTGCCAAGATCTGGACCCGAAGGCTCCTGCTTACCTAATTATACCCGCTTTTCACGTGCGCACGCGACCGCGTGATAGCTTTCACCAACGCGCTGCTGCCTCCGTGTAACACCAACGGACCACATCTATGGCCCATTCCTCATCGAATATATAACCAGCAAATATCTAACTGGTGCCGATGAACCTTTCCACCATTGCCTGCATTCTCGCACGATGTCCGGCAAAGACTTGCAACAGAAGATCACTTACTTCCAGCAGCAAGATCTCCTGGATCTGTCCGATGATGAAAAAAGCTTTCCTGACCCTGGACTTTTAGCTGCGCAGCGGTTGCTGTCTGAATCAAAAACAATGCCTGCACCTCCAGTTGCTCGACGTGGAAGTAGCTTTCTGGGACCTACTCCTCGGGAAAGGCAGCAAGAGTTCGAAGCTCATGCAACAAGACAGCGTACTGCGATGCGTGATCATGACCCTAGCTTCGTAAGATCTTTGACTGCTCCGGAGCCGGCTACGACAAGCTTTCCAACTACCAAGTCGAATCCAGGAGGTGCCCAACCGCACAAGAGACTGAAGAAGACCGCGTCCATGTCGGACGCATCTAGACAAAACAACACACCATTCTACAGACGCCTAGGCGAGATTCCTCGTGAGCTGAAGAACGCTAATGCGAAACCAGCCCTCAATATCAAGGCCGAGCCTGAGCACAAGCAGCTGCTCAAGGAGAAGATAGTCTACTTTTTCCCCAATAACGACACAAGCATGGCACGGCGCCGACGAATACACAAGATAATTGAGCTTGGAGCGGCATGGGTAACGACTTGGAGGGATGATATAACGCACGTCATGTTTGACGATGGAAATCAGACCTACTCTCAATTGCTGCGTCACCTCAATAAAGCGGACTTGCCGGTAAATGTCTCGTACGCCTTGGTGAGCTTTGCTAAACAGACTCAAGCGGAAGGTGGTCTTGGTGAAGTTTGACCCATATATACCTCAATGCATACAATATGGTACGCTGCTCGACCATACATCAGGCAGATTTGTTGTCAAAGGAGCGCCACGTGCGAACGAAGCCCCAACATCGGACTTGCCAGACTCCCAAGCCTCACCCCAAATTAAGCCTTCGAGGCGACAGCTGGCTACAAATTCGTCCCAGAAAACCGATTCGATCAGTACCGAAGACACTCCTGGGCAGCACGTCGACGATCCACCTACCTCAAGCGAAGAAATTGTCAAGGACAGCTTTGTTCAAGGCCCAGATTCGCCCATAATGGGACCTGCAAAGCTGCCAGATGCATTTAACGATGATCTTTCGAAGGCCATACAAGAGACAAGAGCTATTGCCCATCTTCCGCTCGATGATGAGGAAGAGGGCAATTCACGACCCACGAGCTCAGAAGAACAAGATTCGGAGCCAGAGACTGACGAAGACGAACCGAACACCAGAGCTAAACGTGCGAGCTCCTCAACAAACACTACTGTGCCCCACAAGAAAACTGGTATCAACCAAAACACGTTTCAGTGCATGAACCCAGCAGGAGCCTCTTCAACCGGTTCCAATCCCAATGCGCGGACAATCGAGATACTTAATCAAATGTGCACGTACTATGACCAAATGCAGGATCAATGGCGAACGCTCGCCTACAGAAAAGCTGTTACGACACTGCGCAAACAAAATGTCAAGATTTCGACCGCAAAGGAAGCCGCTGCGCTCCCGTTCATTGGGTCTCACCTTGCGGACAAGATTGAGGAGATTGTCCTGACAGATCGTCTGCGGAGTCTAGACAGCACTCGCGACGATCCAACAGGCAAAATACTGCGCCTCTTCTTGGGAGCATACGGTGCCGGTCTCGTGCAAGCTAACAAGTGGATTCAAGCTGGACACCGCACCTTGGACGACTTGGTGGCAAACGCGAAGCTCACCGACTCTCAAAGAATTGGTATCGAGCACTACAAGGATTTCGCAAGTCGCATACCCCGTGCTGAAGTCAAAGCGCACGGCGACTATGTGAGGGGAGCTTTGCAAAAGATTGACCCGGGCTTTCAGGCGACCATTATGGGCTCCTACCGCCGCGGCGCAAAAGACTCTGGCGATATCGATATCATCATTACCAAGCCCGGCGCAACGCTATCGACATTGCGAGATGTGACCTTCAACGCTCTTGTACCTCGGCTGTTCAAAGACGGTTTTCTGAAGGCCAAGCTCGCTACTTCCTCCAGTAATGATGACGGGACGAAGTGGCATGGAGCGTCCTGCCTACCGTCATCGTCTACCTGGCGTCGGTTGGACCTCCTTCTGGTCCCGGAAGAGGAGATGGGCGCAGCGCTTCTATACTTCACTGGCAATGACATATTCAACCGGAGCATAAGGCTGCTGGCAAGTAAGAAAGGGATGCGGCTCAATCAGAGGGGTCTTTACAAGGATGTGGTCAGGAGCAAGAACAGGCAAAAAATGACTGAGGGGACTTTGGTCGAGGGAAGGAATGAGAAGAGGATCTTTGAGATTTTGGGCGTGCCGTGGCGCGAGCCTTCGGAGAGAATATGCTGAGTCTATTCAGGAGGGAAGACACGGTCCTAGCGAATGCAGGAGTTGATGATTGACTTCAACGGAGATAGCGATTTACTATCGCAATGAATCACTCATTTCTCCATTTCGACTCCTCAACGACTTTTGTACTCGTGTTATGATACTGAAGGGCCTCATTGTATACACGGGTTAGCACCTAACACAGTTCCCTCACCGCGTTCGTACCCCTGTATCCATGTCTAAGTGTACTAATCACTTCTTGATACGGAAGCGCCTCTAGCCGTGATTATGCGCCGCCCAGCATCTCCTAACATGTAAACCAGGTTTCAAACCATGAAGTCCCCACAACCGTCCCTCAAACCCAACCTCCTCTCTTGCCTCCCCCTCGAGACCCACGGGTGCAAAGGCATCATCCCTTGTAGCCTGACTCAAGCCCTCGAATGGAATCGCTCATTGAACGAACTTGGGGGTTATGCGCATAATAGTTTAAGGGGCTAACATCTAGAGTGACGTTCATGTTGAGGACCAGGTGCCGAATAGTGCGTTCGAGCTGGCGATCAAGGATGTTGGTGTTGGGGTGGATTATTGCGGGGGAGAAGGGAGGTGGGGTGAGACTAAGGAGCTGATTATAGGAGCTATGGAGGAGGTGAACAGGTACGGGGATAAGACGGGAGGGAGTTGGATAGTCATAGTGTTTATGGCGGAAGAGGAGGGCAGGCTTGGGGATGCGAATGGGGCTGTGAGAGAGCGAGGTTGGTAGAAGAAGGGAAAGTAGAGACGTGAGTGAGGGAGGTATCTCCGGGGCTAGAGATGCAATGGCAGATTGAATGCTGTGCCAGTCATTGAATACTATCCGACTGCTTGAGTGTTTACGAGTTTTAGGACCATGGCTTGTGCTGGTGTGTACGAACACCTTCGTTTTCCCTAAACAGCCAGTCATCAGATTTGCTCGAACCTACAGCAACTGGATTTGCAATACACGATGTCCCTCTTAACAGAGCTCAAGAGTCGCTATGCAATAATTTAAAGAATTCCTGATTCAACTGAGGGCCGTGCACACCCAAAATAGTAAGCGTCGCCGCTCAACTAAACCCTGTCACTTCCTATAAATTGAGTGAATGACACGCCCGCGTTCGTATTTTACCGCCCCTGTCGCGCCTCGCACAACCCGACTGAGGCTCGCTTCCTGGACCTATCTACCTCCTATACTTGAATCGTTTTGGTGTCCGCTATGAAGCTGCTACTTTTGTCTTTGCTTGGACGCTTGGTGGACGCCAGAGTCGTGAGAGAGCAGCCGACGGAGGTGGAGGCCGGGAAGACGGACAATGGACGTCCTGCGGTTGGCCTTCATCTGACGACCTCGTACGCGATCGCGGCCGTGAGTTACGAGGATGACCCGGTTGCACATTTCGTGCGCGTAAGTGCTCGTTCATGCGCAATTTTGATAGATACTTGCTGACGTACAAGGAGATTCCTGGAGACGCCGAGTACGTGCACATGATAACTTGGGCCAACCTCCCTGGTATCATGGAATGGTAAGAGTTGCGATCGGACTCGTCGAAAATCAATGCTGACGGCGGGAAAAGCGATATGTCGACAGGAACCTGCCTCCCAGCCCGAACCGGAGCTACTCGCGTCCTGCTCAATTTCCTCTATCCGGCGACTTCTTTGGCAGCTTTATCCGCGGCTTGATTTCCTGGTACTCCTACGTACGCCAGTATCCATCGGATTGTCACCGGCCGTCCTTTGCACACAAAAGTGCGATAAGATCTCATCCCAGTATCAGTACTAAGCCGGAACTTCTGTGGCGACTAACTGTACTTGAGGCGGGCCCGCCGAATTACGTAAGCCGATATATTCGCGCCTTAACCTTTTCCTTCCTCACGCCGCTCGCATTATCTAAACCTCGCAGGCTCAACCTACTAAACCTTATCCAACTCTCTATCCGGTCATTGCTTTCCCTATGTTGAGAACTCCTAATCCTCCCTGCCTCACCCAGCCGCACACAGGCTATATAATAATGGGCTAGCATTTACGACCATGGCAGCTCAACTTGAGTTGCTGAATCCTTGTGTAGATACAACGGAATTCTTCGCGAGTCCGCTCGAGGTTATGCCGCAGCTCTATTATTTGATGGGTTAGCCGAGTGCATCTAACCATGGCTCTTGATAGCTGACAGGACTTTAGCCGCTCCTATCGCTGTCACCGCGACCTTTACGTTTGTCGCGCCCGTCGCATCCATCACACCTGTCGCGCCCATCGCGCCCATCGCGCCCGTCGCGCCCGTCGCGCCCGTCGCGTCCATCCCGGCCGTCATTACCGGTACTTCCGCGGCGACCTTGGGGACCCTGAGGACCCGAAACACCTTGAGGACCTGGGACACCTTGAGGACCTGGGACACCTTGAGGACCTGGGACACCTTGAGGACCTGGGACACCTTGAGGACCTGGGACACCTTGAGGACCCGGGACACCTTGAGGACCCGGAACACCTTGAGGACCTGGAGCGCCTGGAGCACCGGGAGCACCGGGAGCACCTGGAACACCATCCCGACCATCATGACCATCCCGACCTGGAGCGCCTGGAGCGCCTGGAGCGCCTGGAGCACCGGGAGCACCGGGAGCACCTGGAACACCATCGCGGCCATCATGACCATCCCGACCTGGAGCGCCCGGCTCGCCCTGTAGGCCTCGGGGGCCTGGAGGACCTGGTCTTCTACAGATGCAGCATGAGATGGCAAAGAGCAAAGCCAACACACTTAACACCACTCCAGCAACCCACACGTCGGGGTTGGAGTTTCCTGTAGTAGGTGCCGGAGACGGAGCAGAATTAGATGTCGCTTCCACTGGTGGAGCAGAGCGCATTAAAGTAAGTGTTGTTGTATAGGTTGTGTAGGGCTTGGTAATCTGAAGAGTAATGATACGAATATCTTCTTTGCGAGCGCCATTAATTGCCCACCTGTTCAAAGATGGAGCCATGGAGTGTGATATACGCTGTCCCTTTGGTGGATTTTGGTTCCTGCTGATGGTTGCTGCTTTCAGCTTCAGCAGCTTATCCTAAAGTCTTGTGTTAGAGGACTACAGCGGCCCACAGCGGCCCACAGCGGCCGCTAGCGCATTACATGCATGAACTGGTTCTAATCTATGCAATCCCGCCCGTGCGCCTAACGGGATTTAAAACGTGATATGCTTGTGTGCCTGTTTCCATTTCAGCAAAGTACAGTAGAGTGGTTCTTCGGTAAACGTGGCGGAGCATAAGTGGACGGTCATTACGCCAATCTGTAAGATAGGAAACGGAAACGGAAACGGATGCGATTGACATTCGTCTATGCTAAGTGCGATCCGTGGTTCTGCGGCCAGTAGGAAGCTAGTACGTGTACGCGGATAGAGCGATAGGACCCAACCAAGCGTCTCGGGCGCATAATACCGAGATCGAAAGCCTGCGCTTCGTCAAGTAGGTTGAGCGTCACTAGCTAAATACCGCCGTTGCAAGCGCATACAAAGTTAGAAAGACTCTATATACTTTAGGGATACAGCTATCGCATAGTCATACAATAAACAGCTCCTTACATAAGCACTACGATCTTAGGGCAGCAGAGTAGCGCTTCAGTTTGACCTCTAAGAGTCATGAGTTTGGATCGTGTTCATAAGGGCTAGGCATGGTAGAGCGGAGATATGATAGTAGCTATGCTTGGTAAGGCACTACGCTATCTAGGGCTGCATGCAGTTCTCTGTCATCAGCAATAATCCTTATATCTCTTCGCAATGCCATCTATTCCAAACGTTCATAGTAATAGAGGTCTAATTGTTGAAGTGTAGAAAATAACTTAGAAGTAAATATAGTCGGCGTAGGGGCGAATAACTATCTTTAGCATAGCCTTGTGGCGCTATCAGTCACAGTTTATTCTCATTAGGATAAGGTATGGTTTAGTGTAGTAGTGCTACAGGGGGGTGACATTGAAAAACCCAAATCAAAAAAGTTACCTTTTTTAAAATAATATAACTTTTTAGTTATAAGGCCTAGAAATACGTGAATTATACCGTTTTAAAGAGAAAGACTAGCGTATTCTATTCACGCTGTCAGGGGCTGCTTAGTAAGCCCCTAAGGGGTAAAAAAATTTAGTGAACATAAAGAATTTTTAGGACCCTACTTTAGGCTATTATAACTTTTTATTTAAGGTGTAAAATTAGCTTATTTTTATATATATAATAATAAGTACTAAGATTTATTAGTATATAAAATATTTTTATATATTTATATATTATTTATATAATTATATATAAAAGTCACTTTTTCACATTTTTAATAATAAACTAGTAAATAATATATTACTAATATTTAGTATAATAGCCTTTAGCTTCTATAACCGCCTTATAACGGTTAGGGAGTGATAAAATATAATTATTAATAGCTTTTTAAGGTATTTTATTCTACTCCTTATTAGTAGCTTTTATAAAGGCGTTTATACTATTTAAACTATTTCCTACACCTAAATTAGCCTTTTGATTTTTAATTAGCCCTAATTTTAATAAACTCTATATATTTTCTATAGGGGCTAAATCAGGACTATAGGCTGGGTAAGGAAATAGTTTAATTTTATTATTTTTAAACCAAGTTAAAACGTCCCTAGTTTTATAAATAGGGACGTTATCTTATTAAAATTACCAACCTAAATTAATATTAATATAAAGTTTATAATTATAATATAATATAATAATATATATATATATATATATTATTATATTAAAAAAAGCACTAAAAAACCTATTAAGTTACTTACCCCTTTTTATATAGGGTTTAACCTTAGGTATAAGGACTTTGTTTATATAGTCCTTACTAGTGTAAGAAGTAGAAGAATTAGGTGTTTTAATAAATACTAAATTACTTCTACCTCCTACCTAAATTGTACCCTAAATATATAGGGTAAGGTCGTGGCCTATAAAATAATTAATATAATTAATATTAAAAAACTAAAACTATAGCCTAAAAATAGATAAAAAGTTATATAATTTAATATTTTAAAATATTAAAATAACTTACTTCGTAATTGACTAACAGCCAGTTCTCTTCTAACTTTATTATTACCCCTTTTTCTATAAAACTTCTTTCTAGCTCTACCCCTTTGTATTGCTGACTTATCAGAAAATATTATTTTTTTTAGTTTTATATTTTTAATATTTTTTAATTGTTCTTTAGTGTATTTTACTCTTTTTTTAGCATTTTCTTTATTAATTATTGGTTTTTTTGTACTTATATTAGTTTTATAACCCTCCTCTTTTAAAACTCTTTGTAATTGTCTTTTTGAAATCTCTAGATTATTTTCTAATAGTATACTTTTATTTTCTTTTTTAGGACTTCTAGTTAAGTCTTTATTAATAACTCTTTTATCTCTTTTTATTAACTTTTTTATACCCCCTTTATAAACTTTTATTATATTATAATTTTGTTCTTTTTTTTTAATACGCCTTATAGCCTCATAAATAGTAGTAGGAGACTTTTCTAGGGTAGTAGCAATTAAAGAAGGAGAATTATTTGCTTTTAAAAGGAGTTTAACTTTAGATTTAAGTTTTAAGAATTTTGGCTCCATTTTTAAGGAAATAGGAGTTTAAGTTTATAAAAGTTAAAAGATATTATAATATATTATAATATTAATAATATATCACGTGATTATTGATTATATAAGCCTTGGCAATATTTTTATAATTAATATAATTTTATTATTAGATTACTAATCTACTTCGAAAATGTAGTCACGTGACCTATACTAGGCCTAAAAGAGTATAGTTAAAATTTTAGTTAAATATATTCACTAACTAAAAAGTTATAGGAACCTAAAAAAGGGGTTTAAAAATTAGCTATGTTTAGGTAATTTTAATTTATTACAGGTAATAAATAGGACGTAACTAAAATTCTAATAATAATCTCTGTAATTTTCTCTTTAAAACGATATAATTCACGTATTTTTAGGCCTTATAACTAAAAAGTTATATTATTTTAAAAAAGGTAACTTTTTTGATTTGGGTTTTTCAATGTCACCCCCCTGTAATAAGTTATCTAAAAAGCGTTAGTATTTTCTAAAACTTAACTATTACTTAGAAGATATATATATATAATAGTAAATTATTTTTTAGGTTTTACTAAAATTTCTAACACTAATTACAGGGTGGTAAAAAAAAGACTAATTAAAAAAGTACTTTTTTTAAAATAATATAACTTTTTAATTAATAAGCCTAAAAATACGAAAAAAAGGATTTTAAAGAAAAAGACTAGTAGATTCTATCTACCTTATTAGGCGCTGCTTACTAAGGGGTTTAGGGTAAAAAATAAATTCGTAAATATAGAAAATTTTTAGAATCCTACTTTAGGCTATTATAACTTCTTATTAAAGTTATAAAATTGGCCTATTTTTATATATATAATAATAGATACTATATTATATTAATATATAAATTATAAAATTATTAATAAAAGTTAAATTTTTAAATTTTTAATAATAAACTAGTAAATAATTTCTTTACGTTTATCCGTAAGAGCTGTATTAACTTAGTATACGCTACGTCCTTACTTAATATAGAGGTAGGTAAAAATATAAAGGCGCTATAACTTAGGGCCTATTAAATATAGGATTTTTTAAATTTTACAGCTAGTAGAGTAATAACTTAATAAATAACTTATTAGGTAGTAGCTGTAATAACGGCGGGGTAATAACTATAAAATAAAAATAGTTTATTATAGATAGAACTATAGGCTATATATAGCGCGTTTAATATACAGCGCGTTTAAAATAGTAATTATAATAGCTTTTTCTCCTTTTTATAAATACTATATACTTAAACTCTAGAAATCTTTTATTATTATTATTATATCTATAATATTAGTATTTTAGTGTTTAATAATTAGTCTACTAAGTAACTTTTAGTATATAGTATAGGCTTTTACTAATAGTAACAACTAGCTAAATTATATTAAAGACTATCTTAACTTCTATCTCCGCGCAGTATAGTAGGCTAGTTTATTTAATAAACTAAATTTTTTAGTTAATATTATCTTTAATTCTAATTTAATTCTAATACGCCTTTTCTTACTTAAAATAGACGTAATTTTTAGCCTTAATAATACCTATAAGAACGTTAAAATCTACTTTAGATTATACAACGATATAGTAAACTTTATAGTATAATAGTATAAAAAAGGTAAAACTCTTTTATTTAAAGTAGAGAACGGCGGTAGTAGTAGTAGTAATAGTAGTAATAGTAGTAGTAGTAGTAGTAGTAGTAATAGTAGTAGTAATATTTTAAAAAAAAAAAAAAGAAAGTTCCTTACAGCAGCGTAAAGTTAAGAAGTATAGTTATAGTAAAAAAAGCTTATTAAAGTAGTTAAAATTATTTAGGCGCGGGGATATACGTATACGTAAAAATAAAATAGGTAGTAGGTAGTAAAAAAAAAATATACTATAGCGCTGTAAAGTAATTGTATAGAAGCTTACTATTAGGGAGTTAGTAGTTATTATAAGAGGATTAAAAGATTTTATAAAAATTCTATAGGGAGCACTACGTTATATTTTAATACTTTAATTACTATCTATCTAAAAAGGTTATAGGTTATTAGTAATAGTAGAAAGTCGTTATAGTTACTACGTAAAAAGCTTATTAAGAATTAGCATTAATAACGTAATATAGTAGAAGTTTAAACAGCTAGTCTAGGGTTATATAACGTTACGGTAATAACCCTAGGGGAAAGAAACTAGTAAATAATATACTACTAGTACTTAGTATAGTATCCGTAAGATTCTATAAATATCTTATAATAGCTAGGGAGTAATAATATATAATTATTAATAACTTTTATTACTATTTTCTTTTACTTTTTAAAAAAAGCTCTTTTAATAGCCTCTAAACTTTTTAAACTTAATTTTATAACTAAGTTAGCGTTTCTATTTTAATTTAGTTAAGGTTTTAAATAATCTTTTATATTTTTTATATAGACTAAATTAGTGTTATAGGCTTAGTAAAAAAAGAATTAAATTTTAATTATTCTTAAACTAGTTTAAAACGTCCGTTATTTTATAAATACAGGGGTTAGCTTATAAAAAATACTAATTTAAATTATTACTAATAAGAGTTTATTATTATAATATAATATAATAATATAATAATATAATAATATATAGTATATATATTATTATATTAAAAAAAGTATAAAAAAATTTATTACGTTACTTACCCGTTTATATCTTTAATTTACTTTTAGATATAAAAACTTTTTTTAAATAGTCTTTACTAGTAATAAATATAAATAAATTACCTATTTTAGTATACACTAAATTACTTTTACTTTCTAACTAAATAGTATTCTAAACTTAGAATATTAAGGTATTACTAATATATAGTTAATATAATTAATATTAAAAAAACAACACGGTACCTTAAAAATATATAATAAGTAATATATTTTTAAATATTAAAATAACTTACCTAGTAATTAACTAATTACTAGTTTATTTTTAATTTTATTTTACCCCTTTTTCTATTATATTTCCTTATAACTTATCTCCTTTATATAATTAATTTATTTCACTCCTAGGTATAAGTATAAAAGCGTTATTTATTCTTTAATATTTTATTTTTATTACGTTTTACTCCGCCCACGAATATTATAATCTAACAACGTTATTATAGAGTTATTATATAATTTAAAATAATATTTTTTTTTTAATTCTGTGTTAAACTTTTATATTACCTATTAAAATTTTTACTAAAATAATAATACTACTTAAATACCTAGTAGTAAAGTAAGTTACGTATATATTTAACTTATCTAGTAGTTTTATAAAAAAAAAAAAGCTATAACCTATTACTTTTAGCATCTACGCCGCCTATAAAAAAATACTTACTATTTAGTTAGCAAGACTTACTAGTTAAAAATAAAAGTATACTTAGTATCCCCCGACTGTATAGTAATATATTACTTAATTAAGAATATTTTAAATTTTAAGTATATACTCCTAAATATATATATTTTATTTACCTAGTCTTAATATTATTTAAGATATACTATAAGTTTATTATACTATTTACTTTTTTCTACTTTCTATATATACGTTATAGTCTCTACGTAAGTAAAAAAGCTCTCCTTTATATATTAGCTCTTTTAGTAGTATTCGCTAAGTATATAGCTACACTTATAAAAAATAATAAACTTTTATTTTTTAGTTTAGCTAGTAGCTATATTAGATAATATTTTAATAAGTTACTTATAAAAAAATTTATTAATTACTAAAGTACTATAAACTATTTTTAAAACTAAGATTGTAGTATTACTATATAGTTTTTATTTAATCTTATTAATAAAGAGTGCGTCTATAATAAAGACAGGTAATAGATTTTTATTAGTTGCTTAAAATATAATAGCAGTAATAGTAATAGTATAAAATAACTTAAAAAAATTAAATAAATATTTAAAAGTACTTTAAAAAGTAGAAGATAATATAGTATAGAGTATAGGTAAATAACTAGACTTACTAGTTTTAAAGGCTAAATATTCTATTATAAATATAAGATAACTATTTAATAACTCTATTAGTTTTAAAGTTTATACGCCTAGTATTCTAATATTAAGACTTATATATCCTCTCTAATTATAGATTAATTATGTAACTAGATTACCTAACTACTTACCTATTAAATATATATTCGGTTTTAATCGCTCTATTTTATAAATAGTATTAATTTACCTTTTAGTTTAAAAATAAGTATTATCTAGTTTACTATAATTATAAACTTAGTATTTTAGAACTATAGGATAATTCTCTCTATATAATTTAACGCTAGTAGATGCTTATTTTTATATACTAAAATTATTCTTTACCGTTGCACAGCTATATTTAATTATTAAACTAAGCCTTTATATCCTTTTCTTAATTATCTATTAATTAGCCTAATATAATATTTAACTTAATTCTAATAGGGCCCTATTAGTTAAAAAGCTACTTAAGCTAGCCTAATTAGTACATTTAATTCTAATTTCTTACTATATAGAAAGGAATCTAGAAAAAAGTTAATTCTAATAAAGAGAATATTATATTTATAATATTTATATTTATATATTAATCGAATAAAAAGTGTGGCTATAGTGGCTCGGGGCGACTAAAAGGGGTTTTAAAAAAGGAGGAGTATATATATACCTTTATTTATATTTAGAAAAGATTATTAACTATAGTACCGTTTATTTTCTATTTAACTAACCCTTTATAATATTAATAATCCCATAATTAGGAAATAATATAAAAAGAATTTTAAAAAATATAAAAAATAAATATAATAGTACTCTATATAGATAGTAAATATAAAATACTATTTACTAGTTAGTATATAGATAATAGTCGCCTTAAGAATATTTAAAACTAAATAAATAAGACGGTATACTCTAATATTTTAGTGCTAATAGTAATTAAAATTTTTAATTACTAGAAGTTAACGCTCTAAAAGATAATAAATATACTTAAAACTAATCTAGTATTAATTAATTTTCATACGTAGAATTTAGTATAAGTATAATACTATACTTATTTTAAAAAGGCTAAGTATAGAAGTCAGAATTTTAAGTAATAGTGTAATAAATAAAAACTCCTTTATAAAAAGATGCGTATATATAAAATACTAAATATAAAAAAAAGAATATAAGGGAGTATATATACTCCTCCTTTTTTAAAACCCCTTTTAGTTGCCTTAAGCCACTATAATTACACTATTTATTTAATTAATATATAAAATATATATATATATATAAAAGCAGAAATAACTATTTATAATTTTTTTAATATACTAACGTAAAGAATTACCCCTAACTAGACATAATTAATAAAATAAAATATTACGCGTAATTTAATACTTAGATAATCCCTTTTAACTCTAAATAAAATTAGAAATATATTTTTTATAATTTTTTAATAGCAGTCTCTACACACTAATTATAAAAAGAGATTAATAATATTTATAATACTTAGTACGTATAAATCTAATACTAACTAAAATACTAATAAAAATTAGAATAAGCGTTAAATAAGAAGTAAGTATACTTATTTATATTTAGAATCTGCTTACTATTACTAAAAGCTAATTTATTACTATAGGCTTAAGACTATAGTTACTAAATAAAACCTAAAAAAAATTATTACTAATTATACTTTTTAGCGCTAATAGAAAGAGAATTTTTTATTACTTATAATTAACGAAATATACTAATCTATAAATAAATATTAAAAAGAAAAAATTAAAAAATTAAAAGGTAAATACTAATACTAAAATAGTATATTTAAAAAAGATTATAGTAACTATTATAGATTTTTTAATATATATATCTATAAACAAAGCATAAATATTTATATTATTATAATATTTAGCATATATTTTTTTTAAAAAGTATTATTTTAGATAGTAGTACTACTATATATTTTGTAATAATGTTTTAATACTTATTCTTAAAACGTTTAAAAGGGTAACTAAAATTAGGAGTATTAAAGCTAAAAAATAAATATTAGTAATTATTAGAATAAATTACTAAATACTAAAGTACGTTTTATATGGTATAAATAGTTTTTATATAAAAGATTTAATACTAAAAGATATTATAATAGTATAAAGCATTTTTGTAAATATGTTTTCTAAAGCTTATTTAGGAAAGACTAGTATTTAGTCTTTAAGTTTTGACTATACTTTGCGTATAAGTATTCTAAAGTAGAATATTATTTTAATGGACCTATAATATAAATATAACTTTATTTTTATAAAATATAAATTAATTACCTTTTACCCTATAATTAATACTATAATAGATAATTATAAGACTTAAAAATTATCAATTAATTATCCCTATATTAATAGTAAGTAAATATAGTATTAATAATTATAGTATTTAAAAAAGGTAGCACTATAAGTATTAGTATAGTATACTTAGAATAATAATATTAATAATATCACTTATTTAAAATACGAATAGTACTATACTAGTTATATAATATAAATAATTTTTATAAGATTAAATAAACGATTACCGTAGCTATTCTTTTAAATATTATATAAAATTTTTGATATACTAATAGGTACATTAAGTAAGTAATAAAGAACAATCTTAAAAAATAATTTTAGTAGTATAATTAATAAGTGAAACTTCTACCTAAAAGGCTTAGAATTAATTATAAAAGTTTTTAAGAATTTTACTAAGCTACTTTTTACGTAATATAATTTTCAGATTTATATACTTATTTATAATAATAATACTGCTATAGTACTATAGTATAGTTATTTATAAATAAAAAATAGGTAGCTAATTAAGGAATTAAGCTTATTACGACCCTATTATATACTTATAAACTAAATAGCAGTACTAAGAAACTAGACTAAAAAATAATTTTTAAGGTAATTAAGATATAATTAAATATTAATTTACCTACTAAGCTTTAGCCTAAAGTAATATATACTAGAATATAATTATATAAAATAAGTCTATTATTATCTTATTAAATACGATTACTAAATAAAGTACTTAATAGTTAGTTTAAGTAGTATTTTAGATAGTAAGAGCCTATAATTATAAAAAATATAATAGTAGATTTACGCCCTAATTAAAATAGGATTTACGTATATAGTTACTATACTTACCTTTTAAATAAAAAACGCTTAGTAGGCTATAATAAATATAGATTTACAATAAACCCGTAAGCCTATATTAGGTATTTAATAAACTATTATACTTTTAATATCTATAACAGATAGGTCCTAGTACTTAATTAGGTAATTATAATTTAAAATATTATTTTTAATAAGAAGATCTTCTATAAGCGGCTATCTAATTATAGAATACCTAAAAAAAAGTAGTTTTTATTATTAAAGTACTTTATAAAAATAAATTTATAAACTTAGACGTAGTATTTAATAATATATACTTATTAACCTAGTCTAATAAGTAGATAAAAAATAAAAAATATTTAAACTCTAATTATAAACTTAGAAGTGCTAATTATAGTTAGTATAATAAAGTAGTAGACTAAGCCTCTTTTAGTATTACTAAGAGCTTAATAGCTATATAAAATAATTATTTAGTTAGTAATTATTTAAGAATCTATATAATATTAAATAAATAATTAGGACTTATAACTTTAGAAGCAATGCTAGTGCTAAATACTATTTAAAATAATTTTATAAAAAATTAAGGGGTACCTAATAGCTTCTAAAAAATATTTAAACTAAAAAAGCTAGTTTATTAAATTCTACAAATAATTTTTAAAGTTTAGAGTATAAGTACACTATAACTATTTTTTAATTTATAAATAACCCTTCTACTATTATAAGTAAAATAAAAATATTATTAACTTAATGCCGCTAAAGGCGTATTTATAATTAAATGATATAATTAAGCAGAAGGCTATAATAGTAATAATTTAAAATTAAATATATAAATTTACTCCTATCTAGAAGGTAATTTAAGAATAATAATTTAGGTAATTAACTAAAGGGTAGAATAAATTTTATAAATACTTATATAGTAATCGCGGATCTATAAAATAATAATTTTTAAATTATTTTTATATATATATTTTTTTTCGTATTATAAAACTATAAACTAAAGTATATATATATATTACCTTTAATACTATAGTAATCACTATAATATATAAAAAAATATCTAAAATATTATTTTTTACTTACCTTACCTACCGCGATTTATATTATATATATAGAGATAATTTTCCTTTATAATTTATAATATAAAAGTAGCTTATTTTATATTCTATTAGTAATAGATTTAAAAAAGTTTTAAATATTAAAATTAATATACTTCTAAACAAAGAAATTGAAAAAATATTACAAGAGTAAAAGTAAATACCTAATTTTTACTATTAAAATAGATCTAAACTTATAAATTTAACTAAAATAGGTACTCTATTAAGTATGGAGTATATATTATTATAATAGGTAATTTTTAAAAAATTAATATTATATATTTAATATATACTGCTACGCTTATAGTAAAATTATTTTATACTATAATAATATTTATAGTAAAATTAAACCTAGAGATTATATAGTATAATATTATTAAAGTATTTTTTAATACTTTAATATTAATAGAAAATCTAGTAATATATAAATTACCTAATAAATTTAAAAAGTAAGATATATACGATAGGCTTAATTAAGTATTATATAGCTTATATACAGGGGGGTGAAAAAAAGAAAGAGTAATCAAAAAAGATACTATTTTTAAAAAGTTATATAAAATTAATTACTAAGCCTAAAAATACGTAACTAATACCGTTATAAAGAGAAAATAATAGAGATTTATATAAGGATTTTAGTTATGTTATATACATTACCTATAATAAATTAAAATTACCTAAATATAGCAATTTTTTTAACTACTTTTTAAGAGTTCTATAACTTTTTAGTTTGTAAATATAGTAAACTAAAATTATAACTATATCTTTTTAGGCCTAGTATAGGTCACGTGACAATATTTTCGAAGTATATTAGTAATCTAATAATAAAATTATATTAATAATAAAAATATAGCTACTGCTTATATAATCACTAATTACGTAATATATTATTAATATTATAGTATATAATAATATCTTTTTAAATTTATAAACCTAGGCCGCTATTTATTTAGTATAGCGCGATATGTAATAAAATTTAAATTTTAAGTTAATCTTCTTTGAAAAGCAAATACTTATATTCTAATAATTATTTTTACTTTAAAAGAACTCCTAATAGTACTTAAAATACTATATAATCTATTATAAATAAAATAATAATAATAATACTATAGATAAAGTTAAAAGTCGTAGAGTTCCTAAGATTATTTAAAGAGTAAAAAGAATTATTAATAAAGAATTAATTAAAAGACCTAAATACGAAAATAACAGATAATAATTAGAAAATAGTCTAAATATTATAAACATAATATTATAATAGTATTTAAAAACAGAAGTGTTATAATATTAAAATAAATTAAAAAAATCTATATTTAACAGAGAAAACGTAGAAAGATATATTAAAATACGCTAAAGAGAATATTATAAATATTAAAAATATAAACTTAAAAAAAAATAATATTTTCTAAGAAGTTAGTATTATACATAGGAGAGATTAGAGAGGAGTATAATAAAAAAAGGTGTAAAATTACAGTTAGAAAAAGAACTAGCTATTACCTAATAAAAAAGTAAGTTATTTTAATATTTTAATATATTTTAATATACTACATTTTATATATTTTTACGCTATAGTGGTGGTTTTTTAATATTAGTTATATTAATTATTTTATTAGTTATTATTTAATATGCTAAATTTTAAACGCTATTTAGTTAAAAGATAAAAGTAATTTAGTATTTACTAAAATACCTAATTTATCTATTTCTTTTACTAGTAAAGACTATATAAAAAGAATTCTTATATCTAAACTTAAACGAAAGATAAAAATAAGTAAGTAACTTTATAGATTTTTTTATAGTTTTTTTAATATAATAATATAAATATATATATATATATTATTATATTATTTTATCATTATAAGAGTTATATTAATATTAATTTATATATGTAATATTAATAACTTAATACCCTTATGTATATAATAATGGACGTTTTAAACTAATTTAAGAATAATTAAAACATATATTTATTTTCACCTAGCCTATAACACTGATTTAGCCTATATAAAAAATATATAGAATTATATACAATCTAGACTAAATAATAATAAAAAGGATAATTTAGGTATAGGGTTAAGTTTAGAAAGTATAGAGGCTATTAAAGAGCTATTTTTAAATAGTAAAATATAAAATTATAAAACGTTATTAATAATTATAGTTTCTTACTCCCTAGCTATTATTAAGGACTTATAGAATCTTAGGGGTACTATACTAAGTAATAGTAATATATTATTTACTAGTTTATTATTAAAAATGTAAAAAAGTGACTTTTATATATAATTATGTAATTAATATATAAATATATAAAAATATTTAATATACTAATATACCTTAGTATCTATTATTATATATATAAAAATAAGCAAATTTTACACCTTAAATAAAAAGTTATAATAGCCTAAAGTAGGATTCTAAAAATTTTCTATCTTTACTAATTTTTTTTACCCCTGAACCCCTTAGTAAGCAGCCCCCAACAGGGTGAATAGAATCTTCTAGTCTTTCTCTTTAACACGCTATTTTTTCGTATTTTTTAGCTTACTAATTAATAAGTTATATAACTTTAAAAAAGGTATCTTTTTTAATTACTCTTTCTTTTTTTCACCCCCCTGTAACTTATTTTACTTTTAGTATAAAAAGATTTTAAGCTTACTATATGCTATTAGGCTTATAATATTAAAAAAAGAGTCCTATCTTTTCTTTAATTATAAAGAGACAGTTTTTTTTATTTTATATAGATAATATTCTACTACTATATTATAAAAATTATAAAATAATAGTAAAATAGTTCTAAAACTAAATTCCTATAAAATATAAAATTAAAGTAAAGGGGCCTATTTAATAGTTTCTTAGGATTAAAGTAACCCGTAATTATAAAAATAGTATAACTATACTTATCTATAATATATATATTAATAAAATTATAAAAAAATTTAGTTTTAATAATAGTAATAGCTTCTTTAAATCACCTCTCTTTTTAAAAAAGTTTATGAAGTGTACTAGAAAAGCTTTTAAGTAGAAGATTAAAAAATATAAAAAATATATAAGATTAATTCTATATATAGTATTTATACTCTATTTAAATATTATATTTATGAACTTAAAACTATTATAGTTTTTAATAGATTTAAGCCTATAGCACTTTATTACTATTAATAGAGTAATTATTGACCTATATTATACCCGCTAGTAGGTAATATAATATAAGTAATATAATAAATCAAATCTTATAATTTATAAAATATATTATTTATAAATAACTCTAAAATAATAAGATTATCTTATAGTTATATTATAATAATATTTAGGGGTATCATTTTTTAAAAAGTAGCTAGATAGACTACTCTTACTACTTTAATAATAAAAGCTAAACTAATTACTTTAGAATATATAAGTAAAAAGTAATAGGTTTAAAACGCTTCTTCTATAAAATTATATTTAATTTCGAATCTATTTAGAGAATTTACTATAATAATTAATAAATAATTAAGCTTATAGTCAAAACTAACAAAAAATTATAGCTTAATTACGCTATATTAATATTTAGAATATATAGTTATAGTAAGAGTATATAAAAAAAATATTTAAAATAGCCTATCTATAAACAAATATAGTAAACTAGATAATACTTATTTTTAAACTAATAGGTAAACTAATACTAACTATTAAATAGAACTATTAAGACCGAATATATATATAATAAACCCGTAATTAAAGAGGATATATAAGTCTTAATATTATAATATATCCCCTAGGTAAGCTACGTAGTAGTAGTAAGCCTATTTAAAGTTTTATTAAAATAAATTTTATGTTTAATATTTTACTATAAAACTTATAGCGTTCTTAATCCTTTTTATTTGATCTTTTATTTATAAATTTAGACAGCGTTTATTCTTATAGTTAGTTTATAGCTTTAGGTAATCTATTTAGTAAATTACCTATAGTAACTTATTTTATCTATTTATTTTAAGTAAGATTTATTTTTTATATTATTCTATAATTAGCTATTATATTTATTTAACTAATCGTGCCATCCGTATTTAGTAATTAGGTAAAATTATAAAAGTAGTAAATAAGTAATAAGTTATATAAATAAAAACAGCTCTACTACGCTAGTTAGGTATAATAGTTACTTAAATTTTTCTATAGTAGGTAATATTACTATTATAATTTTATTCTACCTATATAAGTTTTACTAACTAATTATAGAATATTTTTAAATATCTTAACACCTACTTTTTTATTTATACCTAGCAGCGCTATAGTAGCGGTAACTATAATAATTATAACTAATTTTTAAAAATCGCTCCTCCTTTTAATCCTTTTAATTTAGATAATAATAATAATCTTTTAGCCTTAAATAATAATATTAAAGAGTAAAGTAGTAGTAGCTAAATAATTACTAAAAATTAAAGTAAAATACTACCTAAGTCTAGTAAGTAGCTTATCCTAAACTATAAAACTTATATATATAAAACTTTAGCCCGCAATTTAATAAAAGTATATTTTAAAAATTTAATTTTAGGAGTGTATACAACTATTATTATATAATCTATCTATATAATTAGCTATAAAACTTATTAACTACATTTTTATTATACATAACTAATTATTATAGTTTTCTTAGTACCTATAATATCTATATAACCTTTATTAAATTTATAATTAAATATAATACTATAAATCCTAAAATAAGTAATTTTTTTCTAAATTTAGTTTTATAAATTATATTAATTTATGATAGCATACTAATAATATTATATTTACTTTTAAGGCTACCTATAATATTTTTAAATAGTACTAGACTTTTTAGGCGCTAAGTACTAAAATAAAATTATTAAATAATTAGAGTTTACTAAACTCTTTTAATTAAAACTAATATTTAGATCTAGTTTTTAGTAGCTAGGACTATAGTAATCTATTTAGTAAGTATTTTTATAAGCTTATTTTATTTATTATTGATTTTTTACTTAGTACTTCGCTATTATTATTTTAAATAATAGACAGCTAATAATTATACTTAGGTTATAGGCTAAAATATCTTTTTAAAGAATAATTTTACAGGTTATATAAGTAAATTCTTTTTAAGTTAAAGCTAAAAACGCTCTAATCTATTCTAAAAGCGCTATAATATACTTATAAAATTAAAATAGTAATAGTATAAGTATTTTACTCTACTAAAATAGTAAGAAATAAATAATAAGTTATACTTTTACGGCTAAGATCCTCCTATTTAAACTTTTAGCTATTTTTATCTTTTTTAAACAATAAATAGGTATCTCTACTTAACTAAAACTTAAAAACCAAAAATTATTAGCTATATAAGTTACTTAATAAGGCTTTAGCTATTCTATAATTATAATTATTTACATTTTTTATAATAGATTTTTTTTATTTTTAGATTTTTTTGTTTTAGGATAAATAAAATCTAATAAGCTCTTCTTTTTTTACCTTTTACTTACTTAATAATTAGTAACTATATATTTAATAAATTAAGGAGCTTTTTAAAATATAGAAATTATTATTACGTAATCGCCTTTATTAATTTATTAGTAGGTACATTTTTAGTTTATAAATAAATTATTTTAAATAATTCTTTTCTATATTCTTATTGTAGTTATATATTCTAGATATTAATATAGCGTAATTAAGTTATAATTTTTTTATTAGTTTTAACTATAAGCCTAATAGTCTATTAATTATTATAGTAGATTTTTTAAAAAAATTCTAAATTAAGTATAATTTTACGAAAGAAGCACTTTAAAACTATTACTTTTTACTAATATATTTTAAAATAATTAGTTTAGCTTTTATTATTAATATAGTAATAGTAGTCTATTTAGATACTTTTTAAAAAATTATACCCCTAAATATTATTATAATATACCTATAAAATATTTTTTTCACTTAAAGTTATCTATAAATAATATATCTTTATAAATTATAAAATTAAATCTATTATATTACCCGTATTAAATTACTAGCTAGTAGGTATAATATAGATAAATAATTATTCTATTTAGAGTAGTAAAGTACTATAGAATTAGATTTATTAAAAACTATAATAGTTTTAAAATTATAAATATAATATTTAGGTAAAATATAATTACTATATATAAAACTAATTCTATATATTTCTAGTATTACTTAATATCTTATTTAAAGCTTTTAAAGTAAATTTAATAAGCTTCTCTAAATAAAGAGGTATTTTAAAAAAGCTACTACTATTATTAAGCCTAACTTTTTTTATAATCTTATTAATATATATATTATAGATAAGTATAATTATCCTATATTCGTAATTATAGATTACCCTTATTTTAAAAAACTATTAAATAGGTCCCTTTACTTTAATTTTATATTTTAAAGTAATATAATTTTAGAGCTGCTTTACTATTATTTTATACTTTTTATAATATAGTAATAAAATATTATTTATATAAAATAAAATAAAGACTGTTTTCTTATAATTAATAAAAAAAATAAGACTCTTGTTTTAATACTATAAGTCCAATAGTACGTAATAAGCTTAAAAACTCTTTATACTTAAGTTAAGGCGAGTCGTATAAACTATATAATACTTAATTAAGTTTAACGTATATATCTTATTTTTTATATCTATTAAATAATATATATATTACTAAATATTCTGTTAATATTAAAGTATTAAGAAATATTTTACTAATATTATACTATATAATTTCTAGATTAAATTCTACTATAAGTATTATTATAATATAAAAGAATCTTACTATAAGCGTAGCGATATATATTAAATATATAAAATTAATGTTTTAAAAATTACCTCTTATAATCCTATATATTTTACACTTTATAAAATTCTTATCTTTATTAAATTTATAAGTTTAGACTTATAATAGTAAAAATTAAATATTTACTTTTACTTTTGTAATTTTTATTTTTATTTTATTTTTTAAAAGCGTACTAATATTAATATATAATGCTTATTTAAATCTATAATTAAAGAAAGATAAAGTAAACTGCTTTTACGTAATAAGTAGTAAAAAAAAATTATTATTATATATATAATATAGATTACGGTATGCAGAATAATTAGAAAATAATATTTTATATACTTTTTTAAGTATTATAGTTATTACTATAGTATTAAAAATAATATATATTTATAGCTTAGCTTATACCTCTATAGTACTAAGAAAAAATATATGTATAGAATTAATTTAAAAATTATTATTTTATAAATCTATAATTACTATATAAGTACTTATAACGTTTATTCTTCTCTTTAACTAATTATCTAAATTATCATATTCAGGTCTCCTTTTATAGAGGGGTAAATTTATATATTTAATTTTAGGTCTTTACTACTATAGCCTCCTATTTAATTATATTACCTAACCCTATTTACGCGTTTAGTAATTTTAAGCTAGTAATAATTTTACTTTACTTATAATAATAGAAATATTATTTATAATTTAAAAAGCAGTTATAAAGTAATTATATTCTAAATTTTTAAAATTATTTTTAAAATTTAATAAACTAGTTTTTTTAGTGTTCTATATTGTTTTGTCGCTATTATATACCCTCTAATTTTTTATAAAATTATTTTAAGCGGCGTTTATTGCTAACGTTACTTTTAAAATTATAAGTTTTAATTATTTATTTTATATTATATAGATCCTTATATAATTACTGGCTAAGTAATTATTTTATATAGTTATTAAATTTTTAGTAGTACTAAAAGAGGTTTAGTCTATTAATTTTTATACTAACTATAATTAGTACCCCTTAGTTTATAATTAAAATTTAGATATTTATTATTTTTTATTTATTTATTAGACTAGCTTAGTATATATATATAATTAAATACTATACCTAAGTCTATATATTTATTTTTATAAAATACCTTAATAACTAAAACTACTTTTTTCTTACGTATGTTATAATTAGGTAGCCCCTTATAAAAGAGCTTCTTATTACAGGGGGATGAAAAAAAAATTAATAAAAAAAATATATTTTTTAAAAATTTATATAAAATTAAATAATAGGCCTAAAAATACGTAAATAATATTGTTTTAAAGAAAAAATTACATAAAATATTATAAGGATATTACTTACTACTTATTTATTACGTGTAATAAATTGAAAATACGTAAATAAGATAATTTTTAACCCCTATTATAGGTTTCTATAACTTTTTAGTTAGTAAATATATTTAACTAAAATTTTAACTAGACCCTTTTAGGCCCAGTATAAGTCACGTGACGATTTTTTCAAAGTATATTAGTAATCTAATTATATAATTATATTAATTGTAAAAATTTTGTCTATATTTATATAATTACTGCTTACGTAATATATTATTAATATTATAGTATATTTTAATATCTTTTTACTTTTATAAACCTAAACTCCTATTTCCTTAAAATAGAGTTAAATTTTACAAAACTTAAATCTAAAGTTAAACTTTTTTTAAAAGTAAATAATTTACTTTTTTTAATTACTACTACTTTAAATAAACTTTAATAAAGTATTTATAATACTATATAAAAATATAAAAGAAAGGAGAAAGATAATTGTAATATAAAAAAGATAAAAAGGGGTACAGTTTTTAAGGTAACTTAAAGAGAAAAAAGAGTTATTAATAGAGACTTTACTAGAAGTTCTAAAAAACAATATAAAAGACTATTAATAGAAAATAGTTTCTATATTATAAAAAGAATTTTATAAAAGGTTTTAAAAAAGGAGGATTGTAGTATTTATATAAGTAAAAAAACACCTATAATTATTAAAGAAAATGGTAAAAAAAGATTAAAATACGCTAATAAAAATATTAAAAATATTAAAAATATAAATTTTAGAATAATAATATTTTCTAAGAAGTTAATAATATAAAGGCGATAATAGAATAGATAATATTATAAAAAAAAAATAATAGAGTTAAAAAAGAACTGGCTATTAGATAATTATAAAGTAAGTTATTTTAACTTTTTAAAACATTAAAATATATAACTTTTTATATATTTTTAAGTTATCGTTTTAGTTTTTTAATATTAATTATATTAATTATTTTATAGGACAGGACCTTAAACTATTAGTTTAGGATATAATTTAAATAGGAGTTAGAAGTAATTTAGTATTTACTAAAATATCTAATTTTTTTACTTCTTTTACTATTAAGGACTATATAAATAAAGTTCTTATATCTAAAGTTAAACCGACTATAAAAAGGGGTAAGTTATATAATCTTTTTTTACCCCTCTTTTTATTATATATATATTTATATATTAATCGAACAAATAATATGGCTGTAGTAGCTTAGGGCAACTAAAAGAGGTTTTAAAAAAGAAAAAGTATATATATACCTTTATACTTAATATGTTAAAAAAGTTAAATAAGGCTAGGTTAAAAAAGGTATAGTACCTCGCACTAGCGCGCTTAACGTACCCCCCTAAAAAAATATTAAGTTAAAAAACTTTAGTACGAAAACTCTAGTACTAATACTATATTTTTTTTTAAAAAAGAGATATATAGGGTGCCGCCTACATATCTCTTCTTTATCTTTTTTTACAGTTAACACAGCCAAATTTAAATATTTATTAAATAAAAGAAATATACTTGCTAAGATATTCTTTAAAATATTATTTTTTATAACTCCTCCTACTCCTTCTATTCTTATCTTAACTAATATAGTACTTATCTATATTAATCTTAACGCGACTCTAAATATATAAGCTATTTCTACTGTATTCTATCTAGACAGTAATATATAATAAGTCTTTATTAATACTGCTAAGTATTCTATACGCAGTATAATTACCTAGTTTTTTAAGTTAAGTATTTATCGATACTAGGAAATTATAGATAATAAGGTATATAGTAATAAAACGGATAAAATTATAATTCTAATAATAGTAAAAGTAATAGAGTTTAAAGATTTAGGGTTAGTTATAGTAACGTATATAAAAGTAATAGTAATAAAAGTAAATATAGTAGTACTACACTAGTTATAAAAAATAAAGAATTAGCGCGTTAATATTAAATTTATAATAGAGATACGTAGTCTAGGGTATAAGATATAGCTATATAAGGTATTACTAGAGGTGCTAGTAGTAAAGGTAAAAATATTCTAAGTTCTAAGTCCTAAGTTTAGAGCCTGTAGGGCGATAGGCAAAAAATGTAAAAATACTAGAGTTAGTTAATATTTAAGGGTTTAGGGGGGCCTATATATAATTTCTTTAGTTTTAGTGCAGTAATATACAGACTAGGTATATATATAAGTATACTTAGTGTTGCGTTATATTATTATTATAGGTAAAAAAGGATTTGTAATTATAAATAAAAAATTATTAACTATTATTAAACGCTACACCACCTATATGTGGGCAGAGCGAAAAGTAATAGAAATAAATATAACCTCTATTTTATATAAAAATAAAATTAAAAAAGTAACTAATAGGTTACAATAGCAGTTATCAGCCTTTATTAATATAATAATATATATATATATATATTATATTATAATTATAAACTTTATATTAATATTAATTTAGATTAGTAATTGTAATAAAATAACATTCCTATTAAGAAAACAATAGACGTTTTAAACTAGTTTAAAAATAATAAAATTATACTATTTCCCCGTCTAGCCTATAGCCCTGATTTAGCCCTTATAGAAAATATATAGAATTATTTAAAATAACGGCTAATTAATAATAAAGAGGCTAATTTAGGTATAGAATTTAATATATAAAGTATAAAGGCCTTTAAAAGAGTTATTATATAAGAGTAGAATAATATACTATAAGAAGTTATTAATATCTATATTTTATCTCTTTTTAACTATTATAAGGTAGTTATAGAAGCTAAAGGCTACTATACTAAATATTAGTAATTTATTATTTACTAGTTTATTATTAAAAATGTAAAAAAGTGACTTTTATATATAATTATATAAATAATATATAAATATATAAAAATATTTAATATAATAAGAAAACTTAGTATCTATTATTATATATATAAAAATAAACTAATTTTACATCTTAAATAATAAGTTATATTAACGAAAAGTAGGGTACTAACAATGTTTTATATTTACTAATTTTTTTTATTTCTAAACTTCCTAGTAAGCAGTCCCTAATAAGGTAAGAAGAATCTACTAGCCTTCTTCTATAAAATAGTAGTTTTTTCGTATATTTAGGACCCCTAGTTAAAAAGTTATATTATTTTAAAAAAGGTATCTTTTTTAATTGATTTTTTTTGTTACCTCCCTATAAAAATAACGTTTTAAGTTATAATTATCAGATTAAGTACTAGAATCTATATTCTATAAATATTAAAAGTATAATAGTTTATTAAATACCTAATATAGCCCTATAGGTTTACTTTAAATTTACGGTTATTACGGCCTACGAAGTAATTTTTATTTAAAAGGTAAGTATAATAGCTATATACGTAAATTTTATTTTAATTAGGGCGTAAATCTATTATTATATTATTTTTAATTATAGGTTTTTACTATCTAAAGTACTTTTTAAACTAATTATTAAGTACTTTATTTAGTAATTATATTTAATAAGATAATAATAAATTTATTTTATATAACTATATTACACAATTTATTATTTTAGATAAAGGTATATATATACTCCTCCTTTTTTAAAACCCCTTTTAGTTGCGCTAAGCCACTACAGCCACACTATTTATTTAATTAGTATATAAATATATATATTATAATTTTAGGCTAAAACTTACTTAGTAAATTAGCACTTAATTATATTTTAATTACGTTTAAAATTATTTTTTAGTCTACTAACTTAGTACTACTATTTAGCTTATAAGTTTATAGTAGGATCGTAATAAGTTTAATTTTTTAATTAGCTACCTATTCCCTATAGTATAAAGAACTATACTATAGTACTATAGTAGTATTATAATCTTAAATAAGTATATAGATCTTAAAATTATATTACGTAAAAAATAGCTTAGTAAAATTTTAAAAAACTTTTATAATTAATTCTAAGTCTTTTAAGTAGAAGTTATAATTATAAATATTTCTAGTAATGTTTTTCTTTAAAATAATACTCTATTACTTATCTAATCTACTTATTAGTATATTAAAAAGATTTTGTAATACTGAAAAGAATAGATATAGTAATTATTCTTTTAGTTTTTTAAAAATTAGTTATATTATATAAGTAGTAGAGTAGTATACGTACTTTAAATAAGCTATATTATTAAGTTTAATATTTTAAATATACTATACTAATACTTATAATACTGCTTTTTTTAAATACCTTAATTATTAATCCTATATCTACTTACTATTAATACGAACATAATTAATTTATAATTTTTAAATTTTATAATTGTCTATTACTATATTAAATATAAGATAAAAAGCAATTAGTTTATACTTAATAAAGATAAAGTTATACTTATATTATAACTCTATTAAAATAATATTCTACTTTAGTATACCTATATATAAAGTATAATTAAGACTTAAGTACTAAATACTCATCTTCCCTAACTAAGCTTTAAACATAATATTAATATATAAATCTATTATTAGTATAACGTTTTTAAATATTAAATTTTTTATATAAGGGCTATTTACACTATATAAGCCTTACTTTAAAATTTAGTTACTTATTTTAATAATTAATAATACCTATATTATAGTTTTCATACTTTTAATTTTAGTTATCTTTTTAAATATTTTAGGAATAAGTATTAAAATATTATTAATAAAATATATAGTAGTACTACTATTTAAAATAGTATACTTTAAAAGAGAGTATATATTAAATATTGTAGTGCTATAGACGCCTATACTCTCTTTAATAAATATAAATATTAAAAAATTTATAATAGTTATTATAATCTTTTTTAAGTATACTATTATAGTATTAGTATTTACCTTTTAATTTTTAACACCTTCCTTTTTAATTTTTATTTATATATTAGTATATCTAGTTTATTATAAATAATTAAAAATCCTCTTTCTATTAGTACTAAAAAGTGTAATTAGAAGTAATTCTTTTAGGTATTGTTTTTAACTATAATTTTAAGCCTAGAGTAATAAATTAGCTCTTAGTAGTAATAAATAAATTTTAAGTATAGATAGATAGGCTTACTTATTATTTAATACTTATTCTAATTTTTATTAATACTTAAGTTAGTGTTAGATCTATATTTATAAAGTTTTATAAATACTACTATTTTTTTTTTATAATTAGTACCTAGAGACTACTACTAAAAATTTATAAAAAATACGCTTCTAATATTATTTATAGTTTAAATTACTTATCTAAGCGTTAAATTATGTATAATATTATATTTTATTAGATATATATATTTAGAGGCGATTTTTTATATTAGTATAATTAGGAAATTAAAATAATTATTTTTTATTACCTTAAATATTTTAAATATATACACTTTTCTATAAAGAAGTTTCTATTTATTATATAATTACTTAGAATTCTATCTTCTATATTTAGCTTTTTTAAAATAAGTATAGTACTATACTTACACTAAATTTTACTTATTAGTATTAATTAGTACTAAATTAGCTTTAAGTATATATATATTTTTTTAAAGTATTAGCTTCTAGTAATTAAAAATTTTAATTATTATTAGCTCTAAATTATTAGAGTATACTATCTTATTTATCTAGTCTCTAAAGTTTTTAAGATAATTAGTATTTATAGTCTAATTAGTAAATAGTATATTATATTTTACTATTTATATAAAATTTTACTATATATATTTTTATAGTCTTTAAGATACTTTTTATATTATTTCTAAATTATAGAATTATTAATATTTTAAAAAACTAATTATATAGGGAGCAAAGGTTACTATAATTAATAATCTTTTATAAGAGTAATATTTTACTCCTAAGTAGAAGTATAAAAGGCTTATTTATTCTTTTATATTTTATTTTTATTATATTTTACTCCGCCTACTAACAGTCCGCGAATTAATAACGTTATTATAGACTTATTATATAATTTAAAGTAATATTTTTCTACCTAATTTTATATAAGCCTTTATATTACCCGTTAAACTTCCTACTAAGATAATAATACTACCTAAAAGCTTACTAGTAAAATAAGTTACGTATATACCCGGCTTACTTAGTAGCCTTATAAGATAAGAAAAAAGCTATACCTATTATTATTAGTACTTACGCCGCCTATAGTATCTACTATTTAATTAGTAACGCCTACTAGATAAAGATAAAAGCGTATACTTACCTAACCTATATACTTTAGTAGGCCGCCCTAAAATTTATAATACTTAGTTATTTTTTTTTTTATTTTAAATCTTATAAGCGTACTAATAGATCTACTTTATTTTATTAATTTACTTTTTAGATTGCTTTATTACTCCTAGCTCTTTTAATAACGCTAGATCTTTTAGTCTTTCTTCCTTAACTACCTACTTCTATATAATTTTTATTCTATTAGCCTAGAATTTATATATAACTATATATATAGCCGTAAAAAATAGCAGTATACTAAAGAGGGCTTTAAAATAGCTAAAAATAATATATTTAAAAAGGCTATTCTCTACCGGAAGGTCGCGTACGCGTAAGTTAGTATAAAACTAGTTAATAAGCTATATATAGGTAGAAGAATCGCGTTTTAGTTAATTTTAAATTTTATTTTAGCTTAAAATCGTGCTGTATTTAACACCGTTATTAGGGGTAGTTAGTATAATAGGTAGTAATTTAGCTAAAATTAGTATAGTAATAAAATATTTTAAAAATAAAAAAAACCTATAAAAATATAATATAGTAGAGTACTTTTAAATAGAAGTTAATAATATAGTATAAAGTATAGAACGAATAATTAGACTTACTTTAAAGGCTAGATATTCTATTATAAGTACTAAATAACCGCCTAATAACTCTATTAGTCCTAAAGTTTATACGCCTAGTAACACCTAATTATTTTATATATAATTATAAGTAGTAATCGCTAATAACCTCTAGAATAATTATAAGTAGTCGCTAATCTATAAATATAAATTAGAGTATAAGTATTACTATATTTAGTAGGGCACTATAACCCTCGCTAAAAAAAAGAAGTATAATTTTTAAGGGTTTAAAATTTATACTACTTATATATAACCTCGTTATATATAAGCTATTTAGTATTTATTAAGTTCTCGTTATTACGTTGTACCGCGGCTTTATAAAGCTCGCGAAGTACGTTAATTAAAAAATAATATTTTTTCTACTAGAGTTAATTTCTTTCTAAATTTTTTTTATATAGTAAGAAATTAGAATTATATATACTAATTAGGCTAGCTTAAATAGCTTATTAACTAATAGGGCTATATTAAAAAAAGTCGGATATTATAATAGACTAATTAATAAATAATTAAAAAAGGGGTATAGAGGCTTCGTTTAATAATTAAATAGAATAGTGTAATAGTAAGAAATAATTAAAATATATAAAAATAAATACTTACTAGCGTTAAGTTAGGTAGAGAAAATTATTTTATAGTTTTAAAGTGCTAGATTTATAATTATAGTAAACTAGATAATACTTATTTTTAAAGTAAATAGTAAATTAATATTAAATATTAAATAAAACTATTAAGACTGAATATATATATAATAGGCAAGTAATTAGGTAACTTAGTTATATAATTAATCCGTAATTAGAGAGGGCATATAAGTCTTAATATTATAATAACTAAAAATATATCTACTAATAGATTAATAAAAGTATTTATATAATAATAATTAATACGCTTTAAAAAGCTACTTAATCTATAATATATAGAGTTACTAATTATTAAGTAAGTAAAAAGTAAAAAAAGAAGAGTCTATTCAATTTTATATATTCTAAACATAAAAAAAATATAAAAATAAAAGAAATATATTATAAGAAAGTAAATAATTATAACTATAAAATAGCTAAAGCCTTATTAAGTAGTTTATATAGCTAATAACGCTTCTTTTTTTAAGTTTTAGTTAAATAAGGACACCTACTTAAAGTTTAAAGAAAATAAAAGTAACTAAAAGTTTAAGAAGAAAGACTTTAGCTATAAAAATATAACTTACTCTTTACTATCTAATACTTTAGTAGAGTAGAATAATTACAGTACTATTACTTTAATTTTAGAAGTATATTATAGGCTCTTAAAAATAAATTAGACTACTCTTAATTTAGGCTTAAATGAATTTACTTATATAACCTATAAGATTATCCTTTAAAAAGACGTTTTAGCTTATTATTTAAGTATAATTATTAGTTACTTACTACTTAGAAAAATAATAGCAAAGTAAAAAAAAATTAGTAATAAATAAAATAAGTTTATTAAAATATTTACTAAATAAAATACTATAGTCCTAGCTACTAAAAACTAAACCTAAATATTAGTTTTAATTAAAAATGTCTAGTAGTCCCTTCCCTAGTATTATTATCCTAATATTAGATAACTCTAGACTAACTATTTAAAATTCTACTATATTATATAATTAACTATATTAACTTTTCTACTAAAGCTAATAATCTATAACCTTTTTTAATAGTAATTAAAATATGAAAATAACGCCTCCTTATAGAGTTACTTAGTTCTTTTAATAAGTTTTTATAACTACTTTATAGTGCTATAGTATACCCTTCTACTATTTATTACTTATCTTACTTTTACTTATACGCATATGCCTACGCCTAAATAATTTTAACTATTTTAATTAGTTTCTTTTACTAAACCTTTACTTTCTATATTACTTTAAAGAAGTCTATTTTTTAATTATTAAAGTATTATTACTACTATTTTTACTATTACTACTACTACTACTACTACTACTACTACTACTACTATTCTTTATTTTAAATAGAAGAGTCTTATCTTTTTTATACTACTATACTATAAAGTATATTATATTTTTATATAATTAAAAGTAGTCCTTAGCGTCCTTATAGGTATTATTAAAGCTAAGAATTATATTTATTTTAAGTAAAAAGAGGCGCGTTAACGTTAAATTAAAATTAAAAATATTAACTAAAAAATCTCTTAGCCTATTATACAGCGCGGAGATAAGAGTTTAAAATAGTTTTTAATATAAATTAGCTAGTTATTACTATTAGTAAAAGCCTATACTATATTCTAAAGGTTACTTAGTAAACTAATTATTAAATACTAAAATATTAATATTATAAATATAATAATAATAATAAAAGATTTCTAAAGGTTAAGTATAATATTTATAAAAAAGAGAAAACGCTACTACGCTTACTATTTTAAACGCGCTATATATAGTCTATAGTTCTACTTTATATAAAATAATAACCTATAAATATTTTATTATTATCTTATAGTTATTACTCTACTATTATTACTACTACTATTTAATAAATTATTTATCAAGTTATTGCTCTATAAGCTGTAAAATTTAAAAAATCCTATATTTAATTGGTCCTAGTTATAGCATTTTTATTTTTACCTACTTATATTAAATAAGAATATAGTATATAAAGTTAATACAGCTCCTATAAATAAACGTAAAAAAATAAGTCTACTAAACTTTAATTCCATAATAATTTTATTTTAGTATTTAGTACCTAAAAAGTCTAGTACTACTTAAAAATATTATCGATAGCCTTAGAAGTAGATATAATTTTATTAGTAAAATATAATAGATAAGTATAATCTATAAAACTAAATTTAAAAAAAGATTACTTATTTTATAGTTTATAGTATTAAATTTAATTCTAAGCTTTATAAAAGTTATATAAATAGTATAAGTACTAATAAAACTATAATAATTAGTAATATATAATAAAAATATAATTAATAAAACGCATAACTAATTATATAAAGAAGTTATATAATAATAGTAGCGCGTACTCCTGAAATTAAAATTTTTAAAATAGACTTTATGAAATTACTAGCTAGAGCGCTATATATATAAATTTTATAGTTTAAAATAAGCTACTTACTAGACTTAAAAGGTATTTAAATTTTACTTTTAGTAATTATCTAACTACTACTACTATACTCTCTTTTATTATTATTTAAGTCTAGAGAATTATTATTATTATTTAAGTTAAAAGAACTAGAAAAAAGAATATTTTTTAAAAGTTAATTATAACTACTATAACTGCTACCGCTATAATAGTACTAATTATAAGTAAAAAAGTAAGTACTAAAATATATAACAGTACTCTATAATTAGCTAATAAAATCTATATAGGTAAAATAGAATTATAATAATAATATTATCTACTATAATAAAAATTATAATAAATAAAAAAAAAGTTTATATAACTATTATATCTAACTAGCGTAATAGAGCTACTATTACTTATATAATTTACTACCTATTTCTTACTCTTATAACTTTACTTATTTACTAAATATAGAAGGTATAATTATTGTAATAATAAGGCTTATATACCCTCTTTAATTACGGGTTAATTACGTAATTAGGTTACCTAATTACTGAACTATTATATATATATTTAATCTTAATTATCTTATTTTATAAATAGTATTAATTTATCTTTTACTCTAAAAATAAATATTATCTAGTTTACTATAGTTATAAGCCCGGCGCTTTAAAACTATAAGATAATTCTCCTTACGCGACTTAATGCTAGTAGGTACTTATTTTTATATACTTTAATTATTTTTTACTATTATACTAACGTATTTAATTATTAAACTAAGCCTATTTTTTTATTCCTTAATTACCTACCGATCAGTTTATTATAATAACTAACTTAATTCTAATAGGGCCCTATTAGTTAATAAGCTACTTAAGCTAGCCTAATTAGTATATATAGTTTTAATTGTTTATTATATAAAAAGGATCTGGAAAAAAGTTAACTTTAATAAAAAATATTACCTTTATAAAAGATTATTAACTATAGTATCCTTTACTCTTAGTCTAACTAGCCCTTTAAAATACTAATAATCCTACGATTAGAAAATAATATAAAAAAGATTTTAAAAAATATAAAATATAAATAGAATAGTATTCTATATAAATAGTAGAATATAGAGTACTATTTACTAATTAATTTATAAATAATAATTATCTTAAAAACTTTAGGGACTAAATAAATAAAACTATATTCTCTAATATTTTAGGGCTAATAATAATTAAAATCCTTAATTACTAAAAGCTAACGCTTTAAGAAATAATATATATACTTAGACCTAATCTCGTACTAACTAATACTAATATATAAAACTTAGTATAAGTATAGTACTATACTTATCTTAAAATAATAAAATATAAAAGGCAGAATCCTAAGTAATAGTATAATAAATAGAAACTTTTTTATAGAAAGGCGCGTATATATAAAATACTTAATATAAAAAAAAAATAGCTGTTTATAATTTTTTAATTATATTAAAATAAAAGATTATTTCTAACTAAGCGTAATTAATAGAGTATAATATTACGCGTAATTTAACGCTTAGACGACCCCTTTTAACTTTAAATAAAATTAAAAACGTTTTTTTTATAATACTTTAGTAGTAATCTTTATATACTAATTATAAAAAGAGATTAATAGTATTTATAATATGTAGTAAATATAAATCTAATACTAACTTAAATACTAATAAAAATTAAAATAAGTATTAAACTAAGCGTAAGCCTACCTATCTATACTTAAAATCTACTTACTATTACTAAGAGCTAATTTATTACTATAGACTTAAGACTATAGTTATAAAAAAATATCTAAAAAAATTACTACTAATTATACTTTCTAGCGCTAATAAGAAGAAAATTTTTAATTACTTATAGTAGACTAAATATACTAATCTATAAATAAAGATTAAAAAAAAAGATTTTAAAAATTAAAAGGTAAATACTAATACTAAAATAATATATCTAAAAAAAATTATAGCTACTGTTATAGATCCTTTAATATTTATATTAGATAAAGAGAGTATAGGAGTTTATAGTACTATAATATTTAATATATATTTTCTTTTAAAAAATACTATTTTAAATAATAGTACTACTATATATTTTATTAATAATACTTTAATACTTATTCCCGAAACGTTTAAGAAAGTAATTAAAATTAAAAGTATTAAAGCTAAAATATTGGTATTAGTAATTATTAAAATAGGTAACTAAATTCTAAAATAAGTTTTATATAATATAAATAGTCCTCGTATAGAGAATTTAATACTTTAAAATATTATAGTAGTAAAAGACTTTTATATTAATATTATTTTTAAAGCTTATTTAGGGAAGATTAATATTTAGTACTTAGGTCTTAATTATACTTTACGTATAGGTACGCTAAAACAGAATATTATTTTAATAAAACTATAATATAAATATAACCTTATATTTATTAAATATAAACTAATTATCTTTTACTCTATAATTAATACTATAATAGATAATCGTAAAATTTAAAAATTATAGGTTAATTATTCCTATATTAATAGCGAGTAGATATAGTATTAGTAATTAGGGTATTTAAAAAAAGTAGTATTATAAGTATTAGTATAGTATACTTAGAATATTAAAATTAATAGTATAGCTTATTTAAAGTACGTATACTACTTTACTATTTATATAATATAAGTAATTTTTAAAAAACTAAAAGAATAATTACCGTAACTCTTCTTTTAAGTATTATAAAACTTTTTTAATATACTAATAAATAGATTAGGTATATAATAAAGTATAATCCTAAAAAATAACTTTAGTAAAAAGATTTATAATTATAACCTCTACTTAAAAGGGTTAAAAATAATTATTAAAGTCTTTAAAGACTTTACTAAGCTATTTTTTATATAATATAATCCTAAAATCTATATACTTATTTAAGATAATACTACTACTATAGTACTATAGTATAGTTATATATAATTTAAAAAATAGGTAGCTAATTAAAAAATTAAGCTTATTATAACTCTACTTTATACTTATAAGCTAAATAGTAATGCTAAAAGGGTAAACTAAAAAATAATCCTAAAGGTAATTAAAATATAAAAAGGCGCTAATCTACTTACTAAATTTTAGTCTAAAATAATAAATACTATAATATAGTTATATAAAATAAGTTTATTATTATTCTATAAAATATAATTACTAAATAAAGTACTTAATAGCTAGTTTAAATAGTACTTTAGATAGTAGAAACCTATAATTATAAGAAATATAATAATAGATTTACGCCCTAATTAAAATAAGATTTATATATACGACTACTATACTTACCTTTTAAATAAAAAGCGCTTAGTAGGCTGTAATAAGTATATATTTAAAATAAACCCGTAGGGCTATATTAGGTACTTAGTAAACTATTATACTTTTAATATTTATAGAATATAGGTCCTAGTACTTAATTAAGTAATTATAACTTAAAATATTATTTTTAATAAAAAGGTTTTCTATAAAAGGCTATCTAATTATAGAATACTTAAAAAAAAATAGTTTTACTTATTAAGGTACTCTATAAAAATAAGTTTATAGACTTAGGCGTAGTATTTAATAATATATATTTACTAAACTAGTTAGATAAGTAAATAAAAAATAATAAATATTTAAATTCTAATTATAAATTGAAGGGTACTGATTATAGTTAGCGTAAAAAAATAATAAACTAGACTTTTTCTAGTACTACTAAGAATTCGGCAGCTATATAAGATAATTACTTAGCTAGTAATTAATTAAGAATCTATATAATATTAAATAAATAATTAGGATTTATAATTTTAAAAGCGACGCTAGTACTAGACGCTACTTAAAGTAATTTTATAAAAAATTAAAGAGTACCTAATAGTTATTAAAAAATATATAAAACTAGAAAAACTAGTTTATTAAATTTTAAAAATAATTTTTAAAATTTAAAATATAATTACTCTATAACTACCTCTTAAATTATAAATAATATTTTTACTACTATAAATAAAGTAGAAATATTACTAGCTTAATACTACTAAAGGTATAATTAGGGTTAAGTAATATAATTAAGCAGAAGGCTATAGTAGTAAAGACTTAAAATTAAATATATAAATTTACCCCTCCGTAGAAGGCAACTTAAGAATAATAATTTAGGCAATTAGTTAGGAGTAGAATAAATTTTATAAGCGCTTATATAGTAATCGCAGATCTATAAAATAATAATTTTTAAATTAATTTTATATATATATATTTTTTTTAGTACTATAAAGGTATATACTAAGCTATAAATATATATTACTTTTAATACTATAGTAATAGCTGTAATGCTTAAAAAAATATGTAAAATATTATTTTTTAATTACTCTACCCGCCGCGATCTATATTATATATATAAAAATATATTTTTTTTACTACCTATAACGTAGAAGTAGCTCGCTTTATATTCTCTTAGTAACAGATTTAAATAAGTCTTATATATTAAAATTAATACGCTTTTAAAAAAAGAAACCTAAAAAAAAATTATAAAAGTAAAAGTAAATAGCTAACTTTTACTACTAAAATAGGTCTAGACCTATAAATTTAATTAAAATAAATATTTTATTAAATATAAAGCCTATATTATTATAAAAGGTAATTTCTAAAAGATTAATTTTATATAATTAATATATACTGCTACACTCGTAGTAAAATTATTTTAAACTATAATAGCCCTTATAGCGGAATTTAATTTAAAAATTTTATAATATAATATTATTAAAGTATTTTTTAATACTCTAATATTAATAGAGAATCTAGTAATATATAAATTACCTAATAGATTAAAGAAGTAAGATATATACGTTAGGCTTAATTAAGTATTATATAGCCTACGCGACTTGCTTTATTTTTAATATAAAATATTTTTAAGCTTACTACGTACTATTAGGCTTATAGTATTAAAAGACGAGTCTTATTTTTTCTTTAATTATAAAAAGACAGTCTTTATTTTATTTTATATAAATAATATTTTACTACTATATTATAAAAATTATAAAGTAATAGTAAAGAAGTTTTAGAACTAGATTATTTTAAAATATAAAATTAAAGTAAAGGGGTCTATTTAATAGTTTTTTAATAGTAGGGTAATCCGTAATTATAAAAATAAAATAATTATATATATCTATAATATATATATTAATAAAATTACAAAAAAATTTAGCCTTAATAATAGGAGTAGTTTCCCTAATACGTCTCTCCCTTTAAAAAAGCTTATTAAGTTTACTAAAGAAGCTTTTAAGTAGAATATTAAATAATATTAGAAACGTATAGGATTAGTTCTATATATAGTAATTATACTTTACTTAAATATTATATTTACGATTTTAAAACTATTATAGTTTTTAATAAATTTAAGCCTATAGTAGTTTGCTACTATTAATAAAATAATTATTTATCTATATTATACCTACCAGTAGGCGATTTAATATAAATAGTATAATAGACCTAATTTTATAATTTATAAAAACGTATTATTTACTAATAACCTAAAATAAAAAGATTATTTTATAATTATATTATAATAATATTTAGGGGTATAATATTTTAAAAAGTAGCTAGATAAACTACTATTATTAATTTAATAATAAAAGCTAAGCTAATTACTTTAAAGTATATAAGTAAAGAAGTAATAGTTTTAAAGCGCTTTTTCTATAAAATTATACTTAATCTAGGATCTATTTAGAGAATTTACTATAATAATTAATAGATAATTAGGCTTATAGTTAGAGCTAATAAAAGAATTACGACTTAATTATATTATATTAATATTTAAAATATATAGCTGCGTTAAGAATATATAAAAGAATTATTTAAGGTAATCTATTTATAAACTAGAAATATACCTACTAATAAATTAATAAAAACGCTTACGTAATAATAATTTATATACTTTAAAAAACTGCTTAATCTATAAAATATATAGTTACTAATTATTAAGTATGTAGAAAGTAGAGAAAAGAGAGTCTATTAGATTATATCTATTCTAAATAAAAGAAATCTAAACAAAAGAAATTAAAATAAAAAAAATAAATTATAAAAAAAGTAGATAATTACAACTATAGTATAGCTAAAGCTTTATTAAGTAACTTATATAGCCGCTTATATTTATATTTTTAAGTTTTACTAAGCCTACTTAAAATCTAAGTAAAGTAAAAATAATTTAGAGTCTAAAACAGATAAAAGTAATAAAAAGTTTAAAAAGAAGGACTTTAATTATAGAGATATAACTTACTTTTTATCTCCTAATACTCTAGTAGATAATTATAATTATAATATTACTATTTTAATTTTATATATATATTGTACCTCTTTAAGAACAGATTAGACTACTCTTAACTTAAATTTAAAATAAATTTATTTAAGTAGTTAGTAAAATCTTTTTTTAGATTAATATCTTAGTCTATTACTTAAGTAGCGTTATTAGGTATCTACCGCTTAGATAGACAATAGTAAAATACTAAATAAAAATTAGTAATAGCTAGAATACGCCTAAAAGAATACTTATAAACTAAATTATTATAACCGTAGCTACTAAAAATAGGACCTAAATATTAGTTCTAATTAAAAGAGTTTAATAGACTTTAATTGCCTAGTAATACTATATTAGTATTTAGCGCTAAAGAAGTCTAGTACTACTTAAAAATTTTATAGGTAGCCTTAAAAGTAAATATAATTTTATTATTAAACTATAACGTATTAGTATAATCTATAAACTAAAATTTAAAAAATAATTACTTATTTTAGGGTTCGTAGTATTATACTTAATTATTAACTTAATAAAGATTATATAAATAGTACAGGTACTAATAGGACTATAATAATTAATAATATATAATAAAAATATAATTAATAAGATATATAGTAAATTATATATATAAATTATATAATAATAGTAGCACGTATCTATAAAATTAAAATTTTTAAAATAGACTTTTATTAAATTATTAGATAGAGCGCTGCGTATATAAGTCTTATAATTTAAAATAAACTGCTTACTAAACTTAAAAGGCAGCTTATTTTTATTTTTAGTAATTATTTAACTACTACTACTCTACTCTTCTTTATTATAATTTAAGGCTAACGGATTATTATTATTATTATTATCTAATTTAAAAGAATTAAAAAAAAAGTAGCTTTTATAGGATAACTGCCGTAATTATTATAACTATTATAATTATTATAACTGCGGCCGTCACGTTACTATTTATTATAAATAAAAAAATAGATACTAAAACGTCTAAATATATTCTATAATTAGTTAGTAATACTTAAATAAATAAAATAAAATAATAATAGTAGTATTACCTACTATAGTAAAAATTATTATAAACTAAAGAGAAGAAGACAAAAATAATTTAAGTAGTTATTATACCTAACTAGCGTAGTAGAGCCGCTTTTACTTATATAACTTACTACCTATTTACTACGCCTATAATATTACCTATTTATTAAATACAGAAGGCACGATTAAGTAAAAAAAATAATAATAGCTAATTATAAAATTATATAAGAAATAAGTCTTACTTAGGACGAACTAATAAAATAAGCTGCTATAGATAATTAGCTAAATAGATTATTTAGCCGTATATTTATTATAAAAATAGATAGTATTTAAATTAATAAAGGAAAAATCTAATAAAATAAATTAAGTACGCCGTAAGTTTTATAGTAGAATATTAAAAGGATAAAATTTACTTTAAGTAATTTCTAGATAGGCTTACTACTAATACGCAGTTTACTTAGGGAGTATATTATAATAATAAGGCTTATATACCCTCTCTAATTATAGATTAATTACGTAATTAAATTACCTAATTATTTAACTATTATATATATATTTAATCTCGATTATCTTATTTTATAGATAGTATTTATGTAAAGAGAGGTAAGGTGTAGCGTCGAGACACTAGTCCAAAAAAGGTATAGGCTAAAAAAAGTTATTCCCCCGGATACAGTTAAAAAATGAGCGTATATAAGGATTTTGCTAAAAATGTTATTTGTTATGGTTAGATTCGAACTTGCAGCCACGGCGTGTGGCTTGGCATGTGGCTTGGCGTGCATAGATAGTATTAATTTACTTTTAACTCTAAAAATAAGTATTATCCAGTTTACTACAATAATTAAATAAAAAAATAATAATTAATTATAAAATAATATAGAAAATAAATCTTATTTAAAATAAATAAATAAAATAAGCCACTATAAGTAATTTACTATATAGATTATTTAGAGCTATAGGGTTATTATAAAATTAAATAATATTTTAATCTATAGATAGAAAATCTAATAAAAGAGATTAAGTACGTTATAAGATTTATAGTAGAATATTAAAAATTAAAAATTATTTTAATAAAGCTTTAAATAAGCTTACTATTACTAAACAGCTTCTCTAGAAAATATATTATAATATTAAGGCTTATATATCCTCTCTAATTATAGGTTATTTATATAACTAGGTTACCTAATTACTCGCCTATTATATATATATATTCGGTTTTAATCGCTCTATCTTATAGATAATATTAATTTACCTTTTATTTTAAAAATAAGTATTATCTAGTTTATTATACCTAGTAATACCTTATTATCTTATATATAATTTTAAGTAGTAATTACATATAACTTTTAAAATAATTATAAGTAATTACTAATCTATAAATATAAATTAGAGTATAAGCGTTGTATTACTATATTTAGTAAAGTACCTTACCCTTACTAAAAGAAATAAGTATAACTTTTAAGAGTTTAAAATTTATATTACCTATATATAGCCTTGTTAGTATTATATAAGCTATTTAGTATTTATTAAGTTTTTATTATTATATTATACCGCGGCTTTATAAAGCTTATAAACTATATTATTTAATTATTAATTTATTTAATTATATTATTATTTTTAAAATTTATATTATAAAAATATTTTATATTTTATTTAGCGTATTTTAATTTTATTATAAGCGTTATCTTTATAAATTATAGCTTTTTTATTTTTAATAATATTATAATACTTCTATTTTAAAATACTATTATAAAACTCTTTTTAAACTATTTAAACTATTTTCTAATTATACTTATTTATTTTCTTTTTTAGGGCCTTTAATTACGTTTCTATTAAAAATTCTTTTTACTTATTAAATTACCTTAGAAAATCTATCCCATTTAACTTTATTTATATTATTATTATTATTATGTTAGTTTTAATATATAGTATAATATTATAAATACTATTAAAAGTCCTTTTTAAACTAAAAATAATTACTAGAATAAAATAATTTAGTTTTATATAAAATTATCTTTAGATGTAGGTTTTATTAAATTTAGTATAATATTAAAGAACTAAAGTATAGGTTTATAAAATTAAAAAGATATTATAATATACTCCAATATTGATAATATATTACGTAATTAGTATTTATATAAGTAAGAATTAAATTTTTACTAATTTTATAGATCTATTATTATATAATAAATGTTAACTAAAAATTAGGTCACGTGATCTATACTAGGCCTAAAAGGGTATAGGAAACATTTTAGTTAAATATATATACTAACTAAGAAGTTATAGAAACCCAAAAAAGAAGTTAAAAAATTAATATATTTAAGTAATTTTAATTTATTATACGTAATTAATATCTAGTAACTAAAATTTTTGTAAAAATTCTCATGATTTTTTTTTTAAAACAGTATTATTCACGCATTTTTTTTTAGCTTAGTAATTAGTTTTATATATATTTTTAAAACCGTATCTTTTTTTAATTAGTATTAAGAATTAGGGTAGAGTAGTAATATAGGATAATATATAAGATAATTTATATATATATTATTTTTAAAAGAAGAGAGATAAATTAATACCTAGCTAAAGTTCTATAGCGTAAACTATATATTTTTTATTATATAAATACGCTTCTATCTAAAATAGAAATATTATAATTATAATATTATTTCCCTTTTAGGATCGCTCTTAGCTTAAAAGTAAATAATATATAGACGTATAGTCTATATATACCTATTTAACACTTTTTAGACTATTTTAGTATATTAATATTAAATAATAGAGCTAAGTACCTTCAAAGAGACTGTTTTATATAAATTACTATTTAGTAGTAATTATTACTATTTATATTTTACTATACCTACTAAGTATAGTTAATAATATTATATAATAACTAATAACGTTATTTTTACTAGTATTAGTATTTTACCGTTTTAGCTATAAATTATAGTTTTAAGAACTTTCGCTTCTACTTTTTACTTTAGCTAAAATAATTATTTCTAAAGATAGATATTTTCTATATAGTATAAAGTAATAGGATTTAGTACTAACTATAGAATATAAATATATTTTAACATATTTTATTTTTTATTAAATTTACATCTATTTTATTATAATATTTTTTATAATAGTAAGTCTTATATACCCTTTCTAATTATAAGTTAATTAAATAACTAGGTTACCTCCTTACTTACCTATTATATATATATTTAGTTTTAATTACTCTATCTTATAAATAGTATTAATTTACTTTTACTATAAAAATAAGTTTTATTTAGTTTACTATAGTTATAAGTCTAGTATTTTAAAACTATTTAATAATTCTTTCTACGCAACTTAACGCTAATATATATATATTTTTATATACTCTAATTATTCTTTACTATTATACTTTTATATTTAATTATTAAACTAAGTTTCTATATTCCTTTATTAATTATTTATTAATTATTCTATTATAATATCTAACATAATTTTAATAAAGTCCTATTAGCTAATAAGCCGCTTAAGCTAGCCTAATTAGTATATATAATTCTAATTTTTACTATATAGAATGTGATCAAAAAAGAAGTTAACCCTAATAAAGAAAATATTATACCTATAAAAAATTATTAACTATAGTATTTTTTAATTTTTATTTAACTAGCCCTTTAAAATACTAATAATCCTATAATTAAGAAATAATATAAAAAAGATTTTAAAGAATATAATAAATAAATATAGTAGTACTCTATATAAATAGTAAAACATAGAGTAATATTTACTAATTAGTCTATAAATAATAATTACATTAAAAATTTTAAGGACTAGGTAAATAAAACTATAGACTCTAATATGTTATAGCCGATAATAATTAAAATCTTTAATTACTAAAAGCTTATACTTTAAAAAATAATATATATACTTAAAACTAATCTAGTACTAACTAATAATAATATATAAAATTTAGTATAACTATAGCACTATACTTATTTTAAATAGGCTAAGTATAAAAGAAAGATATTTAAGTAATAGTATTATAAATAAAAACTCTTCTATAGAAAGGCGCGTATATATAAAATATTTAATAAAAAAAATTGTTATTTATAATTTTTTAATTATACTAGCGTAAAGAATTGCTCTTAAATAGGCGCATTTAATAAAACGTAATATTATATATACAGGGGGGTGACATTGGGAAAAGCGTAATTGAAAAAGACTAGTCTTTATAAGTTTAATAACTCTATAATTATTACACTTAACAATTTAAAACAAAAGTTATTAATAAGAACAGTTATAAAATATAATATAAAAGGCCTAATTGGGCATAGCGGATTTATAGTGTTAGTTATATAGGCTTAAACTTAATACTTTTGTTTTACTTAGATTTACGTATTAATAACTTTTTATCTAGCGTATTAAATTACCTATAACATATATATATATTATTAACTACTATGTAATACTTACACACTAAATTTTAGGTATTAATTTTTGTCTAAATAGTTAACAATTTAAGGTTAAAATATAAAGTCCTAGTTTAGAGATTTTGGACGTTATTTAGAAAACTATATTTTTAACTAATTTTTAAAAATTTAAAATACTATATAGAAGTAGAACTATACAATAAGTTTAAAAATAAAATAATAATTTAATTTAATTTACTATTATATTAACAAAGTAATAGCCTAAAAGCTTTTTATTTAGTAAAGATAATAAAATCAATTTTCTTTTAAATTTTAGACTATAAAAAATACTAAATTGCTAATATTTTATTATTACCTAACTAGGTTAGTGTAATTTTAGATATATACTATTTAATAATAATAATATATTATTAACTATAAATTAGGACTATAATGTTTTAAACTTCTTTTGAAAGTAAATAATTCTTCTTCTTTAATTGCTACTACTCTAGAAAAGCTTCACTAATCTATTTATAACGCTATAAAAAGAATTAAAAAAAAGAGAATAATAATAATAATAATATAAAAAAGAATAAAAGGAGTAGGGTTTTAAAGTTAACTGTAAGAGATGAAAGGATTATTAATAGAGACTTAACTAGAAGTTCTAAAAAACAGAATAAAATATAATTAATAGAAAATAGTCTAAATATTAAAAAAAGAACTTTATAATCCTTTTTAAAAGAAGAGGACTACTCTATTAATATAAGTAAAAAAAACTAATAATGAATAAAGAGAATGCTAAAAAAAGATTAAAATACGCTAAAGAAAATATTAAAAATATTAAAACTATAAATTTAAAAAAAGTAATATTTTCTAATAAGTTAGTAATATAAAGGGAGTAATAAAATAAAAAATATTATAAAAAAAGAGTAATAATAGAGTTAAAAGAGAACTGGATATTGGCTAATTACGATGTAAGTTATTTTAACTTTTTAAAACATTAAAATATATAACTTTTTATATATTTTTAAGCTATATTTTTAGTTTTTTAATATAATTTATATTAATTATTTTATAGGTTAAGACTTTACCCTATAAGTTTAGGGTGCAATTTTAGTAGGAGGTAGAAGTAATTTAGTATTTATTAAAATACCTAATTTTTTTACTTCTTATACTAGTAAGAACTATATAAATAAAGTCCTTATACCTGAAGTTAAACTCTTAATAAAAAGGGGTAAGTAACTTAATAGGTTTTTTAGTTCTTTTATTAACATAATAATATATATATATATATATTATTATACTATTTTATAATTATAAACTTAATACTAATATTAATTTATATTAGTAATTTTAATAAGATAATGTCCCTATTTATAAAATAATAAACGTTTTAAACTAGTTTAAAAATAATAAAATTATACTATTTCCTTACCTAGCTTATAGTCCAGATTTTTCCACTATAGAAAATATATAGGGTTATTTAAAATAAGAACTAAATAATAATAAAAAGGCTAATTTAGGTATAGGATCTAGTATATAAAGTATAAAAGCTTTTAAAAGAGTTATTATATAAGAATAGAATAATATACTATAAGAAGTTATTAATAACTGTATATTATCACTTTCTAAATATTATAAGGCGGTTATAGAAACTAAAGGCTACTATACTAAGTATTAGTAATTCATTATTTACTAGTTTATTATTAAAAATGTGAAAAAGTAACTTATATATATAATATTATAATTAATATATAAATATATAAAACTATTTAATGTCTTTATAAAACCTAGTATCTATTATTATATATATAAAAATAAGCTAATTTTACACTTTAAATAAAAAGTTATACTAACTTAAAGTACGGTCCTAAAAATTCTTTATATTTATTAATTTTTTTATACCTCTAAACCCTTTAGTAAGCAGTCTATAACTACGTGAATTGAATCTACTGGTCTTTCTCTTTAAAATAGTATTTTTTACGTATTTTTCGGCTTACTAATTAAGAAGTTATATTATTTTAAAAAATATATTTTTTGTAATTAGTTTTTTTTTGTTGTACCCCCCTGGAATAAAATATACTTACTAAGCTAGATTAATAAGTAAATAAAAAATAATAAATATCTGAACTATAATTATAAACTTAGTGGTACTAATTATAATTAGTATAAAAAAGTAATAAGCTAAACGTTTTTTAGTACTACTAAGAATTTAATAATTATATAAAATAATTACTCAGCCGGCAATTATCTAAATATTTATATAATATTAAATAAATAATTAAGACTTATAATTTTAAAAGGAACGCTAGTACTAGACGCTACTTAAAATAATCTTATAAAAAATTAGAGAGTACTTAATAGTTACTAAAAGATATATAAAGCTAAAAAAGCTAGTTTATTATATTTTAATAGTAATTTTTTAAGTTTAGAGTATAAATATTTTATAGTTACATTTTAAATTATAAATAACGCTTTCACTATTATAAGTAATGTAAAAATATTATTAGTTTAAAATTACTAAAAACGTAATTAGGATTAGGTAATATAATTATATAAAAGGTTATAATAGAAAAGACCTAAAATTAAATATATATATTTACCCCTCTATAGAAGGCAAACTGGGAATAATAATTTAAGTAATTAATTAGCGGGTAGAATAAATTTTATAAGTATTTATATAGTAATCGCGGATTTATAAAATAATACTTTTTAAATTAATTTTATATATATATTTTTTCTTAGTACTATAAAAGTATCGGCTAAGCTATAAATATATATTATTTTTAATACTACAGTAATAACCGCGATACTTAAAAAAATATTAAAAATATTATTTTTTAATTCTTCTATCTACCGCGATTTATATTATATATATAAAAATAATTTTTCTTTACTACTAATAACCTAGAAATAGTGTATTTTATATCTTTTTAGTAATAGATTTAAATAAGTTTTAAATATTAAAATTAATACGCTCTTAAAGAATGAAATCTAAAAAAAGATTACTAAAGTTAAAGTAAATAATTTACTTTTCCTATTAAAATAGGTCTAGACCTATAAATTTAATTAAAATAGATATTATATGAAGTATAAAGTATATATTATTATAAAAGGTAATCATTAGAAAATTAATTTTATATATATAATATATACTACTACGTTCGCAGCGAGATTATTATATATTATAATAGTACTTATAGTAGAATTTAACCTTAAAATTATAGAGTATAATATTATTAAAGTATTTTTTAATACTCTAATATTAGTAGAAAATCTAGTAATATAGAAATTACCTAATAGGTTTAAAAAGTAAGGTATATATATTAGGCTTAATTAAGTATTATATAGCCTATATAACTTACCTTACTTTTAATATAAAAAGTTTTTAAGCTTATTACGTACTATAATGGTTATAGTATTAAAGAAAGAGATTTATTTTATTTTTAATTATAAAAAAATATTTTTTATTTTATTTTATATTAATAATATTTTATTTTTTTTAAGATTATTACCGTAATGTTACGTAACTCTAAACTAGCTATTTAAACTTTTATTATATTACGTAATTAACTAATTCTTAATAAACTTCTTACGTAGTAACTATAAAAACTTTTTTACTAGTACTAATAACCTATAACCTTTTTAATAGTAATTAAAATATTATAATATAGTATAGTACTCTTTATAGGATCTCTTAATCCTTTTATATAAGGCTTTTTAAATTTAAGCTCTTATAACTACCTTATAGCGCTATAGCGTATTTTTTTTTATTACTATTACTTATTTTACTTTTACGTATACGTATATCCCCGCGCCTAAATAATTTTAATTACTTTAATAAGCTTCTCTTACTAACGCTTCGCATGTTTTACTATTTTAAAAAAGTTTTTTTATTATTATTAAAGTATTACTATTACTACTTCTATTACTGCTACCGCGGCAATTCTTTACCTTAAATAAAAAAGTGTTATCTCTTTTATACTATTATACTATAAAGTCTACTATATTACTATATAATTAGAAATAGATTTTAACGTTTTATAGATATTATTAAGGCTAAAAATTATATCTATCTTATAGAAGAAGAGGCGCGTTAGGATTAAATTAAAATTAAAAATATTAACTAAAGAATTTCGCCTATTAAATAGGCCAGCCTACTATACTACGCGAAGATAAAAGTAAAAATAATTTTTAATATAATTTAGCTAGTTATTGCTATTAGTAAAAGTCTATACTATATACTAAGAGTTACCTAGCTTAATAATTAAATACTAGAATACTAATATTGTATATATAATAATAATAAATATTTTTTAAATTTCAAGTATATAGTATTTATAAAAAGGTAAAAAAAATATTATAGGTACTATTTTAAACGTGCTATATACGGCCTATAGTTTTACTTTACCTAAAATAGTAACCTATAGTTCTGTTGTACCTAAAATAATAACCTATAAATACTTTATTAGTTGCCTTCTTCTTCTATAAAAACGCACTTTTACTATTTATAAATTATTATTTTATAGTTATTACCCCACTATTATTACTACTGCAGCCTAATAAGTTATTAGCTTAAGTTATTACTCTTCTAGCTATAATAATTAAAAAATTCTATATTTAATAGGCCTTAGTTATAGTGTCTTTAATTTTTATATTTATTTTTATATTAAGTAAGGACGTAGCGTATACCAAGTTAATATAACTCCTACGGATAAACGTAAAAAAATATTAATAATATTTTACAAATATATTATAAAAATTATAAAATAATAAAAACGTAGCTTTAAAACTAAATTACTTTAAAATATAAAATTAAAGTAAAGTAATCTATTTAATAGTTTTTTAAAATTAGGGTAATCTATAATTATAAAAATAAAATTAGTATATTTATTTATAAAATATATATTAATAAAATTATAAAAAAAATTTAGTTTTTATAATAGTAATAGTTTTCTTAAATTTTTTTTAGAGAAGCTTATTAAGTTAAGTAAAAAAGCTTTTAAGTAAAATATGAAATAATATTAAAAATATATAAACTTACTTTTATATATAGTAATTATCTTTTATTTAAATATTATATTTATAATATTAAAGCTATTATAGTTTTTAATAAATTTAATACTATAATATTATACTAGTATTAATAGGGTAATTATTCATCTATATTATACCTACTAGTAGGCGATCTAATATAAATAATATAATAGACTTAAGTTTATAATATATAAAGATATATTATTTTAGACTAACTTTATAATAAAAAAATTCTTTTAAGCTATATTATAATATTATTTAGGGGTATAATTTTTTTAAAAATAGATAGATAGACTATTATTACTATTTTAATAATAGAGGCTAAGCTAATTATTTTAAAATATATAAATAAAAAGTTAATTAATATACTTTACGAGCTTTATAAAGCCGCGCCACAACGTAATAATAAGAACTTAATAAATACTAAATAGCGTATATAATACTAATAAGGCTATATATAAGTAATATAAATTATAAACCCTTAAAAGTTATACTCTTTCCTTTTAGCGAGGGTAAAGTGCCCTACTAAATATAGTAATATTTACACTCTAATTATATATTTATAAATTAATAACTACTTATAATCGTTCTTAAGGTTATTAGTAATTATTATTTATAATTATATATAACGTAGTTAGTCTAGAGGATCGCTAGACGTATAAACTTTAAATTTAAAAAAAGTTATTAGACTATTACCTAGAGCCTATATAATTAAATATTTAGCTTTTAAATAAGTCTAGCTATGTATCCTATATTATATATTATATTATTAACTTTTACTTTTTAAAGTTATACTCTACTATATTATAATTTTTATAGATCTTTATCTTAAAATATCTATTACTATACTAATCCTAGCTAGGCGCCTATTATACTATCTGCCCCTAATAACGACGTTAAATACAGTATAACTTTAAGCTAGAATAAAATTTATAGTTAACTAAAACGTAATTCTTTTACCTATATATAGCTTATTAACTAGTTTTACGCTAATCTACACGTACGTAACTTTTTATAAAAGAATAGTCTTTTTAAGTATATTATTATTAGCTATTTTAAAACTTTTTTTAGTATACTACTATTCTCTATAACTATATACGCAGTTATATATAAATCCTAAACTAATAAAATAAAAGCTATATAAAAGTAGGAAGTTAATAGGGAAGGACTAAAAAATCTAGTATTATTAATAGAATTAGAGGTAATAGAGCGATTTAAAGAGTAAACTAATAAAATAAAATAAATTTATTAGTACGCTTCTAAAATTTTTTTAAAAAAAAAGGGTTTAAGTGTTATAAACTTTAGGGCGGTTTATTAGAACGTATAAGTTAAATAAGTATATACTCTTATCCTTATTTAGTAAATATTACTAACTAAGTAGTAGGTACTATAGGCAGCGTAGATACTAATAATAGTAGGTATAGTTTTTCTTATTTTATAAGACTATTAAATAAGTTAGGTATATACCTAACTTGCTTTAGTAGATTTTTATAATATTATTATTTTAGTAAAAAGTTTTATAAATGATATAAACGCTTAGGCAGAATTAAATAAAAAAATATTATTTTAAATTACGTAATAAGTTTATAATCACATTATTAGTTTATAATAGTAATAAGTAGGGTAAAACGTAAAAAAATAAGATATAAAAGAATAAATAAGTCTTTTATACTTTTACTCGGGAGTAGGTATAAATAAAAAGTAATAGCTTAAAGGGGCTTTTTCTATAAAATTATACTTAATTTAAAATTTATTTACAGAATTAACTATAATAATTAATAAATAATTAGGCTTATAGTTAAAGCTAATATACGAATTATTACCTAATTACGCTATATTAATATTTATAATATATAGCTATAGTAAGAGTATATAAAAAAAATTATTTAAGGTAGTCTATTTATAAACTAGTAATATACCTATTAATAAATTAATAAAGGCGCTTATATAATAATAATTTATACGCTTTAGAGAATTACTTAATTTATAAAATATATAATTATTAATTATTAAGTAAGTAAGAAGTAAAGAGAGAAAAGCCTATTAAATTTTATTTATCTAAAACAATAATAAAATTTAAAAATGAAAAAAATTTATTATAAGAAAAGTAAACAATTATAATTATAAAATAGTTAAAGTGTTACTAAGTAGTTTATATAGTTAATAACGCTTTTTCCTTTAAGTTTTAGTTAAATAAGGACGCCTACTTAGAGTTTAAATAGAGTTTAAATAGCTAAAAATAAAAAAAAAAAGACTTTAGTTATAAGAGTATAACTTGCTTTTTATTTTTTAGTATTTTAATAAAGTAGAATAATCACCCTATTACTACTTTAATTTTATAAATATAAAATAGGCTTTTAGAAATAAATTAAACTACTTTTAGCTTAAATTTAATAAGGATTTACTTATATAGCTTATAAAATTATTTTTTTTAAAAAATATTTTAGTTTATTCTCTAAATATAATTATTAGCTACCTATTATTTAAAACAATAATAGTAGAATACAAAATAAAAAATAAAAAATAAATAATAGATAAAATAAACTTATAAAAATATTTACTAGGTAGATTATAATAGCCCTAGCTACTAAAAACTAGGCCTAAATATTAGTTTTAATTAAAACAGTTTAGTAGACTCTAATTACCTAGTAACTTTATTATAGTACTTAGTACTTACGAAGTCTAATATTACTTAAAAATATTATAAGTAGTTTTAGAAGTAGATATAATTTTATTAATAGACTATAATAAATTAATATAATCTATAAAGCTAAATTTAAAAAAAAATTAATTATTTTAGGATTTAGAGTATTATACTTAATTATAAGGTTAATAAAAATTACATATATAGTATAGGTGTTAATAAAAATATAATAATTAATAATATATAATAGAAATATAATTAATAAAACTTAGAGCTAATTATATAAATAAGTTATATAATAATAGTAACGTATACCTCTTAAATTAAAATACTTAAAATAGGCTTTTATTAAATTGCTAGTTAGAATACTACGTATATAAGTTTTATAGTGTAAAATAAGCTACTTATTAAGCTTAAAAGATATTTTACTTTTACTTTTAGTAATTATTTAACAATTACTACTTTACTCTTTATTATTATTATTTAAGTCTAGAGGATTATTTTTATTATTTAAATTAAAAAAATTAAAAGGAGAAGTGCTGTTTAGAAATTAGTTATAATTATTATAATTATTATTACTATAGTACTGCTAGTTATAAATAAAAGAATAAACACTAAAACGCGTAAGAATACTCTATAATTAGTTAATAAAGCTTATATAGGTAGAATAAAATTATAATAGTAGTATTACCTACTATAGTAAAAATTATTCTAAACTAAAAAAAAAAAAAGATAACTTAAGTAACTATAATACCTAACTAGTATAGTAGAGCTACTTTTACTTATATAACTTATTACTTATCTACTATACCTATAACTTTACTTATTTACTAAATACGAAAGGTACGATTAATTAAAAAAAAATAGCTAATTTTAGAATAATATAGAAAATAAATTTTATTTAAAATAAATACATTAAATAAGCTTTTATAGGTAATTTACTGAATAGATTATTTTAAGCTATAGGCTTATTATAAAAATAAACTGTGTGTAAATCTATAAAAAAAAATTTAATAAAAAGAATTAAGTATACTATAGACTATACAGTAGAATATTATAAAAATAGAATTTATCTTAATAGAATTCTAGACAGGCTTACTATTATTATATAGCTTATTTAGGGGGTGTATTATAATATTAAAACTTATATACCCTTTTTAATTATAAGTTAATTATAGAACTAGGTTATCTAATTACTTACCTAGTATATATATTTTGTTTCGTTCGCTCTATTTTACAAAATAATATTAATTTATCGTTTACTCTAAAAATAAGTATTATCTAGTTTAGTATAATTATTTTTAAATATAAAATACTAAAAGACTTTTATATTTAGTTTATTTAAAAAAAATCGATAACGTATTAAGTTATTCTATATTAGCTATATTATAATTATAAAGGAGTATAATATTCTGGACAAGAAATATTAGTATATAATAAATTCTAATAATAATAAATAGTAATTATACATCTATAAGGATTACTAATATAACACTTATCTTTTTTATTTATAAAAAAACGTAGTTTATTTTACTAAAAGTACTAATTTAGTATTATTAAACGCTATAGAGTATTAATTATACTAATTAGCTACTATATTATATAAAGAGAGGTAAAGTATAGCGTCGAGACACTAGTCTAAAAAATATATAAGTTAAAAAAAGGTATTCTCCTAAATACAGTTAAATAATAAGCGTATATAAGAATTATAAAAAATATATTTTTTTATACAGCTACTATATAATTAATATTAAGATTTTAGGTAGCTGAAAACTACTATTAAAAAGGTTTTACTTATTAATAAAGATAAGTATTTTACTATAGGCTAAAAAGCTTATAAATAGCGCTGTACATTCTATAAAAGCTAACTTATTAAATATAAGTATTAGTTTACTAACTTTAACTATATTAAATATTTTAAGAAGTCTAGAGAGAGCTAAATATACTAAACTACTAAGCCTATAGCTTTTAAGCAATTTAACGAGACTAAAATATAAAAGAAAATCTAAAAAAAAAAATAAACTAATAAAATTGTTAAGTCTATCTATAAGTAAAGTATAATAGATTTAAAAATATAAGTAAATAGTTTATAAGAGTTTAAAATAATTTAGCGCTAATTATTATAAAACGATAATATTAGTTACTTTAAAAGATTTTAGATTTATAATAGTATCTTTTAATTTATAAATAAGTGTACTAAGTCTAGTATCCTTTTTTATAATTATAGCTATTTTAATATAGCCCTAAAAAAACAGTAAATGTACGCTAAAATTAATAATAATTTTAATAATTTTTAGATATGTCTTAAGAACGGTAAAGAGGACGTAAGTATATTTTTATAGTAGTATAATAGTATTATTTAAACTAATTTAGTACTTTTTAGTATATTTAATAATTAATATACTTTTTAGCTGTCTAGTACATCCTATAAGATAGTTCTACTTAGCTTAAAAATTCAATAGAACTATGTTATTATTAATAATACTACTTGGCTCTAAACTTAAATCTAGACTTTTCTAGTACGTTTTTTATTAACTTCTATATATAATTATTATTATAATACTTATTAAACTTTTAATTTACTTATATACGTTTTACTTCTATTAATAGTATAATAAAATTATATACTTTAATAATCTCTTTAGTATTAATTACTATTTTAATAATAATATAGTCTATACTATTACTAATTATTAATATAAGTAATCCATATATTCGAGTAACTTTACTTAGGGATTACGTAATAGAAAGTATTACTTTTAGAGCTCTTTAGTAAATAATTAACTAAACTTATAATATTTTTATTTTATTTTTCTATATATAAAGAGTTTGGAAAGTTTTTAGTTATAACTATAGTTAATAGACTTTTAATATAATAATTTAGCCTAAATAGTATTAATTTTTAATAATTATAATTATTATTTTACTATAATATATTTATATATTATTTATAATGTTTTTATTTTACTATTAAACTATCCTAATCTATAATTAGACTATTTATATTACTAAACTGCCTATAAAAAATACGTGCAGATCTTTAAAAAAACAATAGTTATATTTTAAATAGAAAATATACCCTTAAAGTAGTATAAAATAGGCTATTAATTTATACTAAGAGTCTTTTTAAATTTATTTAGTACATATAACTACTAAAAAGAAAAAAAGTAAATCTATTAACTTATTGAGAATGTATATAGAAATATTTTAAGCTATTTTTGTTCTATTAGGTAGCCGGCCTTAGTTTTATTATATTAGTGTACTCTTAAATAAATTATTATTTTTTATGAAAAGTTTATGCTATGTTTATATTACTTATTCTACTAGAGTTATTCTAACTTTTATTAACGTAATCTTAAATTATTTTTAAATCTTTTTTAAATCTTGTACGCTAAGTAAGGCTCTTAATTTTAAAGTATTTTTTTTAAATAGTTTTTTTTATTTTATAAAATAATATTATTAATCGGACTTATTATATTTATAGTTTATAATATATTTTATATTATAAAAATTATTACTAAATTAGTATAATATATTAACTATTAACTTCTATTTATACGGCAGTATACTTTAAAATTTATATAGTTTTAATAAAGAAGAATAAAAAACTAAATAGACTTATTTTCGACTTATAAGTTTAATTTTATATATAGTATATAGACTACCTAAATAAAGGCATATATATACTCCTCCTTTTTTGAAACCCCTTTTGGTCGCCCCGAGCTACTACAGCCACACTATTTGTTTAATTAGTATATAAATATATAGACTATCTATATACTTAACTACTATATTAGAATCTAACTATTTTTAGTTAATTTGCTTACTTATTCTTATAAATTATATATAATACTTTAAAGTCTAGATTTTACTTTCTACTTTTAGGTTTAGTTAAACCTGTTTTTTATTTTAAAATGCTTTTTTATACTTTTATATTACCTTTAGTATCTATTTAGCTTTATTATAAATATTAATAAGGTTAAAGACTAAGTAAAAAGTTAAAAAGCTTTTTCTTTTATTTAATATTTATATAGATTAATTTAGCTGTTTTAGCCGGTATCTATAGTAGACTTAAAAGGAAGTATATTTAGTAATAGAGTATACACTATTATTATAAATAAATTCTATATAGAAGATTTATAACGTCTAATTATCTTATTTTATATAATAAAAAATATAAAGATACTATTTAAAAATCTTATTCTACTTTTTTATCTGCCTATATATGTATAAGTAAAAGATAGAAAATAAGATTTATATTAAGATTAGGTAATAGTAGAATATATTTTAATACTTTACTTATATTAGTAGACGTTTATTAAATAATTCTATTTTTAAGTTTTGTAAAATTATATTATATTACGCATATAAAACTGCACTAAATTAATACTCTTTTAGAGATGTAGTTTATAATTATAATTATTATATTATAAATAATTTTAGTAAAGCAACTAGAGGGCAGGTTTATAATAAAATCTATAGTTATATATTACTATAGTCTATTAGAGATAAAAAGCAAATAGTATAGAATATAGAATTTATATATTTTTAAATTAGTACGGTAACGGCGCTTATAATTATAAATATAATTAATAATATTTTTAAAGATATATGTTTATATATATTTATACTATATATATTTATATTATATTTATATATTAATTAAATAAATAGTATGACTGTAATAGCTTAGAGTAACTAAAAGGGATTTTAAAAAAAAGGAGGAGTGTATATATACCTTTATTTTATATTTAAAAATTTACTTTATACTCTAATACCGTAGGAGGAAATTATTACAATAGTTTATAATTACCTTTATTTTATTTTTTAAATTATAGGGATATATTCGCTTTATTAGCCTTAATTTAGCACTTTTTAGACTATTTAGTCGTAAATTATTATTATTATTTTTTAAATAATTTTAAGTTTTTACCTTTTATATATATTAGTTTCTGTAAAATAGTTATTTGTCTTTTAGATAAATTACGTAGCCTAAAGTTTTAAATTTCTTTTATAAGCTTTAAGTTATATATATAGTTTATTTATATATAAATTATTATTATATAAATTACGACTATATTATCCTTTATAGTAGAAAGTTATAATAATTTTTTATAAATTTTTTAAACACTATATTACGTTTATACTTAACGATTTTAAACTCTAGTATATAATTAAAATATTAACTTCTCTTCCGGGGTTATTACTATAATATTACGTAATTCTAGACTAACTATTTAAACTTCTACTATATTACGTAATTAACTAACTCTTAATAAACTTTTTATATAATAACTATAATAATTTTTTTACTAGCGCTTATAATCTATAACGATTTTAATAGTAATTAAAGTATTAAAATATAGTATAGTACTCTCTATAGAATTTTTTAATTTTCTTAAAATAATTACTAACTTCTCTAATAGTAAGTTCTTATAACTACCTTACAGCGCTATAGCGTACCTTTTTTTTTATTACCTACTACTTACTCTACTCCTACGCGTATATATATCCCTATATCTAAATAATTCTAACTACTTTAATAAGTTCTTTTTACTAAAGCTTTGCTTCTTTTATTACTTTAAAAAAGTCTTTTTTTATTATTATTAAAGTACTACTACTATTATTACTATTACTATTATTATCGTCGCCGTTCTTTACTTTCGATAAAAAAGTGTAAATTTTTTTTTACTATTTTTTTTTATAAATTTTACTATATTTTGATATAGATAAAATTAACCTTTATAGTCTTTATAGGTGTTATTAAAATTAAGGATAGTATTTTACTTAAGTAAGAAGAGATACGTTAAAATTAAATTAGAATTAAAAATATAAACTAAAAACTTTAGTTTATTAAGTAGCCTAGCTTACTATACTATATAGAGATAGAAGTTAAGGTAGTTCTTAATATAACTTAGCTAGTTATTACTATTAGTAAAAGCCTATACTATATACTAAAGGTTACCCGGCTTAATTATTAAATACTAGAATACTAACGTTAAAAATATAATAATAATAAAAAATTTCTAGAGTATAAGTATATAGTATTTATAAAAAAGAAAAGAAAGCTATTATACTTACTATTTTAAACGCGCTATATACGACCTATAGTTTTACTTTATTTAAAATAATAATCTATAGTTTTACTTTACCTAAAATAATAATCTATAAATACTTTATTTTAATTTTATAATTATTACTTTACTATTATTATAGCTACCGTTTAATAAGTTATATATTAAATTATTACTGTACTAGATGTAAAATATAAAAAATTTTATATTTAATAGGTCCTAGATTATAGTATTTTTATTTTTATCTACCTCTATATTAAGTAAGGACGTAGTATATACTAAGTTAATATAGCTCTTACAGATAAACGTAAAGAAATAATTATAATAGTAAATAATAAAAAAAGACTCATTAAAAAAGATACTTTTTTTAAAATAATCTAACTTTTTAATTAGTAAGCCTATAAATACGAAAAAAGTAGTATTTTAAAAGAAAAGACTAGTAAATTTTATTTACTCTAATACGGGCTGTTTACTGAAGGGTTTAGAGGTAAAAAAAAAATTAGTAAATATAAAAGATTTTTAGGTTCTTATATTAAGTTACTATAACGTTTTATTTAAGGTATAAAATTAGTTTATGTTTATATGTTTATATATTAATTATATAATTATATATAAAAGTTACTTTTTTATATTTTTAATAATAAACTAGTAAATAACAAATTACTAATATTTCGTATAGTAACCTTTAGTTTCTATAACTACCTTATAATAGTTAGGAAGAGATAAAATATAGTTATTAATAGCTTTTTATAGTATATTATTTTACACTTATATAATAACTTTTTTAAAGGTTTCTATACTTTATATACTAGATTCTATACCTAAATTAGCCTTTTTATTATTATTTAGCCCTTATTTTAAATAGCCCTATGTATTTTCTATAGGCGCTAAATTAGGGCTATAGGCAAGGTAAAGAAATAGTATAATTTTATTATTTTTAAACTAGTTTAAAACGTTTATTATTTTATAAAGAGGAGCGTTATCTTATTAAAATTATAAACTTAAATTAATATTAATATAAAGTTTATAATTATAATATAATATAATATATATATATATATATATTATATTAATAAAACAACTAAAAAACCAATTAAGTTACTTACCCATTTTTATTAAGGGTTTAACTTTAGGTATAACGACTTTATTTATATAGTCCTTACTAGTATAAGAAGTAAAAAAATTAAGTATTTTTATAAATATTAAATTACTTTTACTTTCTATCTAAATCGTACCCTAAACCTATAGGATAAGGTCTCGGCCTATAAAATAATTAATATAAATAATATTAAAAAACTAAAACTATAGCTTAAAAATATATAAAAAGTTATATATTTTAATATTTTAAAAAATTAAAACAACTTACTTTATAATTAGCTAACAGCTAGTTCTCTTCTAACTCTATTATTATTTTTTATTCTATAATATTATTTATTTTATTATCCTCTTTATATTGCTAACTTATTAGAAAATATTATTTTTTTTTAATTTATATTTTTAATATTTATTATATTTTCTTTAGCGTATTTTAAACATTTTTAGGGATTTTTTTTATTAGTTTTTTTTATTTATATTAATAGAGTAGTCTTCTTTTTTTAATAGAAATTATAAAGTCTTTTTTATTATATTTAGACTATTTTCTATTAAATATTTTTTTTCTTTAGGACTTCTAATTAAGTCTCTATTAATAACTCTTTTATTTCTTAGAGTTAATTTTAAAACTTTATACCTCTTAATTTTTTTATTATTATTATTATTATTATTCTCTTTTTTTTAATTATATTTATAGCGTTATAAATACTTTACTGAGGCTTCTTTACAGTAGTAGTAATTAAAAAAGGAAAGTTATTTACTTTTTAAAGTAGTTTAACTTTAGATTTAAGTTATAAGAATTTTAGCTCTATTTTAAGGAAATAGGAGTTTAAGTTTATAAAAGTAAAAAGATATTATAATATACTATAATATTAATAATCTAATACGTAAGTAGTAATTATATAAGCCTTAGTATAATATTTATAATTAATATAATTATATTATTAGATTACTAATATATTTTAAAAATCTAGTCACGTAATCTATAGTAGGCCTAAAAGGGTATAATAAGAATTTTAGTTAACTATCTTTACTAACTAAAAAGTTATAGAAACCTAAAAAGGAATTTAATAAATCGCTATATTTACGTAATTTTAATTTATTATATATTATTAATAAATAGTACATAAAATTATTATACTATTATTTACAATTTTCTCTTTAAAACGGTATTATTTACGTATTTTTAGACTTAGTAATTAATTTTATGTAAATTTTTAAAATAAATATCTTTTTTAATCAGTCTTTTTTTATTGCACCCCCCTATAAAATATTATGATAAGGTATTAGTTAAATTTATTAATTTTATTTTATAAGATATATTAAAATTATAATAAAAAATAATAAATATAACTATATTTAACGCAGCGATAGATTTTTTATTTATATAAATTTTTATAAATTTTTATAATCTATAAGAATTTTAAAATAAGTACTTTATAGATATTATTTTTAGTAATTATTTTATTTGATAATAGTATAAAGTATTTTATTATATTTATTATAACAGTACTACACGCCGTTTAACTTTTTTATATAATAATGAATTAATTACTACTATAATAACCTATCCTATTTAAAAACTAATTGGCTTTTAATAGTAGTAATAGTCTTATTAAGAGTATTTATTTTAATTTTACTTTATCTTTTATATTTAGAGTACAAAAGTTTTAGTACTTTAAAAAAAATTTTAAAACTATTTAAAAGCTTCTCTACTAGTATTACCTAAATTAATATTAGTAGTCTTTATTTTTTATAACTAGCCTACCTTTAGCGCTATTTGGCCCCTTTTAAATTAATTTAGTAAATAGTAGAGCTAATAAAAAAAATAGTTTATAAACCCATAATAGTAGTTTATAAAACTAATAAGAATATAAATATTACGTATATAAATAAGTTTAGCCTAGTTTTAAATTACTTTAGCCTAAGTTAGATCTATGAAGAGGCCTTTAAGTAAAATAATAAAACTAATATATTTAGTAAACCTAGTATATTAAAAAAAATTTTTTAATTTAAATAAACTTTTACTTTACGTAAACACTATAATATCCCTTTTATATAACTTTTATATATTTCTTTAGTATCTAAGAACATACGTATATTATTAAAGAATATAAAATAGGTTATATTAATTAATTTAGCTAGTATTTATAGTAAAAGGTATTATAACTACGTAAATATATTTTTTAAACTAAATAGTATAAATATATATTTATAATAGCTATATTTTATATTAAATATAGTTTTTTATTTATTATTTTTTTTAATGTAGACACCCTAGTTAGCTTTTTATAAATTAAATATAGTATAAATCTATACTATTATAAATAGTTTAGTAACTCTATAATTAGTAAAAGAGAATTATGATTTTTAATTATAATCTTATTAAGGCCTCTATAGTTAATATAGAGTCTGGGACTACTATTTTATTTATAAAAAGAATAAACGTCTTAATAGGACATTTTAATTATTAAATATATTTACGCTTAAGATATTTCTATATATACTTTTTAAGAATCTCTAGCTTAGTAATTAAGAGATTATATATAAAATAATATAGTATAGCGACACTAGATTTAAAATTAATTTTTATATTATTTAGTTTACAGTTTATAAAAATCTTATAATTCTTATATAAAACTAAATTTAAAAAATTAGAGTATTTAGGTAGTAAGTAGTATTTTTAATACTTATTTAGGTTATTTTATACTAAATATTTTTATTAAACCTACTAAATATACGTATACTTAAATTGTTAAATTATATATAGTACACTTAAACTCTTTTATAATTTTAAGAGTAGTTTTTTTAATAAAAGTATTATTCTTTTTAGGATTACCTCTAAAGAGGACTCATTAAATAATAATATTTATTTTTAAGTTTTTTTTTGTTAAACTAAGATAAATTTAAAAAAAATTTATATTAAAAAAAATCTATAAATATAAATAGAATTAGCTAAAATTAATTTTAATTATATAAGTTAGTTAGATTTATCTTAGTAATTATAGTATTATAAATAATTATATTAAAACTATTTACTACTAATACTAATAATCTCTTAGAAGTAGTTATCTTTAAGTCTATCTCTTTTACTAGCTTAGCACTTATAAAATTTAAAATAAACTTTAAATTTACTAGACTTTTAATATAATCTTTAGTTATAACTCTAGTTATTAGGGTAACTATCTCCTTAAGATAGTTATATAACTAGTTAAATAAACTGCTAATATATTTAACGTTAAATAATATTAATAGGTAGCTTATACTAGTTTTAATATAGACGATAAGGACTATAATTATATTTATCTTTTTTTTATTTCTACTTAAGTTAATAATATAGTCTTATTAGCTACTTTTTTAAATTTAGGGGCTATTAACTTCATTTTATACTAGTAGTTAAGAGTAGAGTAACCCTTTTTATAATAATAGTAATATATTAGTATATTAGTAAAAAACTTTATATTAAGTAATAGTTTATTAGACTAGTTAGCGTCTAACTATACCTATTAGTTTTACTTAAAATATATTTAAAATTTAGTAAATTCTTTTATATTTTATATATTTTTTAGGCCGTTATATTTTTAAAATACTAAAATTAATTATTGTCTATATTAATTAAAAGACATTAGTCTTCTTTTCTACTTTAGTAATAGTATTAATTTATTATTCCTCTAAAATCTATAGTCTAGCCTAAAAATCTTTATTTAGGTAGATTATAAAACTTTTAATCTATTAGGGTTTTTATTAACTCTAAGTATACTTAACCTCTTTTAATAGGAATAGATATTGTTTAAAAATTTTATAAAAGATTACTTAAGCTACTAAATAGTCTTTTTAAAATTAATTTTAGCCTTATTAGAGTCTTAGAATAGTCTTTTAAAAACGTTTATTAGTTTAATCTTTAATAGATTTAAAATTCTATTTTTAAATAGATTAGTACTAAATTTTAATGTAATTTTAATCTTTTAAATAGTTTAAAGGGGGTCGGTAATATAAGTAATAGTAAATTTAATATTTAAAATTTCTATTAAGAAATACATTAACAAGTAATACAAATAGTGTTTATAATTATATTTTTAAAAGTGAAACGTATATTTACCTTTTTTTTATAAATATAAGAGGCTTTTAGCGTTAATAAACATATAGTTTAAATAAAAACTAAAGTAGTATAATCTTATAAAATAGTTAGATTATTAATAATTATAACTTCGTAGTCTACATTAAAGTAATAGTATATATTTAATAGGTATTTTATTTCTTTTTTATGTGTAACTTATTAGAGCTAAGTATATACTTTTTTAAAAATAGTAAATATAGTAGGTATTACTTAAAATAAAAGTTATTAACTATAATAGTTAGTAGTAGTTTATATTATTTTATACTCTAATAGGCCTAATAAAGGCGTTTTAGTGGCTTATATAAAATTTTTAAAAATTTAGGTATCTAAAATATTAGATAAAACTAATGGTTTTTTATTAGTTTTTTAGTAGTTTTTATATTTTATAAAACTAGTGTATTATACGTAATAAAGTAATAAAATATTTTTAAAACTATATATTTTATATATATATATATATATATTAATTAAATAAATAATATAGCTATAGTAGTTTACACTAACTAATAGAGGTTTTAAAAAAAAGAACTATATATATATCTTTATACTTAATATATTAAAAAAAGTAGATTAAAACTATATTAAAAAGCGTATAGTACTATACTAGTATACTACTAGTATACTTATTATATCCCCCTAAAAAAATATTAAGTTATAAAAGTTAAAATATCTACTATAAATTATAAAAAAGTCTAGTATAGATACTATATTCAGTAAAAGAGATATATAGGTAATAGCGGCTACTACTACCTATATATTTTTTTATTTTATAGTTAATAATAGTACAGGTAAGTATTTATAAAAAATATATACTCTTTAAAATATTTTTTAAAAATAAAAATATATACTACACATTTACGTATTATAATTATACCGATTTATAATATATTTCTCCTATTTTAATTTTTTTTTAAGTAGATGCTATACTTACTTAAATTAATATTAATATATTATATATATAAGCTATTTCTATTATGTTATACCTATAATATAATAAAGTTTAATTATAAAAAGTCCTTTTTAATATTACTAAATATAATACTATATATAATATAATTACTAAATTTATTTTTAAAAATACGATTAGTTAATTTTAGGTAATATTAGACAATTAGTATAAAATAAATAGTAATAAATATAATATAGTAATTTTATTAATAGTAAAAGTAATTAAATTTGAAAACTTAGAGTTAGTAGTACTAGTCTATATAAAGCCGGTAGTAATAAAGAAAGTAGTGGACGTAGTATTATACTAGTTATAATATATAAAAGGTTAGTACGTGAATATTCGTTTTATAATATAAATATATAGCTTTAAATTTATATTATAGCTACCTAAAATACTACTAGAGATATTAGTAGTAAAAGTAAAAATATTTTAAATTTAGAGCTTAGAGTCTATAATATAATAAATAAAAAATAGTAAAGCCTTTAGTAGGTAAAAATACTAAAAGTAATTAATATTTAATAATTTTAGGAGGACCTATATATATAGGTGTATTTAGTATTATAGTTAACTATTTTTATAAATAAAAAAATTTATATCTTTATAGATAAGGAAGTATTTATAAATAGAAATAAAAATTTATTAACTATTATTAAACGCTATACTCCCTTTTAGGTAGAAGGTAATAAAAGATCCTACTTAAGTAACCTAAGTATTAAAACCTGCATTATATTTACTACAATTAATATATAAAGTTTATTATTACTTTAATAGTTTTTATTTAATACGATTTAATTTAGTTTTATAATATTATATTTCTTAAAGCGCTAAAATCTTTAATATAAAATTTTCCTACTACTGTTACTAGTAGCTTTTTTTAATATTTAATATCTTAATAATAACCTCTCTGCTAACTCTCCCTTTATAAAAATAATTTTTAAAATACTAATAACTAATTTAAGTCTCTTTAAGTAATCTGAAGTATTATATTCTACTACTTTTATTTACTTTTTTCTTTACCTTTACTATAAGTACTTACGCTTAGCAACCCTTCTATACTTTTATTTTTATTTAGTCTCTCTTCCTATATATATATATATATATACTTTATATTTACTCTAGCTATAGCTTAAAGTAATAAATTGTATTCCTATAGTATACTACTAGCTTTTTTATACTTTTAGTAATAATTACTATATACTTTTAAGGCGACCTATTAATAGTATTATATAAGGTAGTAAGGGCGTTTATTTATTATATATACTACTACTAGACGGCTAAAGTATTATATACTAAAGTAATAATACTAAGCTTAAATATAGTGAAAGCTACTATATCTAGCTAAAAGAAGTATATATACTATTTAAACTAGATAAAGTTATTTTTATATAATCCTTTAACAGTTTTAATTTTTTAATTTAGTAATCTATAAAGTGTAAAGATATAAGTATTTATTTATAGCTATATAGAGGTTATATAAAGGACTTACTTATATTTTATTTTTTAATGCCTTATTAGTTTTAATAGTAAAATATAGGTACTACTTAAACTTATTAGATATAGTAATTAGGCGACTTTAATAATAAAAAATATTTATATAGTAATTATATAGGTTTTTTTACTATTTATATTATATATATAGTCCTTAAGGTAACTACGTTATATTACGCTAAGTACCCTAGTACCTGCTAATATAGATTACTAGTTTAATACTAACTACTAGCTTACTAATATATATATTATTTAATTATATAGCTATTTAAATAGATATTATCGTTAATTAACTTTTATAAATTTAGCTTTTAATTATTACGTATATAGTTTAGTATTTAATAAAGTTCCCTTACTACGTTTATACTTTTAAATCGTTGTCTAGGCATACTTATTATTTGTTAATTAAATGCTATACTACCTATATATATATATAAAGTAAAAAGTAATAAAAATAAATATAACCTCTATTTTATATAAAAATAAAGTTAAAAAAGTAACGAATATATTGCTATAATAGTTATTTGTATAAAAAAAGCTCTATTATATTAGATTACTTTTAAAAGATAAGAAAGTAATTTAAATATTAGGAATTAATGTAGAGTAATAATATAGGATAATATATAAAATAAATTAGATATATATTAGATATAAGAGTAGAGAGATAAATTACTACTTAGTTAAAGCCCTATAGCATAAATTATATATTTTATATTATATAAATACGTTCCTATCTAAAGCAAAGATATTTAAATTATAATAATTAAGTTTTTTTTATTTACCCACCTCTAGTAGATATATTAAATATTAACTTATATAAAGCGCTATTTATATCTAATTTAATTTTTATTTACTTATAAAATTTACTAGCGTATCTACTATTAAAATTATTTAATTAACTAACTGTATTAATTAGTTTTAAATAAAATTTTTTTAGTTTTAGTGCGTAGCTTTTTAATATTAAAATTTATATATTAGATTAGAAACCTTGAGGTTATTTAGTAGTTAGGTATATTAGTTAAATATATTTTATACTAATAATAGATAAGCTAAACTTTTTAATATAATATAAATTTAATTAGTCCTATAGCCTTTCTTAAGGAGATAAGTTTTAGTTAATATTAAATGTAAAGATACGTAAAAATTAAATTTAATATAACTATAATCTCTATTTAAGTATATTATAGCTAGTCATAAGTAATTAAATAACTTATAGTATAAGCAGCCTATATTAATATATTTTACATATAAATACGCTGTATAATAGTTTATATATTAATTATAACGCGTTATAAAAGGTAGTATTTTAAAAATATATCTATACTAGTATACTCTATTATTAGGTTTATATTATTTTATTAATATTATTTATATACTATATCTAATATAGAAGGGATTTCGAGAATTCTATATTTTAACTAAAGTTTAAACTTACTACTTACTAGTAAATAATAAATATATTTATATTTATATATATTTATATATTAATTGAACAAATAAGGTGGCTGTAGTAGCTTAAAGTAACTAAAAGGGGTTCTAAAAAAGGAGGTGTATATATATGCCTTTATACTTAATGTGTTAAAAAAGAGTAAATAATAAAAATAAACTAGATTTAGAACTTATTATAAAGTAAACGTAGAGTCTATATATTTATTAAAATTAAAACTAAAGCAGTTTATTTTTATAGAAACTATTAAATATTAAATTATAAAATAATATAATTTATTATTAAGTACAAGTATTTTCTTACTAACTAGAGTTCGCTTTCTATTTAAGTTACTAATTAATAGATAAAGTTCTGTATAAATAAAAGTATTAGTTTATAGTTTATTAAAAGTACTTTTTACTATACTAAGTTTAGTCTAATTTTAAATTAAAGGTACCTAATTATTATTATACACTTTACTATAGTCTAACCTCTACTACTATTTATAACTACTTTTATAATTACCCTCTATTATTATATATATTAGGATAGTTATTATCCGGCCCTAAATATTTTTTAGTTAAACTCTGGTTAACCTTTTTATATTATAGTCTAAGACTTTATAAGGTTTAATATAACGCTTATAATTAGACTAAACAGTTTATAACTAGAGTAAAAGTTTTTAAAAAATAAGTCTTTTACTATATAGTTTACTATTTAGTTATAATAACTATATAAAGAGTTAATAACCTTAACTACTTTCTGCTTATTTTTAATAGTAGTGTTTAATTTTATATAAATATATATTTTTTATAATACTTTATCTTTTTCCATTAATTACATACTCTAAATTACGGAGGAGTGATAATAGAAAAAATAAATTAAAAAAGATACGTTTATTAAAAATTTATATAAAATTAAATAATAGACTTAAAAATACGCAAATAATACTGTTTTAAACAGAATATTATAAAAAAAAATAGAAGGATTTTAGTTATCGCTTAGTAAGTATAAATAATAAACTAAAATTAGGTAAATATTAAGATTTTATTCGTCCGGTTTTTAAGTCCGTATAACTTTTTAATTAGTAAATATATTTAAATAAAATTTTAACTCTAACTTTTAAGGCCTAGTATAAGTCACGGGACTGGAATTTTAATAAGAGTTTATTATATAATAATAAATTTATATAACTAGTAAACATCTAGGTACCACTTATATAAGTATTAATTACGTTATATATTATTAATATTATAGTATATATTAATATCTTTTTAACGTTATAAACTTAGACTTCTATTCCTTTAATATAACTTAAATTTAAGGTTAATCTTTTTTTAATAGTAAATACTTCTATTTTAATAATTATTTCTACTTTAAAAGAACTCCTAATAAATTTATAATATTATATTACCTATTAAAAATAAAATAGTAATAGTAATAATAATATAAATAAAGGTAAAAGGAGTGTAGTTTTTAAGGTAACTAAAAGAGAAATAAAAGTTATTAATAGAAACTTAATTTAAAGTTCTAAAAAAATAAAATAAAATATTATTATTAGAAATAGTCTGAATATGTTAACTATATACTTAAGCATAGTTTTAAAAGAGAAGGATAAATAATATTATATAAATAAAACAAAAAATCTATAATTAGTAAAAATAATATAAAAAAGATTAATTTATACTAAAAAGCAATATAAATAACAATATAAATAAAAGTTATTAAAAAAATAATATTTTTTAAGAAGTTATTAATATAAAAGGAAACGATTAGAAAAAAGTATTATAAAAAAAGGAGTAAAAATACTATTAAAAATAAACCAGCTATTAGGTAATTATAAAAAGATTTATTTTAATATTTTAATAAATGAAAATATAATATATTGTATCTATTTTTATTATATAGTCTTGCTTTTTTAAAATTATTTATATTAACTATTTTATGTATTAACATTTAATATTATAAGTTTTAAATACTATTTAGTTAAAATATAAAAATAATTTAGTAATTACTAAAATACTAAATTTATATTTTTCTCCTATTAGTAAATTTTATATGTAAAAAAGTTCTTATATTTAAAGCTAAACTTAAATACCGCGGCTTTATAAAGCTTGTAAAGTACGTTAATTAGCTAAACTAAAAATAAAAATAGGTAAGTAACTTAATAGATTTTTTACTAACCTTTTTAAAATAATACTAATATATATATATATATTATTATTATTGTATTATATTATAATTATATATCCTATATTTTTTCGACACACTAAGTATAAAGGTATATATATACTACTCCTTTTTTAAAATTTCTTTTAGTTGCCTACACAGCCACTATAGCCATACTCCTTTATTTAATTAATATATATATATATATAAATCCTGTATTAATATTAATATATATTAGTAATTCTAATAAACTAGTATTCTTATTTATAAAATAATAGACGCTTTAAACTAGTTTAAAAATAGTTAGAGTATATATATTTTTTTATTTAGCCTATTACAGTAATTTAGCCTATATTAAAAATATATAAGATTATTTTAAATCTAGGCTAAATGAAAATAGAAAGTCTAATATAGGTATAAAATTAAATTTAAAAAGTATAGAGTCTATAAAAAGAGCTATTTTAAAAACCTAAAATAAAAAACTATAAAACGTTATAAATGATTATAATTAATTACGTTCTACCTATTATAAAATACTAATTAAAGCTTAGGAGTACTATATTAGCTACTAGTAATATATTATTTGTTAGTATATTATTAAAAATTTAACAATAGTACTTTTATTAATATTTATATAATTAATATATTAATATGTAAAGATAATATAAATACTAATAAAATATAGTGTATATTATTATATATATAAATATAAACTAATTTTATACCTTAAATAAAGAGTTATAATAGTTTTAAGTAGAATCCTTAAAATTTTTTATTTTTACTAATTTTTATTTACTTCTAAACTCCTTAGTAAGCAGCTCCTACGCAGTTAATTTAAATACGCTAGTTTTTCTCATTATTCTTTTTTTTTTAATACGCCTTTAATATTAAGACTACCTAACTATTTAAGGAAAGTGCTTTATCTCTTAAGTAAACTAATAACTAGCTCTTTAATTCCTAAATAAATATATTACTAAATAAGGTTATATTAAATTACTAGACTATTACCTAATTAGGCCCAGTTTTCCACGCTAGACCTATTTAGGAATAGATTTTTATTTTATCTAACCTTAAATAGTAAAATATATTTAAGAATATAATATATTCTATATAGGGATTTCGGCTTCCCCATAGCCTTATATTAATTTCTTAGCACTACCCTATACTTCTAAAAATTTTACTTTTTACTAGTAAAGTAGGCGTATTTAAAGAATACTATAATAAGGAGAGGAATCGAACCCCTAATATAAGGAATAATAATAAAAATTTAAAGAATTTTGCGAATCTAAAATATTTCTAGGCACAGACCTACTATACTCTCCTATCTTTTTCTCTTTAAAAATATTTTTTTTATATTTTTAGGCCTCCTAGTTAAAAAGTTATATTATTTTAAAAGAGGTATCTCTTTTTTTTTTTTTTTTTTTATTTTCTAATAATATTACTACTAATTTTTATACGTTTTATAGTAATATATAGAATTTAATTAAGTTTATATGTTTTTAAAATTAAAATATAATTTTTAATATAAATACTAAAGTTTTAGGGAGTAATAAAAAAATGTTTAATAACAAAAATACCTTTTTTTTAAAATAATATAACGTTTTGTCTAGTAGTTTTAAAAATGCGAAAAGAATAAGATTTTATAAAAAAAAATTAGTAGATTCTATTTACTCTATTAGTAGCTAATTACTAAGCGGTTTAGGGATCTAAAAAATTAATAAATATAGAAAGTTTTTATAGTCCTAGTTTAGACTATTATAACTTTTTATTTAGGACCTTAAATTTGCTAGTTTTTAAATATATTATAATAATTATTATACTATATAAGTGTATTAACTATAATTATATATTTATATATTATGTATAATATTATATATAAAGTTACTTTATTAGATTTTTAATAATACACTAGTAATAATAAATTACTAGGACTTAGTATAGTAGCCTTTATCTTCTATAACTACTCTTTAACGGTTTAGGAGCCATAAAATATAGTTATTAATAATTTTTTATAGTATATTATTTTACTGTTTTATAATAACTCTTTTAAATATCTCTATACTTTTTAAATTTAATTATATACCTAAATTACCTTTAATATTTTTATTTAGTTTAAATTTTTATAAACTCTATATATTTTTAATAGAATTTAAATCTGGACTATAGACTAGGTAAAAAATACATATAATTTAATTATATTTACACTAGTTTAAAACATTTATTATTTTACTAATAGGGGAGTTAGTTTATTAAAATTACTAGTATAAATTAATATTAATATAAAGTTTGTAATTATAATATAATATAATAATAGATATTCACTGCTATAAAATTATTATTATAATATTACGCAACTCTAGACTAGCTGTTTTAACTTTTACTATATAATATAATTAATTAATTGTTAATAAACTTCTTACGTAATAATTATAATAACTTTTTTACTAGCGCTAATAACCTATAACCTTTTTAAATAAATAGTAATTAAATTATTAAAATAACGCCTTCCTAGTAGGGCCCTTTAGTTTATTTAAAATAATAATAACTCTCCTAATAGTAAGTTTCTATATAACTACCTTATATTGCTATAATGTATTCTTTTATTACTTACTATTTATTTTAAAATTCTACTCTTATATATACGTATATCCCCGCTGTTAAATAATTTTATCCATTTAAATAAATTTTTTTTACTAGAGCTTTACTTCCTTTACTACTTTAAAAAAGTTTTTTTTTATAATTATTAAAGTACTACTACTATTATTATTACTATTACTACTACTACTACTACTACTACTACTACTACTACTACTACTACTACTACTATTACTACTACTATCGCCGCTACTATTACTATTTTTTATTTTAAATAAAAAAGCTTTATTTTTCTTATACTATTATATTATAAAGTTTACTATATTACTATATAATCTAAAGTAGACTTTAACGTCCTAATAGGTATTATTAAAATTAACAATTATATTTATATTAAGTAAATGGAGGTACGTTAAAATTAAATTAAAATTAAAAATAATATTAACTAAAGGATATAGTTTATTAAGTAGACTAGTTAGTTATTTCTTTACGTTTGTCTGTGGAAGCTGTATTAACTTAGTATATACTACGTCCTTACTTAATATAAAAGTAAATAAAAATTAAAAGTACTATAACTAGGGCCTATTAAATATAGAATTTTTTAAATTTTATAGTCGTAGAGCGATAACTTAAGCCGATAACTTATTAGGCTATAGCGGTAATAACGGCGGGGTAATAACTATAGGACGGCGATAGAGTATTTATAGATTATTATTATTTTAGAGACTAGCTAGTTATACTACATAAAGATAGAAATTAGAATAGTTTTTAATATAACTTATTAAAAAGTAATAAGTACACCTAAACGATAATTTAGGAGTATAAACGGAGTAAGGGAACTTTATTAGGTACTAAACTATATACGTAATATAATATAACTTATTTAGTTATTACTATTAGTAAAAGCTTATATTATACGCTAGTGATTACCTAGTCTAATTATTAAACCCTAGTATAAAATTAAAATTCTAAATATAAAAATTCCAAACTTAGTATATATATATAGTATTTATAAAAAGGAAAAAAAGCTATTATATTTACTATTGTAAACGCGCTATATACGGCCTATAGTTTTATTTTATCTAAAATAGAAGTTTATAGTTATATTTTATTAAAAACGATAACGTATAAATATTTTATTATTTTTTTATAATAATTACTACGTATTTATTACTGCATTAGTTTAATAAATTATTAGTTTAAATAATTACTCTACTAGCTATAATATTTAAAAAATTCTATATTTAATAGTCCCTAGTTATAGTATTTTTAATTTTTACTTACTTTTATATTAGGGAAAAATACGGTTTCTATAGTTTTATTTATAATAAACTATTGCCGTTCTATAGTTATTACTTTACCGTTATTACTACTACAGCCTAATAAGTTATCTATTAAGTTATTACTTTACTAGCTATAAAATTCGAATAATTTTATATTAAATAGACCTTAGGTTATAGCGGCTCTATTTTTATCTACCTTTATATTAAGTAAGAACGTAGTATATACTAAGTCGATACTACTCTTATAGATAAACGTAAAGAAATATTAAGTAAGGATATAGTATACCCCGAGTTAATATAGCTCCTATAGATAAACGTAATAAAATAATAATAATAATATAGATATATATATATATATATTATTATATTATAACAAGGACTAAGAAATCTATAGAGTTACTTATCCCTTTTTATCTTTAGTATAACTTTAGCTATAAAGACTTTATTTATATAGTTCTTACTAGTAAAAGAAATAAAAGAATTAAGTATTTTAATAAATATTAAATTACTTCTATCCCCTATCTAAATTGCATCCTAAACTTATAGGATAAGATTTCGGCCTGTAAAATAATTAATATAACTAATATTAAAAAACTAAACTAATAATATATAAATAGATAAAAAGCTATTTATTTTAAGATTTTAAAAAGTTTAAATAACTTACTTTATAATTAGCTAATAGCTAGTTCTCTTTTAAATTTATTATTACTCCTTTTTTTATAATATTGTTTATTCTCTTTTCCCCTTTGTATTGCTAACTTATTAAAGAATATTATTTTTTTTAAATTTAAATTTTTTATATTTTTTATACTTTGTTTAGTATATTTTTATCTTTTTTAGTATTTTGTTTATTAATTATTAGTTTTTTTAACTTATATTAATATTATAATACTCCTTTTTTAAAATTCTTTACAACGATCTTATTAAAATATTTAAATTATTTATTAATAATAGTCTTTTATTTTTTTTCTTAGAACTTTTAATTAAGTCTTTATTAATTTCTCTTTTTTTTCTTTAAGTTACTTTAGAAACTGTACCCTATTTAATCTTTTTTATATTATAATTATTATTCTCTTTTTATTTTAATATTATTTATAGTACTATATTTAGTTTATTAAGGCTTCTCTAAAGTAGTGGTAATTAAATAAGATAAATTATTTACTTTTACAGTAGAAGAAGTTTAACTTTAACTTTAAGTTTTAAATAATTTAGCGCTATTTTAAGGATATAGAAATTTAGATTTATAAAAGTAAAATATATTTTAGTATATTATTATATTAATAATATATTACGTAAGCAGTATTTCTATAAGTATGTACTATATTTTTAATATTAATATAATTTTATTATTAGATTATTAATATACTTCGAAAACGTAGTTACGTAACCTATACTCGACCTAAAAGAGTATAGTTAAAGTTTTAGTTAAATATATATAGTAACTAAAAAGCTATAGGAATATTAAAATAAGGTTTAAAAAATTGCTATATTTAGGTAATTTTAATTTATTATAGGTAATTAATAAGTAGTAAGTAAAACCCTTATATAACTTTTTATAATTTTCTCTTTATAATAGTGTTACTTACTTATTTTTAGGCCTATTATTTATGTATATATAAATTTGTAATAAAGGTATCTTTTTTAATTAACCTTTTTTTTAGTTACCCTCCTATTAACCTTAACTATATCGTTTTAGTATAAATAGATTTAAATTTAAACTAAGAGTAGTCTTCTTTAGTATTATTCTACTTATAAAACTTAAGTAATAAATTACTATTTTCTTTATATAGACTTCTAATATTAATACTAGTTATAGTAAATTTTAAAATATTAACTTTTTAAGTACTAGAGGTTTTATTATATATATAAAATTTTTACTAGCTCTAATATATAATTTTAAAAAAGAATAATTATATATAAAATTAATAGTTTAATTAGATTAATATCCAATAATATAAACGTTCTAGTATAATACTAGTTCTATAATTATAGATTTATAAATTAATTATAATTAATTTAAAATATTATTTATAAATTATTATTCAATTTATTAGTAAAAATAGCTGTTTTTATTTTTAATACTTACTTATAATACTTTCAATTAAGTATTTATTATTAGAGTATAAGTTATTAAAGTTTTATTAATTAAATAGAAACTAAAGTTCTTCTACTTTTATATAAATAGAGAAACACTCCTAAGTAGTTGTATAAAAGACTTATTTATTCTTTTATATTATATTTTTATTATATTTTACCCCGCCTACTAATAGTCCGTAAATTAATAACGTTATTATAGTCTTATTACGTAATTTAAAATAATATTTTTTTATTAATTCTACGTAAGCCTCTATACTACCTATTAAACTTTTTACTAAAATAATAATAGTATAAAGGCCTACTAAAGTAAGTTACGTATATATCTAGCTTACTTAGCCTTATAAAATAAAAAAAAACTATTACTTACTATTTTTAGTACCTACGCTGCCTATAACTACTTACTACCTAATTAGTAATACCTACTAAATAAAAATAAAAAACTTTCTAGAGTTTATAATACATAATTATTTTTATTTTTTTTAGATCTTATAAGCGTGTTAATAAATCTATTTTATCTTATTAGCCTAAGTCTAAAATCGCTTTATTACATCTAGCTTTATTAACAATATTAAGTTTCCTAGCCCTTTTTTATTAACTATCCGCTTTTATAAAGCCTTTATCCTATTAGCCTAAAATGTATCTATATAGAATTACGTACTAAAAAGTGCTTTAAAATAACTAAGAATAATATATTTAAAAAAACTATTTTTTACTAAAAGGTCGCGTATATATAAATTAGTATAGAACTAATTAATAAGCTGTATATAGGTAAACGGTTCTAGTTAGTTTTAAATTTTATACTAGTTTAGAGTATCGCTGCTACTAAAAATAGTTAGTATAATAGGTAGTAAGTTACTAATTTAAAATTAGTTTCGTAATAGACGTTTTAAAAATAAAAAAGACTTATAGAAATTATAATATAGTAAAATATAACTTTAAAAAGTAAAAGTTAATAATATAGTATAGACTGTAGGATAGATAACTAGACTTACTTAAAAACTAAATATTTAGTTATATAGGCTCTAGGTAATAGCCTAATAACTTTCTTTAATTTTAAAATTTCTATACCTAGTAACCCCCTAGACTAACTGCGTTATATATAATTATAAATAGTAATTACTAATAATTTTAAAAATAATTATAAGTAGCCGCTAATCTATAGATATATAATTAAAATATAAGTAGAGTATTACTATATTTAGTAAAATACATTACCCTTACTAAAAGAAAGAAATATAACTTTTAAGGATTTAAAATTTATACTACTCGTATATAGCCTTATTAGTATCATATTAAGCTATTTAGTATTTATTAAGTTCTTATTATTACGGTATGCCGCGGCTTTATAAAGTTTATAAAGTACGTTAATTAAAAAAAAAATAATAATTTTAATTATTAAATTTTATTATAGATATTACTACGTTTTTAGTAAAAATAATTATAGTATATAGGTACCTACTTAAAAAGATAGTTCTTTTAGTTATTAATTTACTATATATACCTCTATAGACCTCCGTCTTTTAAAAAAAAATTTTATAAAATAAATAGTATAATAAACTCTTTATTATAATAAAATATAAAAAAAGATTTACTATATAAATTTTTTTATAACTTACTTTAAAGTAATTACTCTAAGCTTAACCCCTTTTAATTTAAATATTCTCTATTTTTGTATATAAATATATAGAATAGTAAAAAAGCTAACTAAATATTTTACTTATTATATTAATTGTTTAATAATATATGGTAAAATTACCCTAGTTATATAAAAATATATTATAAAATAAATACTTTAACTACTTTATAAATATATATTTAAGGTTAGTAAACCTATTAGAATACTCTATTATACCAAACTTAACTTTAATTATTAAAATAGTAAATCCTAGTAGTAAAGATAACTTTAGCTAATAAGTTAAATAATTAATTAAAAACTTTATATAGAACTTTCCGTACTACTTTACTAAATAGTTTTTATTAAGCGTTTAGGTACAGCTTAATATAAAATATATAATAGTAAAAAATATACTACTATTCTACGTCTTTTATAATATTTTATTAAAGTTAGTCTTTCTAAAAGAGATTATAGTAAATAATGTTTTAGTCGTTACACTATATATAGGTTAAAAGTATTTTTTATTAATAATTTTAATTCTAATAAAGGTTATATGTAATTATTAATTTATAATTTTATTAATTCTACGTTCTTACTGCTAGTTTATTATACTAGTTTTAAATTAGTGTTATGATTATATAAGTTATAATATATTTTTATTTTTTATTATACTTATACTAATATTTATAGGCGCTTTGATATTTTTACTTAGTAATATATAATAGAGACTTAAAAAAGATTATTATTCTATTTAACTATTAGCCTAAGGACTAGCTTTATAAAGTCCTTATACATCTATTTAGTTTAATAACTTATTTAGAATACCTAAGTAGTATTAAAAAGAAGATAGTTATAAAAAATATTAGGAAAAAAAGCCTATATAATATAAATAGTATAATATTACGTTTCGAGTATAATATAAGAAATTTAGTACATATTATTTACTATTAAGGCTTTTATATGTACTAATATATATTATATAAAAGTATAGGTGCTTATAAAATTTACTAATAAAATAAGTTTAAAACTATAAATTATATTATGTACTATTACAAAGCTTAATAATAAAATAATAAAATATATTTATCTTTTATTTTAGTAGTAGAAAGTATACGCTTTTAAAAATAGAATAAAAGAGTAAGATTTTTATAAATTTAAAGCTAGCCTTAGAAACGTTATGTTTAATTATATAAGTAGTAATAATACTAGTAAAAGAAACAGAACTATATAGAATAAAATTATAAAAAAAATTATAAATTTTAAAAAAATAAGTATTTATAAGAGTAATGGAAAGAGGAAAGAGAGTAAAAAATAAAATAAAATAGTTATACTTATACACTTACTTTTATAATACCTAGAATTTATTTAAATTTTTTTCAATAGTAAGGATAATAATTAAGTTTATTTTTTAGTAGTAACTTAGGTTTTATATAAGAATTATATAAATATATTTATATTTTAGTTTTACCATAATTACTTACCTAAATAAAGCCTTTAGTAGTAGTAAAAAAAAATTATACTATAAAATAAGTCTTAAGTATTAAACTAGTATAGTATATTATTAGTATACTTTTATAATATTTTAAAAAAAAAATTTTTTACTAGTGGCTTAAATTTTTTTTAAAAGTTAAAGTAATTAATAGTGTAAACTTTTTTATAAGAGTATAGAAGATGAATTATTCTAAAAAATTAATATTTTTAAAAATTTAGATTAGGCGGTTTAAAGAAAGACGTACGTATACTTACTTAAGAAATTTTAAATATAAAACTTTATTTATATTAATTTATATAATTTATAAAGTTAAGGCACTAGATATAAAAATTTACTATATTAAATTTTTATACTTTTTATTAAGAAGAATAGTAGAGTCGATCTAAATAATTAATTTTTTTAATATTATAGTCTATAATTTTAATTACTAAGTTTATAATCTATGTATAATTATACTCTTATTATTTAAAAATTATAAACTTTTATAACGAGTCTATAATATAAGTATAAAAATATACTTTATAATAATTTATATCCCCCTTATTTTTATAGTATAGATTAAGTGAAATCTAGTTTAAATTTATTTATAATATATTTATAAACTATATAAGAGATACGTATAATAGTAAGTATAAAGTATAAATTAGTAGTTTATAAAATAATAATATATTTATATATTAATTAAATATAAAGTGTAGCTATAGTAGCTTAGAGAACCTAAAAGAATTTTTTAAAAAAAAAGGTATATATATATCTTTATAAGATAATTATAAAGTTATTTATAATACTTATTTTTGTATAGCGTAATAATAATAACTATTTATTAGTAAAATAATTATTAGGCGGTCGTCTAGTAGATAAAATATAAATAATTTTCATAGTAATTATACTCTAATACTTTTTATTCTAGATTATTAATAAATAAATTATAAGATTACGACGTTACTATATTCTATATACTTTTATTATATTATAGACGTCCTTTATTCGCGTTCTAGTATATATATAAAGAAGAAGCTTTAAGAAAAGTTTATAAAGTTAATTAAAAAAGGTTAAAATATAAAAATAAAAAAAATTAGATAATAACTTTTAAGACTATAAAAGAGGCTTAGATAAATAAATAAGTAAAAGGTATATTTAATTAATATAATAGTAAAAATACTAAAGCTAAAAAATACTTTCTAAAAAGTAGGGGAATAGAAAAGTATATTTAAAAAAAAATACTATAGTTTAAAGTTATTATATATATAAAAACTAATAAAAATAAAGTTTAAAAGATTTAAAAAGCACTATTTTATAGTATAAGTATAATTACTTAATAAATAACTATAGTATTTAGAGCGTATAAGTATATTAATATATAGTTAAAGTTTATAAGCTTTTAGCTACTAAAGTAAGTAAAGGGTAAGTAAATAACGCTCTATTAAATAAAGAAAAAAATATATAAATATAAGTTTCTACTTTAATTAACTAAAATATAAATATAAAAAAATAGAGAACTAATAAAATATAATAAATAATTAACTAAAATTATAATTAATACGTATTATAACCAGGGTTATAATATAAGGTAACTAGATAAAATAGATTAGCTACAGAAGAACTGTAAACGCTAACACTAGCTTAGCAGTTAGCGCAAACGCCTGTAGTGGAGACTTTCCTGCAGGTGAAGCGCGCGGTACAAGAGACCGAAGGAATCACCATAACCGAGGTCCTACCCGTGTTTCCGTATCTGCCTGCCACGAACGTGGAGGAAGCGGAAGAGGCCTTCGAGACCGCCGGTTTGACGTGGATTCGCGACGCCGAACAAGATGGACCAATACTGTACGACACGACCGCCGTATATAGCATTGTCAAGTACGCACGTTGCGGGGTCAAGTTCTCTTTCAAAAAGTGCGCACAGCAGCCTGGCTTGTTGGAGGACGTTCTCTTCCATAATTTCGACAACGCTTCCTTCAGCACAGCGGTTCAACATATGGGTATCCCGTACCGGCAACACATGTTCGTGAAGAGCATCGACACCACACTCGGTTGGTGGAACCTACCGGTGCATGAGGAACCTAGGAAAGTACATTTGAAGAAGATCGAGAAGGCCATTGTCAATGCTGCAACCACATCGCCAGGCCCATGGAGGGTTGTCGACTTTGGAGATCACGGGAACGATGCCGAGTTTGTAGCCGTTGTGGTGGCTACCTTTCATGGTCTCAAGTACAGTGTGCCCATTATGACGGCGGACAGTCCCGCGATCGTGCCGGCCCAAGGTGCAGTAGCCGTAGCGGCTCAAATCGTGATGGAGAAGGCGGGTCCGCAGGCTGCAGAGAAGGCAAAAGACAATAGCCAAGAGACGGAGGAGAACATCGAGTTGAAGTAATGCGCAATGTTGCGCGAGCGCATGGCCACGATGTAGATACTCTATAATACACCCTGGAATGCGATCATCGTGGAGCATCTATGAATTTGAGCTATGACGGTCAGCCACCCGCATGAAACAGCTAATCTTTGGGGGCATTGCCTTCCGTTTCCTTATCGACCACCGGTAGGAGAATACAAGTGCTCTCGTCCCAAGCGAAAGTTCTGAAAACTATATGTATCGGAACATATTATTGCGCACGCTTCTCTTCATCGACACTGGTTGACCGTCTTCGTATTCGACACCGGATTCTCCTCCATCTCCTGATAAGCCTTGCATCTTGAGCTGGAGCTCTTTGTCCAGTTCAGCCTGCGTCTTCTTGTGTTTCGGTGGCTGCTCCGCTGGCTTGGTGGGCTGGTTCTATGACCTGTCAGCGCGGGTACTGAACAGCTCGCGGCGTGCGAATGATAATTTCCAGACACCAGGTGGCGAAATCTATGGCAATCGCAGGGATGTCTGAGCTTCGCGCGTCCGCTACCATTCACCAGAAACTGACCGAAGAATCCTTCTGAGCTTTTGGAAACTCAGTAGCCACTGTCGAGGCAATCCGTGGTGCTGATGCCACTCGCGAAGATGCGGCGGTGCTATTGATGCATTCTGACTGAATTGTCGAGGCGATTCTCCGAGCTGTGATATGCATAATCGTTATATTTGTTTTGAAATTTGGGGTATCTGTCGATTTTCCATATATTTGTGGTTGAATGAATCCTCAACATTCGTGGTTATAGATTCTTGGATAGCTATGACGTAATGGTGAGTTAATGTAAACGAAAGTATTCTAAGAATTTATTACACTAGTTTATTCGTAGCGCGCGCCTATTTAGTATAAATTAACTTTAATTTAGTTTTAAATTATTTAATTATAGAATTAATAATTAACTATTAATTTAAAATTTTAATATTTCTTAATTATAAATTATATTTATTACAATTTAATTTATAGTTTTTAGTATATTTATACTTTTATATTAAAACTAAAATATAGTAATTTTAATATAATAGCTTAATTAATATTATATATAAAATAAATAAATTAAGTTTTAAATTATATATATATATATATATATATATTATTTTAAAATTTTACTAATTACTGTTAACTATTATATTATATTATTTTATTTAATTTTTTATTATATATATCTATATACTTAGTATAGTAATAATAAATTTTTTTTATATTATTATTTATATATAATAAAATAAGTATTTAAAATTATTTTATATTTAAATATTAAATACGACACTATACTATTTATTTTTATATTTTAATTTATTTTTTATTAATATATTAAGTCTAGAAGTATATATATACTAGTTTTAAATTAAAATTATATTTTATTATTTTAGACTATTATAATTTTATTTTCTTAATTAATTAATATATATATATATATTTTATTTTAAAAAACTTTTTTTAATTACTTTTATAACTACTGTAACTATACGTTTTTATTTAATTAGAATATATATAATTTAAAATAATAATTTCCTATAAATATTTTTAATAAAATTATTTAAAATAGTAAATAACTAAGTTCCGTATAGGTCTTATCAGGTTTTACGTAAGTTAAAATACTAAATTTATTTAATAAAATTTTAAATATATCTCTAACTATAATAAATATAATTATAAAATTTTTTATATAAGATAAATATAATACTATATTTTATTAATATAAGAAAAGAATAATATTTTTATTTACTCTATATTAATAATTTAAGATTTAATAAAAAAATACATTATAAACTTATATTATATTTATATACTAATTAAATAAAGAGTATAGCTATAGTAGCTTAAAACGAGTATAAAAAGTTATAAAAAGGAAAAGTATATATATATTTTTATACTTAATATATTAAAAAAGTTAGATAAGGCTAGGTTGAAAAAAAGTATAGCGTCTTATACTAGCGTACTAGAATATTTAGTACGTCCCCTAAAAGAAATTAAATTAATAAAGTAAAAAGTTTAGTATAGATATTATATTTATTTATAAAAAAAAATATATATATAATATAGTAATTAATACTATTTATATATTTCTCTTTTATTATTATAGTTAATAATAGTATAGTTAAATATTTATTATATAAAAAAAACTATACTTACGTAAATATTTGTTTAAAATAAAAATATATATTAAAGTTTTATATATTATAGTTATATATACTTATAATATATAATACCTATATCTTTTTAGTACATACCGTACCTATTTAAAATAATCTTAATATATTAAATATATAAGCTACCCCTACTGTACTATATCTAAATAGTAATATATAATAAGTTTTTTTTAATATTACTTATTATTTCCTCTATAAAATACTTATTAAATTTTTTAAGTTAAATATTTATTAATACTAGAGAAGTCTAGATAATAAAATAAATAATAATAAAATAAATAAAATTATAATACTATTAATAGTAGAGGTAATAAAATATAAAAATCTAAAGTTAGTAGCGCTAGTTTATATAAAAGGAATAGTATTAGAAAATATAAATATAAATATAAATATTATATAAAAAAGGTAATATATAGCGTCGAGATACTAGTCTAAAAATGGTATAGACTAAAAAAAGTTATTTCCCTAAATATAGTTAAAAAAATAAGCGTATATGAAAATTATAAGGATTATTTTTTTTTTACATTAGTGTAGGATGTTAAAAAAAATATAAATATGAATAATAAGATAGGCGTAGTACTATATTAACTATAAAAAAAAATAGTACGTTAATATTAAATTTATAATAAAAATATATAGCTTAGGGTACGTAGTATCGCTATATTAGGTACTACTAAAATATTAGTAGTAAAGATAAATATAATTTAAGGTTAGAAATACTAATTAATATTTAAAAGTTTTAGAGAGTTTATATATATATTTTTTCTTTAGTATATAGACTAGACATATAGGTATTTAATATTATAATATTTATTATAAGTAAAAAAAAATATAATTATAAATAAAAGATTAACTATTATTAAATACTATAGTTTATATATATATATAGGCAACGCGAAAAGTAATAAAAATAGATATAAGCTCTATTTTATAAAAATAAATTTAAAAAAGTAACTAATAGGTTACTATAGTAATTGTTAGTTAAAGAGATAAAAATATTATTTTTAACGTATATATATAGAATATAGTCTTATATTTATTTTATATAAAATTTTATAATTATATTTATTATAGTTCAAGAGTTATTTAAGATCTTATATAAAAAATTTAGTATTCTTACTTAAGTAAGATCTAGTTTTAAACTTAATTTAGTATTTTAGCCCTAATTTAATTTTAACTAATTTACTATCGTAAAAATATTATAAAAATTATAAGCTTATTCTTTATAACTATTATATAAATATTCTTATAATAGTATATTTAATTTAACACTTAGCGTAGTATAGATAAATAAAAACTTTATAATAGTAACTATATATTTAGGAACTTTTAACTCCGTTTTTAAAAGTCTTCTATTACTACTTTTACAGTTACTTATACCTAATATACTAAGTCTAACTCTTATAATATTATTAGCCTTTACTAACTAAGCTCCCGTACTACTTTATATTATATTATTTTATTTTTTCTAGATTCTAATAACTAAACGAATTCTAAAATAGATTTTTATCTATTTTATTAATATATTATTAATATATTTTTTACTATACTAATCTTACTAAAATATTACTATATCTATACCTAAAAAAACCTAATATACCTATTTATTTATTCTTTATAAACCCGCTGTCTTTACTTATACTCTATTAAATTATATAGCTTCTCTTTTGTACTTTTATTTAATACGGGTTTCTATTATATTTAGTAGCTTATTTTATATAGTTTACTATTAGTCTATTTTATCAATTTATAATTAATATTATTTTAGTAGCTATTAAGCGCCTTTTTACTTTTTTTTTAGCCTACCGGTATATATAAAACTATTTATAATTAAAAAAGCGTATAAATATATATATACTTAATAGTATAAACTAACTAAATTAAAATACGAAATTATTTAGTAATAGAAACTATTACCTAAATTTAAATTTTCAGTTAAATATTATTAAAAACTTTATAAAGATCTTAAAAGAATAAGAATTATAAAAAATAACTATTTACTATTAATAATAAATAACGTTAATAAGATCTTAGATAAATAGATAAAATAAAGAATTTTATACGTTAAGTTATAGTTTATAATATTATATTTCTGTAAATACTACTAAAATATTAAAGTAGACCTAATTTTACTAATTTAGAGAGTTTTAAAATAAAATATTATACCTTTTTTTTAGTAGAATTTAGACAACTTCTATTTTTAAAGAAAAATAAATATTTATTAAAAATTTAAATATTAGTAGTAACTTTATTAAAGATATACTAGTTAAATTTAGTTACATATATAAAAAGAAAAGATTAATAATATATAACTAACTCCTCTAAATATTTAAAGACTTACTAAGTATTATAGTATATTAATAGGTCTCTAATAAAGAACTATAATCTTAATATATTTATATATAGAAAGCTGGTTATAAATATAAATAATATTTTTATTATTTTTTATTATTACTAGATATAAAATGCTTTAATATTTCTAAATATATAATAGATACTCTAACTTATATTTTTAATACTTAGACATATATATATATATATATAGTATTTTAACTAGAGGCACTAGTCTATAAAAAGAGTAACGTAAAAGTAGTAAATAAATACACCCTTAAAAATTATAAGAATAGTAAATTACACGGAGAATATAGTAATAATAATAGTAATAGTAATAAAAATAAAAAGAATAATAATAATAATAGTACAATCCTTAATACTAATAAAAAACCTCTAAATTTAAATAAAGTTATTAAGGCTTTATACTATAAATATATTACACTTATTCTTCTTCTAAACTTAAAAGGTAAAAAGAAGTTACTTACTAGAGAGATAAATCTGCGATTTATAAAAAGATATAAGTAAAATTTTAAATAGTAATTACTATATAAACAAATCTTCTTCATAGGTACTAATATTAATATAAAAAGATTTAGTATTTTTATACAATTAATTATTTTATTTTTAATTTAGTAATATATATAATTATTTTTAGAATCCTTAATAGCACCTTTTAGCTAAACTTTATATTTATAAAATAAATATTTTAACTTTAGATTAATTTAGTACGAGGAAGTATACGTCTAAAATAAAAAAAATTATAAAAAAAAAAGTTAATATTTTAGTAAGTAGTCTCAAATCTAGATAGAATTTAAACTTTAAATAAAAAATCTTTATACTACTTTACTATTCTTTACTATATTTAGTAACTAGATTTTATAACTAATATAATAAAATTATTTAATTCTTATAATATTTAGCCTAAATCTAGTAAAGTAGTTAATATTATTATAATTTAAGTCTATTTATAATAGGTAATAGATTATTAAAATACTAGAATCTTTTAATCTTGTATTAATATACGTATTTAAAATAATGTATAGGCTGCTATTTTTAGGCGCCCTTTTATAAACGCCGTCTTTAAATTTATAACTTATATACGTTATAATATTAATCTATAGACTTTTACTTAACTTACTAATTTAGAAATTAATCTACTTAAAATAGATTTACTAATTATAGAGTTTTAAGAATAGTATAATAATGTTTTTACAAAATATATAATAAATATATAAAACTTTTAAAAAAGTAAAAGTAGTTAAAAATAAAATTTATAACTTTTATAAGTGGACTAACTTAAAATTAGAATATACTAAAAAAATAATAAAAAAAAGTTCCTTAAATTATAGGCTAAGTTTTGTAATATAATTAAGCCTAAAAATATTAAAAAATAGCTTAGCCTATTTACTTTTAAGTTTAATAAGGTAAAGTAGAAACTAGAACTTATTAAATATAGTTTAAAATAAAAACGCGCTACCTAACTACTATATAAATATTTTATAGATCTTATATTGTAAGAAAAGCTCAAATACTAAATTAATATAATTAAAACTTTAATTAATTTTTACCGCGTTCCGGGAGCTTAAGTAAAATATAGGCTAGTATAAAATTATAATTAGAGTATACTACTAATACTAAAACCTATATTAGAATCTACGCCGCAGCCTACTATTAAACTAAAACTAGTCCCTATTATAGTTAGTTATAAATAATATATCCTTTATATTTATAAAATAGAGTAATATTAAGACTTTTACTAATTTTAAAAAGAAAGGAAATACGTTAAGAAGTAATATCTTAAATAGTTTAAACTAAATAACTTAATTTCTTATTTAGATAAGTATTATAGGTAATTATAAATAGTGCTTTTTAGTTATCTATACTTTAAAAACAATATAATTATAGTCTATAGGACTTTACTATTACTATATATTTTAGAATAATTATATTATATCTTTAATACTAAATTTTAAAGTATAGGTTTTACTATTCATTATTTTTATAAAAAAATAGGATTATTATAAGTAGTATAGTATATTTTACTATAAGTAATAATATATTACATAGGTAAATATTAAGATAAATTTATAAAATTATAATATATACTTCAGGCTATATAACTTTTAGTTTAAGTAATCCCTATTAAGGCCCTTAGCTTAATAATTTTAAAATTTATTATTTTTATATTAAAGCTGCTATAGTAAAATATTTAGTAATATAATATAATTTATTATATTTTTACTATATCTAAAAGTGTTATAGTAATATTTAAACATTTAAAAATATTTTTTATTACCTAATATAATACGTAAAATTTTATTTTTTTATACTTAGTATTTTTTATATATTAAGGAAAGTAAATAATATATTCCTTAATAATAGAATAAGTATTCTATAAATCCTGCCTACTAGGTATAAAATGTTAAATAATAGTATTATTATCTATTAAATAGGTAGAGAATATCTCTTTTAAATATTTTTTATAAAGTTAAAAAAATACTACTTAATTATTACTTTTATTATATTTATATAATAATTTTCATAAAAAGCTATAGCTAAGTTAATAATGGTAAATTAAAATAATAAAAGTAATATAACTAATTAAATATATAATATAGAAGGGACTATTAAAATATAATTACTAGTAAAACCGGCTGTATCTTAAATATAGCCGTAATATAATTTTACTCTAGTTATAAATAAAAGCCTTATTATTCTATTTTATATAATTAGTTAAACATTATTAACCTCAGCACATAATTTATTATAATATAAAAAGGTACTTTATATTAAATATTATAATTATATATTTAAAATTCGTAGATCTATACTAAATATATATATATATATATATTAAGAAGTATATCTATATATAATATATTTAGAAAAATATTATATAAAATATTTATATATACGTTTTAGATATACTAAGAGTTTTATAATATTATAAAAGTAAAATATACTTAAAGATATTCTATAAAATGGCTAAATATTAGTAAATATTTTATATAAGATTTTTTTAATAAATTAGAAAGAAATAATTAATAAAAATAAAACTAATTATAGTTCTACACATAGTTCTAAATAATATACTATAAAAAATTAAGAAAATAACAAATTAGTAAACGTAGTATTATACTTTAATCTAATTATATTACTAAAATCTAAAAATAGTAATAGGGTCTTAAATACTATTTTTTTATATAATTACCTAAAGCAGCCATTTGCCAGCCCATTAAAAAAGAAATTATATTTTTTTAAACTAAAAGAGGCTAAAAGTATAACATACAGTAAGAGTTTTTAGTATAAAAATAGCCTCTTTTATTTTTATAATCTCTATTACCTAAAAAATTTTATTTTATTTATTTTAAAAAAATAAATAATGTAATTACAATTGTTGTTTATAAAATACAAAATTTTTTTTTAGGCTTTTTCTATTTAACTAACGAAACTCGCTAACCGTATATAAAATGTAAAAATATTTAATATAATTCTTTATAAAAATTTAATTTTTTTTTATAATATTTATACTTTTTTTATAGACTTTAAAGAAAGTTCTTTATAGTATTTAACCTATTTATTTATATTACCTAAGTAAAGTACTATATAATACCTTTTAAGTTCTTTTAGCTTACCTAATAAGTAAATATTTTAAGATTAATATTAATAAGAACCGGATTAGTGTCTAGTTCTTTTATTTATTTTAATAAGCTACTAATTTATTTTAAAAATTATATAGTATAATCTTTAGATACTATATTATTTTTTTATAGCTTAAGACTAAAGTCTAGAATTATATTAGTAGCTAAAACTAGCGAAGTATATTAGAGTATTTAATTAATATACTTTTATAGTAGTTTAGATAGTTTAAATATATTATATATTACCTTTTATACTTTTAAATTACTATTTATTTTAAAGTCACTTTAAGGGATCCTAAATTAAAAAACCTATATTATAAATATCTAGTATCTGAAATAGTCTAATAGAAAATAGATAATTAAATTCTTAAATAGGCCCCTAGTTTATTGAATTTAGTAAGTACGCTAGACTACTTTAGGTATCTTTATATTAGTTTACTTAAGTAAAGAAATTACTTATTAGTTACCCGAAAAGTAAAAGTACGCCTAGATTTTAATTTAGGGGTATAAATATAGTAAGAAAACTTTATTAAGTACTAAACTGTATACGTAATAATTAAAAGCTAACTTATAAGAGCTAACTTTAAAAAATAATATCTATTTAAATAGTTACTTAATTAAATAATAAATATACTAGTAGACTAGTAGTTAGTATTAAACTAGTAATCTATATTAGCGGGTACTTAGTAAGTACTATAAGGAGTAGGAAATATAACGTAGTTACCTACGCGTACTATATAAATAGTAGAAAAACTATATAGAAACTTTATAACTTTTTTATTATTAAAATTACCTAATTACTATATCTAATACTAAAAAGTTTAAATACAATCTACGCTTTACTATTAAGACTAATAAAATATTAAAAGATAAAATATAAGTAAACCCTTTATATAACCTCTATATAACTATAAATAAATATCTATATTTCTACGCTTTATAAATTACTAAATTAAAAATTAAATATATTAAATTATATAAAGGCGACTTTATCTAGCGTATATAGCGTATATACTTTTCTTAGCTAGATATAGTAGCCCTTACTATATTTAAAATTAATATTATTATCTAAGTATATAGTAATACGGCTATTTATAAATAGTATATAATTTAAGTAAACGTCCTTACTACCTTATATAATACTATTAATAGATTATTTTAAAAGTATATAATAATTATTATTAAGAGTGTAAAAGAGCTAGTATTATATTATAAAAATAAAATCTATAACTTTAAGCTATAGCTAAAGGAGGTATAAAGTATATACTTATATATACGTAAAAAGAGGGATAACTAGGTAAAAATAAAGGCGCAGAAAAGTCGCTAAGCTTAGGTACTTATAGTAAAGGTAAAGGTAAAAATAGATAAAAGTAGTAGTATATAATATTTTAAATTACCTAAGGAGGCTTAAATTAGTTATTAGTACTTTAAAAATTATTTTTATAAAGGGAGAGTTAAGAGTTAGTAAAAAGTTTATTATTATTAAGTTATTAAATATTAAAGAAAGCTACTAGTAACAGTAATAAAAAAACTTTATATTAAGAGTTTTAGCACTTTAGGAGGTATAATCTTATAAAATTAAATTAAACCGTATTAAATAGAAACTATTAAAGTAATAGTAGACTCCGTATATTAATATTAGTAAATAAAATACAGTTTTACACTTAGGTTACCTAAGTAAAGTAATTTTTTACGTCCTATTTAGGAGGGACTTATTAGTTACTATTATAGTAATATATAGATTTAGTTTTTAAATTTTAAATTTTATTAACGTTCTTCTACTAGTACTATAATATATATTATACTTTAAACTAGCTCTAATAAACGTTTTATATATTTTATAAACGTATCTCTCTATATACTAAAATATTATTAGTATATAAACTACTATATAATATAACTTAGTAAGAATTTATATTTTTAGTTTAATAGTTAATTATTAACTAATACTCTCTATACTTACGTAAAAAAAATTTTTAACTTTTAATACTTTAATTTCTATATATATATTAATTATACTTACTAAACTAAAATTATTTTTTATAATTCTTATATACGCTTATTTTTATAACTGTATTCAGGAGAATAACTTTTTTTAGCCTATACCTTTTTTAGACTAGTGTCTCGATGCTATACTTTACCTCTCTTTATATAATATATTAATATTAGTTATAGTTTCTGTATAAGTTATATACTATAGCTCTTTATAAATAGCTAAGATTTTTTTCTACCTAAAAATTACGTTTATATTATTACTTTTATACTTATATTACTAAAATAGTTTTTAGTAAATACTAAAATAGGCTCTATAGTAGTATAAAAATGTATTATATATTTTTAATAGTAAATTTTTTTAGTCCCTACTATATAGTGATATTTAAAAAAAATTAGTAAATCTAAGTATAAAAATATTTTTATACTATATTTTAAACCTTTCCGGAACTATATTACGTTAATTAAAAATATACTCTTTTACTATTTTTACTTTTATAATACCTACTATATCTATAAATTTAAGCTTAATTTTAGCCTTTAGCTTAATAGCTAGTAAAGACTATAATAGAATTAATAGCTATACTAGTACTAATAATATTTTAATGTTATACTTTTATCTAACTAACCGCGAGGAATTTATTAAAAAGATAAATATAGTTATTACGTTAGGGAATTTTTTAAAACCTCTAGTTATATTTAACGTTAACCTTTTTACTTAATTAAATAAAGATATATTTAACTATACTATAATAAGACTAATTATTTTATAGAGCGTTAATAGTACGTATAGTATAGATTATTTTATATTCTCTACCCTAACCATTCTTAATTAATAGAAGTAATTTATTAATTTATTAAAATAAAATTTGTTATACGGTAGTTAGCTTATTATATATACTTATTATATAGAGAGATTATTTATTTAATTAAAGTGTATAGATAAGATATAGTAAATTTGAAAAAAAAATTTTACTTTAGTTTTTAGTATATATAGTTACTCCTTTTAAATAAAAAATTATTAAATAAATTTAATACCACTTTTACTGTAGTAGTATATTTTAATTTATAATAATACTAAATACTAAACTTACAGATACAGCGTTATTAATAAAAAAAATAAATTATAATATAATATACTAGTATCCTTTAGACTTAGTAGCTAGACGTAATAAAATATACTATTTAATGTCTTTATAATACCTATCCCTTATTAAAATTAAATATTCTATTTTAGATAAAATTTTAAGTACTAGGACTAGTCTAAAGTATTAGTATTAATACTAATAGCCTAAAATAGACCTTAATAAAACTAGTTTTTTATTTTACTATAAGTATTAAAGGACTAATATTAAATTATTGTAGCGTTAAAATACTTATTAGGTATAAAAAGTTATTTATACTAAAATACACGTTTTTAAAATACTATTAAAATATTTTATATTAGAACTTGCCCGTTTATTTCTTACTATTTTATTTATATAATTATTTTATATACGATTTATTATCTTAATTTTTAGTCTATAGCTTTTAGTTTACTATTTTTTTTCTATTTTTTTATATTTCTATATAATTTTATATACTAAATAACTACTCTATTTTACTTTTTAACTTTGCCTGCCCCTTATATATATCTTATTTCGTAAGTAATAGTTAGAATTAAATTATTATATACTAAAAAGTTATAAAAGTTTATATCTAACTAGTTACTCTTTATTACTTAAATAAAATCTATCATTGTCTTTATAATTAGAAGTAAATAAATTTCAGTCTTAGTAGTACTAGCGCTTTTATAATTAAAAATAAAAAATACCTATTATACTTTCTAAGTTTAGAGGCTAAAAAGGGTATATAGTAAATATATAGCTATAATATTTTTTATTATAATATAATAAAATATAAATAATAGTACTATAGTTACTATATAATTTATTCTTTTTATTTAGATAGCTCTTTTTCTATGCCTGAAACTTTTTATTAATTATTTATTTTACGCTTTTTCGCATTTAGTATAATATAATAATAATACTAATAATTTAATACTACTATTAGCGAGCTGGTATATATTTATATATAATAAAAATAATAATTAGTTAAAATAGGCCTTAGTTTACTTTTAGATTGTAAAATAAAAAATTTAATATTTTATATATAATTTTTTACTTTAATAAAATTCCTAATTCTAGACTTCTTTAATAATAAAATTATAGTTATACTTTTAAAATTTAACTATTCCTATATATAACGTTTCTTTTAATATAGTAGCTAATATTAGTTAATTTAGATTTATTAGTTAAAACGTATAGCATTAATAGTATTAATATAAATTTTTATTTAAGAAATAAAACTCTAGATAGGTTTAATTAATTTAAATCTTTTAATCTCTAAGTTAAAATAATTAGTAAGAGAGTATTTTTATAAAGGTCTATTTTAATTAAATATTACTATATCTTAATTATACCAATCTCGTATAAATGATTACTAGGAATATATAAAATTAAATAGTAAAATAAAAAGTAAATTTTTTTTTATTATTTAATTTAAAATATTCTAACTAAATATCTAAATAGACTTTTTTACGCATAAGCTTACTTTCTTACTTAGTTTTTAAATTATATATTAAATAAGTAGTGTTAGCTATTAATTTAGTCTATAACTTAAAGCTTATTTTAAAAGTGAATACAAATTTCATACTTTTTTTTTTAATTTTAAAATTAAAAGTATGGTATTTATTTTATCTATTATAATATTTTTAAAATATATTTAAAGGTTTAGTATATAAAAGTTTATATTATATATATATTCCCTCTTTTAGGGTTATTACCGTAACGTTACGCATTTCTAGACTAGATATTTAAACTTCTACTATATTACGTAATTAATTAACTCTTAATAAGCTTTTTATATAGCAACTATAATAACTTTTTTACTAGTACTAATAACCTATAACCTTTTTAGAGAAATAGTAATTAAAGTATTAAAATATAATATAGTACTCCCTATAGGAGTCCTTAATTCTCTTATAATAATTACTAACTTTTTTAATAGTGAGCTTCTATAACTACCTTATAGCGCTATAGTATATTCTCCTCTTACTACCTACTACCTATTTTAAAGTCTTACTCTTATATATACGCGTATTTTCATACTTAAATAATTTAAACTACTTTAATAAGCTTTTTTTACTAAAGTTTTACTTTTTTTATTACTCTAAAAAAGTTTTTTTTTTATTATTAAAATACTACTATTACTACTACTACTACTACTACTACTACTACTACTACTACTACTACTACTCTCTATTTTAAATAAAAGAGTTTTACCTTTTTATACTATTATACTATACAGTCTACTATATTACTATATAAGTTAAAGTAAACTTCAACGTCCTTATAAGTATTATTAAAATTAAAAATTATATTTATTTTAAGTAAAAAGAGCCGTATTAAGATTAAATTAGAATTAAAAACGTTAACTAAAGAATTTAGCCTATTACGTAGACTAGCCCTTTATAAAGCGTTAAGGTAGAAGTTAAAATAATTTTTAATATAACCTAACTAGTTTTTACTATTAGTAAAAGCCTATACTATATACTAGGGATTACCTAGTCTAATTTTTAGACGCTAGTGTAGAGTTAAGATTATAAATATAATTAAATATTTTAAACTTTATATATATACAAAGTATTTATAAAAAGAAAAAAAAACTATTATACTTACTATTTTAAACACGCTATATATAGCCTATAATTCTATTTTACTTAAAATAGTAGTTTATATTGTTACTCTGTTTAAGATATAGGGGGGTAATATTAGGAAAGAGTAATTAAAAAAGTTATCTTTTTAAAATAATATAACTTTTTAGTTATAAGGCCTAAAAATACGATAATAATAATATTTTAAAGAGAAAAACTAGCCTATCTAATTTACCCTGATAGAGGCTGCTTACTAAGGGGTTTAGGAATAAAAAAAATTAGTAAATATAGAAAATTATTAGAGTTCTATTATAGGCTATTATAACTTTTTATTTAACTTATAAAACTTTTTCGATATATTAAGTATAAAGGCATGTATATACTCCTCCTTTTTTGAAACCCCTTTTGGTCGCCCCGAGCTACTACAGCCACACTATTTGTTTGATTAGTATACAAATATATTAACTTATAAAATTGGCTAGTATTTATATATATTATAATAGTTTCTATAATATATAAGTATATAAAATATTTTTATATATTTATATATTAATTATATAATTATATGTAAAGGTTACTTTTTTAAATTTTTAATAATAAACTGGTAATAATAAATTACTAGTATTTAGTATAGTAGCCCTTAGCTTCTATAACCGCGTTAAAATAGTTAGAGAGAGATAAAATATAGTTATTAATAACTTCTTATAATATTTTATACTACTTCTTATTATAGTAATAACTTTTTTAAAGGCCTTTATACTCTTTAAACTAGATCCTACTCCTAAATTAGTCTTTTTATTTTTATTTAGTCCTGATTTTAAATAGCCCTATATATTTTTTTATAGGGGCTAAATCAGGACTATAGGCTAGGTATGGAAATAGTATAATTTTATTATTTTTAAACTAGTTTAAAACGTCTGTTATTTTATAAACAGGTATATTATCTTATTAAAATTACTAACCTAAATTAATATTAATATAATATAATAATAATATATATATATATATTATTATATTAATAAAAGAACTAAAAAACCTATTAAGTTACTTATCCCTTTTTATTAAGGGTTTAACTTTAGGTATAACGACTTTCTTTATATAGTCCTTACTAGTATAAGAAGTAAACGAATTAGATATTTTAATAAATACTAAATTATTTTTACCTCTAAACTAAATTGCAACCGAAACTTATAGGGTAAGGTCTTGGCCTAGAAAATAATTAATATAATTAATATTAAAAAACTATAACAATAACTTAAAAATTATTAAAAAGTTATATATTTTAATATTTTAAAAAGTAAAATAACTTACTTTGTAATTAGCTAATAAACAGTTCTTTTCTAACTCTATTATTACCCCTTTTTCTATAATATTATTTATTTTATTATCCCCTTTGTATTGCTAACTGATTAAAAAATATAATCTTTTTTAAATTTATATTTTTTATATTTTTTATATTATCTTTAGCGTATTTTACTATTTTTTTTAGCGTTTTCTTTCTTTATTATTAGTTTTTTTTTACTTATATTAATAGAGTAACCCTCCTTTTTTAAAGTCCTTTATAACTATTTTTTTTATAATATTTAGACTATTTTTTATTAATAGATTTTTATTTTCTTTTTTAGGACTTCTAGTTAAGTCTCTATTAATAACCCTTTTATCTCTTTTAGATAACTTTTTTATACCCCCTATATAAACTTTTTTTGTATTATAATTATTTTTATTTTAATTTTTAATACGTTATATAGTATTATAAATACTATTATCTAACTTTTATAAAGTAGTAGTTATTAAAGAAGGAGAAGTATTTACTTTTAAAAGTAAATTAACTTTATATTTAAGTTTTAAAAGAGTTAGAGCTATTGTAAGAGAATAGGAGTTTAAGTTTATAAAAGTTAAAAGATAATAGTATATACTATAATATTAATAATATATTACGTAAGTAGTAATTATATAAGCCTTACTACTATTTTTATAATTAACATAATTTTATTATTAGATTACTAATATAATTCGAAAATTTAGTTACGTAATCTAGACCAGGCCTAAAACAGTATAGTTAAACTTGTAGTTAAATATATTTACTAACTAAAAAGTTATAGGAACCTAAAAAAGAATTTAAAAAATTATTATGTTTATATAATTTTAATTTATTATAGGTAATAAATATACTGTGACTAAAATTATAATAATAATCTATATAGTTTTCTCTTAAGAACGGTGTTATTATCGTATTTTTAGGCCTTATAACTAAAACGTTATATTATTTTAAAAAAGGTAACTTTTTCGATTACTCTTTCCTAATTTCACCCCCCTGTAAAGGCTATACTCTTTTTTATATTATATAAATTTTATTTTTCTTTTACTATAAGATTAATACTACGTACTTCTACTATAGTAGTTCTTAATATTTAACTAAAAGACTACACTTTTACTAGCTAAAAAGAATCTAATACGCTATTTTAGTTTTAGTTCTCTTTTTTTATATATACTAAATTAGGTCTTTACTTAAACTTAATCTAGTTTCAAGGGGATATAAGCTATAAATTATTATATATTAGACTAAATTATAAGACGTAGCTAGTAAAGTAATAGTAAAATTTTATACCTATATATTATAATAAAAAATAGATTTACGTTTTTTATTTTTTTTTAGTCTATATACTATTCTATCTAGAGCGATAATGCTCCCTTTATTAAAAAATAAAATATTTTTATAATTAATATAATATATATTTGTATATTAATCGAACAAATAGTGTGGCTGTGGTGGCTCAGGGCGACCAAAAGGGGTTTCAAAAAAGGAGGAGTATGTGCATGCCTTTATACTTAATGTGTCGAAAAAGTATATAATTAATATAAATAAATAGGTTTAGGGATAGAGTAGGCTCAGTAATAGATATTAGAGTAGAAAAAAAATAGTAAATTAGTATTTTAGCTATATTAAATTACCTATACTAAAAACTTATAATAAGAAAACTACAAAGACGTAAAATAAAAATTATAAATAATAAATATAAATATAAAACACCCCGAAACAGTGTATAAAAAAAAATTAAAATTAAGTAAAAAGAAGATATTTTAAAAATTAAAATTGAAAGTTATTTAAATTAAACTTAACTAATATTATTAAGTTACTACATTTATATAAAAGTTATATTAATAGTATTATATTCTTTTATAGTAAAAGAAATAATATAATAAAAACTAGGTAAGTTCTATAGTATATTAGCTAATTATTAAAAATAGGTTTTTAATTAGTAGCTAAAAATAAAATAAAAGAAATAGATAGGTAGGGCGTAAAAAAGAGTAAACTGCTTAATAGTACATGGGCCGGGGTTAAATTAAAAAATTAAAAAAAAAGGAAGAAAGTTTAGTAAAAAAAAACTAAGTATTTTATAAATATTAAAAGTAGTAGGTTAATAGGGTAAAAAGTAATATCTAATATAATTAAGTATAGGAACTATACTAAACCTAAAAAAAAAGTTTCTAAATAAATATTAGAGTAGTTTACTTAGCTATTAAATAAAAAAAATTATTATTTTTATTAATCTTTAAAATAGAATATAGGAAGTATATACTGTAAATATAAATCTTATACTTATTTTTATAGATAGGCGTAAATATTCGCGGTGTATATAGAGCGCTAGTTAAAATACTAATATTTTAAATAATTTTTTTCTTAACTATATTGCGTAAGTTAATTAAAATAATATAAATATAATTAATAATATTACTTATAATTTTAATATAAATATTTTCGTAAATAATACTACTTAATTATAAAATAATATCTATCTTATAGTAATAAGGTATAAAGGGGTCTAAAATTACTATTTATATAAATTTTACTTTCGGGTATAGTAGTATAGGTAGGATAATAAATACTATTATGTCTAGTCTAATATATTTAATCTTCTTTTTATATTATACTAATCTCGATCTACTATCCTAAAATTAGTAACTAGGAAATTTCTTTTTAAGACTTACTAGTTTATTTTCTATATATTAGTAATATATTAGGCTACGTAACTACGCGGCCGGATGGCCTAAAGTATATACGAGTCTAGTAATACTAGTTAAGGGTTATATATATATACTATTCTGCGCTAGAATATTTAGTTATAAATTATTTTTACTTTTTATAAATTATATAGGCTAGCAGCATAGAGCTAGGTTATTATATAATACTTTTTTTTAGTCTACACTTATAATTACTACTAGTAGATATTTTTAGTATTAACGTTCTAAATAAAAAATAGCTTAATTTCTAAGGGCTATCTAAACTAAATTTATAGATTCTTAACTACGCTAGCGATAATAAGAATATAATAACTTTAAATTATTTTTTATATATAATAAATTTTATTTCAAATTATATTATTGTAAATATTTTAAATATTTATTATAGAATAATTTATACTAAGTATTTATAATAGGCTTTATTATATTTATATTAGTATTATTATACTTTAATTATTTTATTATTAACTATAAAGAAGAGAGGATTTTATTAGTTATATATCTTACTATTTTAGATAAACTTAATATAAATAGAAAAATTTCGTTTAATACCAGTTTAAAGTTAATAGTTAGCCTTAAAAAATTTTTAAATTAATATATATACTTTTATAATATTAGTAAAACTCTTCTTCTATTATAAAGATTATTTATAATAGACTTAGGTTTACTATTAGTAAAAAAGGTATAGTTACTAAAAAGAGTTATATTAAAAAACTAAACGTATACTACTACTAACAGAATATATATTTAATAAGATTATAACCCTAATTACAGCTATGCTAAAAAAGGGTACTTATATTTTTATTAGTATTTTATTTAGACTATATCTTTAGTAAATTAAAGTACTAATACCTCTAGCTCTAAAATTAATATATTCTTCCTCTTAGACGCTATTAGATATTAATACTAATAAATATATTTTTCTAGAAACTCCGGAAATAAAACGGGTACTATTATAGTATAAAAACTACCCGCTACTTAAAATTTAATATTTTTATATTTTAGCTGCGTTTTATATTTTATAGTATTATCTATTATTATTATATTAATTTTCTTTACTATTAAACTAATAGCTAGCCAAAACCCCCTATAAAAGCTATAGAAAGTTAATATAGTAAATTAAGTCTACTTAATAAATATAGCTTAACGTTATATTATTAATAAAAGCTAGCTAATACAATAATACCGCGTCTATAAATTGCCCCCTAAGACCTATAGGTCTATACTAATACTATTTTTATTTACTACCGCTTAAGGAACCGCTGTTATATCTTAGGCTAATAAAGTTAAAGTTTTATAGTAAACGTTAAATTATTTTTATTAAAATAATAATAGTATATATAAAGTTTCTTATACGTAATAGTATATATATATTACTTACTTATTATTAGCTAAATATACGCTAAGAATAGATAATTTTATATTTTAATTAAGCCCTTTTTAAAGCTCTATTACTTTTATATATTAAGGCGCCTTACTCTCTAGTTCTATTTTACGCTTTTTTAATACTAATATATCTTTTTTTATATTATTTACTATAGTTTTAAAATTTTACTTAAATCTTTTTATTTTAATACGCTACTAAATACCCTAGCCTAAAAAAATAATGAAAATAAGTAGTATAGTAGTAATTTAATAAATTTAAAAATTTTTTTATATTACTTTACTCTCTTTACTACTGCTTAAAATATTAAAACTATTATTATTATTTCTACTATACTACTAATTAAATATACTTATACTAAAATACCTATAATAAAATTTTTTTAGAAGAAAACTATAAAAATAAATATTAAAATTTTTATGAATATACTATCGTATCTAGAGGCTATACCTAACTAAATATTAAGTATATTATTTATTTATATAATAAAATTATAGATTACGTTTAGCTATAATACTATTTATTCTTAAATATTATTAATAATATTTATAACTACTTTTATAAATGTTAAATTATACTCTAAAAACTTTTTAAGCTTATGGTAAACTACTTATTATTTTAGTAAATATAGGTAAAATTAATTTAAAAGTTTTAGCGTAAATACTAAGTATTTTATATTTTAATTAAGTAATTATAACGTTAATAGAAATTGTGTACTATAAGTATTAATATATATAATACGTTTCTTAGCTTTAGCTTTTAAGTTTATTTTTCTTTTATTAGTTAGAGAGTAGATACTTTATTTAACTTCTATAACCTTAAATATTTCTTATTTTAATAGTTTTGTCTATAAGCATTTTATAGTTAGTAAATACTCTTATTTAATATATATAATAGTCTAGTAATATAAAAGATAGTAATAGTAAATAATTTTAGTCGTAAAATACCTTATAAAAAAAATTTCGTAAAATAGATACTATAAATTTAAATTTAAATTACTTTATATATTACTATTACAGACGATTTTCTATATTTTGTTTTTATATTTTTACTTTTAGTTGAATAAGAACCTTTATGTTATAGAAGAGGGCTATAGTAATATAAAATTTTAAATTATATAATAAAAATAAACGATAATCTATAATCTCTCGTTTTTAAAAAGTCCCTAAAAGAAATACTATAAAATTTTTATTTATAAGCGATAATTATAGTATAGAAAAAAACCTTATTAATATATTTTAATTTTATATTATCTACACTCCTAAGCAGAAGTATAAAAGACTTATCTATTTTTTTATATTTTATTTTTATTTTATTTTACTTTACCTACTAATATTATAAACTAATAACGTTATTATAAACTTAATATATAATTTAGAGTAATATTTTTCTATTTAATGCCGTGCTAAGCTTTTATATTACTTATTAAACTTTTTACTAAAATAATAATACTACCTAAAGGCCTACTAGTAAAGTAAGTTACGTATATACCCGGCTTATCTAGTAGCCTTATAAGATAAAAAAAACTATATTTACTATTTTTAGTATTTACGCCGCCTATAGTACCTACCTCTTAATTAGTAATACTTACTAAATAAAAATAAAAGCGTATACTTATTTAATACTATACGTCCTAGTAGACCCTAAAATTTATATTTAGTTCTTTTTTTTTATTTTAAATTTTATAAGCGTACTAATAGATCTATCTTCTTTTATTAGCTTATATTTAAGATTATAATTACCTTAAGTTTCTTAAATTTACTTTTAGCTCTTTTAATAATACTAAGTCTGTTAGCTCTTCTCTATTAAATACCTACTTTTATATAACTTTAATTTTATTAGCCTAGAATTTATTTATATAAAATAGTATACTAAGAAGGTTTATAAAATAAAAAAGAATAATATATTTAAAAAAATTATTTTTTACTAAAAGTTTACGTACGCGTAGGTTAGCGTAGAATTTATTAATAAGTAGTATATAGATAAATAGTTTTAGTTAATTTTAGATTTTATACTAGTTTAAAGTATTACTATTACTAAAAATAGTTAGTATAATAGGCGGTAAATTAGTAACCTATTTAAAATTAGTACAGTAATAGGACGTTTTAAAAATAAAAAAAACCTATAGAGATATAATACAATAAAATACTTTAAATAAGTAATAATATAGTATAAAGTATAGGACGGATAGCCAGACTTACTTAAAGACTAAATATTTAGTTATATAAACTTTATGTAACTGCCTAATAACTCTATTAGTTTTAAAATTCGCACGCCTAGTAATCCCTAAATTAATTAATTACCTTATATATAATTATAAGCAGTACTCGCTAATACCCTTAAAGATAATTATAAGTAGTTACTAATTTATAAATATAAATTAAAATATAAGTATACTACTGTGTTTAGTAAAATAACTATAGCTCTTACTAAAAAGATAGAATATAACTTTTAAAAATTTAAAATTTAAACTATTTATATATAGCCTCGTTAGTATTATGTAAACTATTTAGTATTTATTAAGTTCTTATTATTATATTGTGCCGCGGCTTTATAAAGCTTACAAAGTATATTAATTAATATTATATATATTAGTAAAAGTTATATACTAAACAAAGATACCCGCTTTACTTTTAAAAGTTAGTAAAGTTATAAAATATAGATAAAATACCTACGTTACGTTCTTAAAAACTAATTAAAATATTAGGAAAGTAAGAGGCTTATGTTATAATTACTTATAAATAATTACTTATAATTTTTTAACTAGTTTATACTTCTTTTTAGAATATTTAGACAGTCTTTAATTAGAATTACTAATTTAGTAGAGAATTTAGTTATCTTTAAGTAATTTATAATAAAAGTTTTAATTATAAGTTTCTTTAACCTAATTATACTTTATATAGTTTTATTTAATATAAGTTATATATCTACTATTTATTATTATATTACTACGCTTTAATAAAGTCTATATCCTCTTTCTTCTCTTTTTAGAGAGAGGAGTTAAGAATAGCCTTACGAGTAGTAGAAAATATATTATAAATTATAATATCTTCTAATTTCTAGTAGGTAGTTTAGTATTTTAATTAAACCTATTACCTTAGGAATATATTAGCAACTTATAGTAGTATTATAGGTTAAAAAATAATAATAAATATAAACATAGTAATAAATATACTAAAAATAGATAAAAATTTTACGTAGTTAAAAAAACTACTACCCTACTTTAACTAAGACTAATTATATAGTATATTATATTACGTAGTATACTTATATTTTACTATAGTAAGTATTTTCTCTATAAAAAAAAATCTAAACCTATTATAATATTTTTTTAATAACGTATTTTATAATTAAGCCGACTACTTAAATAGATTATCTATTTTTTATTAAAAAAATTCTAAAACTACTTTTACTAGAAAAACTTAATAAAGTTTTAGTATTATTCTATAAAGATCTAACTAGTTATAAGATTATTATTTTATAGCTTATACTAAATTTATATTAATAAAAAATATTACACTTAGCTTTTACAGTAGGGAAAAATATTTATATATTTTTAATTTTTAGTAAATAGTAACTTAGAGATTAAAAGTACCTTTTATACTAATATAAGTACCTACTAAATTAATCCCGGTTATATAATAGGTCGAACTAAAATTTAAATTTAAAATAGTTTTTTTTATATATTTTATCTTTACAAGTTACTATACTTTAATATTATATTCTAAATTAAGTTTAAATACTTAAATTTTAACTGCTAAAAACTATATTTAGATATTAAAAGCTTATAAAATAAAAAAAATTATTTTAATAATAGATATATTCTTTAGTCTTAGCCTTAGCTTTCTAAAATACTACTCTACTTAGGCCTTAATTTATATAATAGCTCTTAACGTTATTTTATTATTATTATTTATTATCTTCTTATCGAACGTATCCTTTTATTAAACTAATATTATATATTTAAGTCTGCCCTGCTTTTAATATCCTCTTAATTTAAAAATATATTAATAAATATCCTAATTTACTTTGTGGGAATCTAAAACCTAAAACTAAAAATTATAAAAAAAAATAAGAAATATTGTAACTACTAAAATATAGTAAGTTATAGATTATAAAATAATAATATAGATATTAAAAATTAATATATAAAATACTTTTAGTATTAAAACCTTTTCTTTATATGTTAAAAAGCGGCTACTTCCCTGTTAGACCTACTAAAAACTATTATTATATTCTCGCGTATAGGCTCTATATCTATAAATATAGCTAGTAGTAGTTATATATACTATACTAGTAAAATAGTACTATATACTATTATTAAAAGCTTTATAATTAATATACTAGAAGTAGTATTTTTACTATTATATTTAGAAAGGGTTAAAATGGGATTTATAGAGTAAAAGAAAAATAGTACTATAAGTATTAAAAAAAGTTTATAAAATTACTTAGAAATAGTTAAAAACAATATAAAGAAAGAATAATCGTAGGTTTATTAATTAATAAAAAAAAGATTAGGTAGTAAAAAAAAAAGGGTTAAAGTAGACATAATAAGAAAATATAATAAAATATATACTTAATTACTATTAATAGTAATAAGTATTAATAATACGTAATTATTTTATTAAATTATTTTATTTAATCGTCTACTATTATATAATAATTAAAGTTAAACTATAAGATTCTTTACTAGAAGTAGCTTTAAATATATTATAAAATACTATAGTAAATATAGATAAATAAATATAAAAGTATTATTATACTAACTTACTATAGTTAAAAAGGGTAGTATAGTTACTACTTTTATATTTAAATTAAACTTTTATTTTAGGTAGACTTACTAAGTATACTTGGTTTAGCTACTATTATATAGTCTCCTAATTTTAGGTAAAAAACTAGTTTTAGTATGAATAGTATAATAATAGCTACTATAACTTTTATATAAGTCTCTAGTTCTAAAATATAAATATATAATACTATAATTACTACTAAGCTTAAAAATATAAATACTATTAAATAAAATATTATAGTTATATAAGGGTATACGCTTAGTTATTCTACGTATAGCCTACTAATAAAAATATAGCTAAATAATTTTTACTCGTTATATTAGATACACGTCTAATTTAAATTTTATTTTTTTTAAAGTCTACTAGTCTATAAGATATATTTCTCTTTTTTTAATATATTTATTTCTTTATAGAGCTAAGACTTTATAAATAGCTAAGATCTTCCTTATAAGTTATATCTTAATTATAGCTAAGTATAAGTAGTATCGCTTTATACCGTATCTAAATAAAATATACTCTTTAATTTAGAGCTATTATATTACTTTATTAATATTACGCATAACTATATATAAAGTTAATACTTATTTAATTAATTTACTACTAATCTACTTTTTTACTATTATTTTTATACTATTTATTTATATCTAAAAGATTTTAAATCTATATAGTATTAGTATACTTATTAATTTTCTCCTCTATAGCTTACTCTATTAGAGTAAGCCTATTTTTTTTTAGCTATTATAGCTATACTTTTTAATAATTATTTAAAAAAGAAGATGTTAATTCTAGATATACTAGTAATTATTTTTATAAAAAAAATCTTCTCTTACCTACGTAAGTAGAAGGCCTTAATAATAATAAATAAATTTATAAGTTTACTTTTTTAAAATTTTAAAGTATAGTGTTAGGAGTTTAAGTCTTTATTATTTATTAATAGCTTTTAGTTTAGTTTTTATACTTTTACTAATAATCTTACTTTTTTTCTTTATATACTTAATATTACTATTAATAATATTAGCGATTTAATTATACTTATAGTAGTAAAATAGGTTATTTATAGTATTATTAATAATAAAAATTATTATAATCTCTACTTTAGTAGGTTTAGTATTAGATATAGCTATTAGCTTTTATAAAGTTATAGTTAAGATATTAGTAAAAAAAATAAAAATATAAAATATTAGAAAAAACGTTTTTATAAATTACTATTTTTAGCGATAGTATTATAGTTAATATTTACTTTTATTAAATATTTATCTCCGCTTTAATAGTAGACTGCTTTTATATTTTTATTTAATACGTCTTTTTATTATAATTAATATATTATTATTAATACTGGTTATTATATAATCTGTTTAGATTAGTAATAAAAAAAAGAAAAACCTAAAACCTTCTAAGTAGAATGGCCTAAATAATTTAATATTCTATAGCTACTACTTCTTACAGTGGCTAGTAACGCTATAGTAGGCCTTAGTTAAGTAGAGTAAAATAGAAAACCCTATAAAAATTTATATAAAATTTAGGAGCCTAAAAGGGGGAATACGCTAGTTTAACTATTAGAATTAATAGTACAACGCCTAAGATAGCGTATTATACGCTAATATTAAATAATACTAAAACTTTAACGCGATATAATTCTACTAATATAAGTTTAATTAAGGCCATACTTATAGCTATTAAATTACTAAAACCTAAAGAATTAATTAATTACGCGTAGATTATAAAAAGCTTTAGTATTAAATATATAACGCTTATATAAAAATATTAAATCGTTTTAACCTTACGTAATATTAAGATAAAGAATTAATAATTTCTCTATCTATAATTAAAATAGAAGCTTATATAATATGTAAAATATTTAATTAATTAAAGTCTATTATTAATTTCTTTACGTTTATTTATAAAAGCTATATTAATTTAGTGTATACTACGTCCTTACTTATAATATAGAAGTAGGTAAAAATTAAAAACACTATAACTAAAGTCTATTAAATATAAAATTTTTTTAAATATTATAGCTAGTAGAGTGATAACTTAAGCTAATAACTTATTAGACTATAGCGGCAACGACGGCGAGGTAATAATTATAAAATAGTAATAGTTTATTACGGGTAAAATTATAAAAATAAAAACTATGTGCAGTATATTTAAAATAGTAAATATAGTAGCTTTCGTTCCTTTTTATAAATACTATATACTTAAAGTCTAAAAATTTTTTATTATTATTATATCTACAACGTTAGTATTTTACCGTTTAATAATTAGTTTACTAGGTAACCTCTAGCGTAGGGTACAGGCTTTTATTAATAGTAATAACTAGTTAGATTATATTAAAAACTATTTTAACTTTTACCTTAACTCTGTATAAGGGGCTAGCCTATTTAATAAACTAAATCCTTTAATTAACGTTTTTAATTCTAATTTAATTTTAACTAATTTAATTTTAATACGCCTTTTTTTACTTAAGATAAATATAATCTTTAATGTTAATAATACCTATAAGGGCGTTAAAGTCTACTTTAAATTATATAGTAATATAGTAGATTTTATAGTAATATAGTTAATTATATAGTATAATAGTATAAAAGAAGTAAGGCTCTTTTATTTAAGGTAGTGAACAGTAGTAGTAGCAGCAGTAATAGTAGTAATAGTAGTAGTATTTTAATAATAATAAAAGAAAACTTTTTTAAAGTAATAAAGAAAGTAAAGCTCTATTAAAAAAAAAACTTATTAAAATAGTTAATATTATTTAGGCGCGGAGATATACGTATGTATAAAAATAAAGTAAGTAGTAAATAGTAGGCTAGTTAAATGGGTTGGGGTTAGGTCGGGGTTAGGTTGCCTAACCCAAGTCTGGGTTACTAAATAAATTACGTATTATATAATATATAATACTAAAAATAGTTTTATATATAAATTGTGGCGTCTTTACGGCTCTCTACTATAAATAATAGTTATTACCTTATATCCGACTGTTAAGTTAATCTTTTTCTAAGTAATATAGATAGTATTAAAAAGCTACTATTTACTTATATATAATATAGTCCTCTAAATCCTCCGCCTATTAATATATAAACGCCTACTAATATTTAGGCGTATACGTATACGCTTATATAAAATAAACTTATACCTATTTATTTTTTTCTCCCCTTAACGCGTAGTAGCTATTATATTTATTTTAATAGCTACTACTACGTTAAGTACCTCCTATAACTATCCGCTATCTATTATCTCTAGTATAAAGTCTATTTTTTATCCTCTAACTATTTTTTTTTTATATAATATTAATATAAGCTATCGTAGTTTATTATTTTATAGTATAACTAGACTAATATTATAATTATTATCTATAGCGTACCGTATCTAGACGTACTATACTAGTAAGTATAACTTAATATCTTCCCCTACTATAATTACTACCTTATACTTATCTCTTTAGTCGGCGAGTAAGCAGCGGGTAGTATTATAGTATCCCCTTTCTAGTACGTTAAGGGCTCCTACGTATACTAGTATACTTAATAGGTACTTTATAGCTACCTCTACTACTTATATATAAAGGTTATTATTAGGTGTACTTTTATAGATAGGTATATAAGGTATAGTCGTCGTAGTCTTATTTTTAATAATAATACGTAAAGTTACTATTAGTATATCTATAAACGTTAGCTAACTCTATTTTATAAGCTACTAAAAATAAACGCTGCGCTGGTATCTACGTCGGTATTTATATTAATATACTAAACCCTATTATATAATAACTTTAATAATAATAATAATGCGGTAGAGTAGGCGTATTATAGTATAATAGTACTATAGTAGTCTAGCCTAAAGAAAAAAAAATAGAGGTAATAGTAGCCCTCTACTAGTATACTAAACTTTTATATACTAAGCCTTACGCTAAGTTATATATTAAACTATACGCTAAGCTATATACTAAGACTATAAGTTTAAGTACTATACTAACCTAAATAAAAATATTTTTAGTAGTCCTTATATACGCTTATTTTTATAACTATATCCGGGGAAACAACTTTTTTTAGCTTATACCTTTTTTAAACTAGTGTCTCGGCACTATACTTTACCTCTCTTTATATAATATATAAATCTAGTATTATATTAATAGTATATTAAAGTTTTAGATTTATAGCTCTTATATTAGGTAAGCTATTTAAGTTTAAAAAAGTAATATAGTTTTTAAAAATTTAAAAACTATTATTTTAATTAAACTAACTTACGTAATATAAAGGCTATTAATCTAAAAATTTAATATACTGTACATATAGCACTAAATTTATATATAGAATTATTTGCATTATTATAAGTTATATATTAGCTAAAATATTTAGTAATCTAGAGAGTAAGCCTAGTGTAACCCAACGCTTAGGTTAGCATAGATTACTCTCTGGGTTACTAAATAAATTATGTATTATATAATATATAACGCTAAAAATAATTTTATATATAGATTTAGTGCTGTATCTATAGCATATTATTATTTTAGTTTAATAGACTTTATATTACGTAAGTTAGTTTAATTAAAACAAAATTTATTAAACTTTTAAAAACTATATTACTTTTTAAAACTTAAATAACTTACCTAATATAAAAGCAATAAATGTAAAACTTTAATATACTATAAATAAAATACTAGATTTATATATAAAACTATTTTTATTATTATAAGTTATATATTAGCTAAAATATTTAGTAACCCAGAGTTGGGTTGGGCAACCAAACCCGGCCCAACCCTAACCCATTTAACCAGCGTAGTAAATAGTAAAAAAAGGATATACTATAGCGCTATAAGGTAGTCGTGTAAAAACTTACTATTAGAGAGTTAGTAGTTATTATAAAATATTTATATATTAATCGAACAAATAGTGTAGCTGTAGTGACTCGGGGCGACTAAAAGGGATTTTAAAAAGGAGGAGTATATGCATACCTTTATTTTATTATAAAAAATTTAACGAATTCTATAGGAAGTACTATATTATATTTTAATACTTTAATTACTATTAAAAAGATTATAGATTATTAGCGCTAGCAGAACAGTTATTATAGTTATTATATAAAAAGTTTATTAAAATAAGTTAGCGTTAATAATTACGTAGAAAAAGTTTAAATAGTTAGTTTAGGGTCGCGTAACATTACGGTAATAACCCTAGGAGAGGGAAAGTCTTCTATTTATAAAGGTAATAATATAAAACTTTAACTTATATATTATAAATAAAACGCTTAGAGATTATTAGATTAATTACTTTATATAATATTATATTAAATAGCTTATCTATAAATAAATAATTAATATAGATAATTAATATTATAAAACTAATTAAAAATTAAAATATTATCTCTATTTTAGCCTTCTAAAAAATAAAATTTATTAATATAATATTTAGCTATATTATATCTATAATATAAATAAGAAAGATTTTATAATTAAAATTATAAACTATTTAAAAAGAATTATTATTAGAGTATTATATAAGATAAATAGTAATAAATTTTTAATTTAAAATAATAAAATAAAAATAAATAATATTACTAGTATATATTTATACTAATAGATTATACTTAGAGTTAGAACTTATATATTAGTTAATATAATAGGCTAGTATTTAATAGTACTTAAGCGTAGCTAGCGCTTTAGTTATTAGTTAACTAGGCTATTCTATTGCGCTAAAAGGATATATAGTATTCTAATTAACTAAATCTTTTAAAATAATTAGTTATATAGAAAAAGGTATTATTTACTTACTTAGTAGACTACGCGTAACGCTATATAAAGACTAAATAAAGTCTAGCCTATAATAGTTAACCTCTAGCTTAATATAGAATATCTAGCTATAAATATTTAATTTAGAAAATGATTAAGTTTTATTTATATTATCTCCCTTAATATAAATAACTAATAATATTAGATTAGCTGAGTTAAAAGAGATACTTAATTATAATATAAAAATAAAGGCCTATTATTTCTATAGGCTATTAATTATAAATAGCTATAAATCTTATATAATAGTAGATTTTATTAAGTTTTATAATTAGAATAAAATCCTTTTAGTAATCTATTTTTTTATTTTATGTATATATATTAGCCTTTACATATTATACTATTTAAGCCTTTATTAACAGTTTATTTAAACTAGATCTTAGCTTTTATAATATAGAGCTAAGGCTTTATTTTAATAAATAATAATTTTTCTTCTTATTATTTTATATAATATAAATGGCTATATTTAAAAAAGTAATAATTTTAAAATCTTTTAGATAATAGATTTATTACTTTTTAATCTATAGACAATTCTATAAAGGTTTAATTTTATAATAGAACCTTTAAATAATAGTAACTTTTTAGTATTAAGTATTTTAGACTAAAGAAAGATAAAAGGCCTACTATACTAAATTATAAAAAATTAAAAAGATAAAAATATAAAATAATTTAGCTAGACCATTTATATAAGTTTAGTTTAAATACTATTCTAAAATATAAGATAGAGATATTAAAGACTACCTTAATTAATAAAAAAATGTATAAAAAGCGAGATAGGGCCCTTAAACTAAAAATATGTAAGAAATATAATAGTAAAGCTATATTCTAGTTTCCTAAAAAAGTAAAAGAGATATATAATACATAGAAATATAAGAAGCTTAAAGAAAAATAGCTATATATAAAAGTAAAATGGCTAAGATAAAAATAATTTAAACTAAATTTAAAATAAAAATAAAGGCTAGGCTATTAAAAGATAAAAATAGCTGTATAGGCTACTAATTAAGCTACTTAATACACTACTTATAGGATTATAAAATAATTTTAATAAACTCTTAAATTATTTTAAAAAAAAAAGAAATAAGGGCTTTAAGGCTACTATAATAGCTACTACGTAAAAAGTAGCTATTATAGAGTATATAGATAGTAGAAAGGATTTAAATATTATAATAGATATACTATCTATTCTATTATAGTACGGGCGCGTAATTAATACTCTAAAATAATTTCTATAATATAATATAATATTTAAACTCTTTATTCCTCTCTATTAAAATATCTTATAATAATAATTATTATATAAGACTCTATAGCCTTATCTTCCATTACTGTTTTAGTATTTAAAATAGCTAATTACGCCGTTTAGCTTATTACGCCGTTAACCTCTATACTAAGGCTAATAGCTTAATAATTAGGATAGCTTAGCGATTAGTATTTTACTAAAAATATTAAAAAAATTAAAGAACTTTAAAAGTATATAGCTTTTTAGTTATTAATTATTTTTAAAAGCTTTCTTAACTAAAGTTATAAATAAATATTTTATCTATAATTTTAGCCTATTACTTTTTTAATACTAATTAATTTTAAAATTAGAGTTAAAAATTAATAAAATTTGTGTCTTTAAAATTAAAAAATCATATATTTTTAAATATAAACTATACAATTTTAAATACTTTTATTTTTAAATTTTTTAAAATAATTAATTTATTAATAAGTTTTTTAATCTTTATTAATTTTTAGAATAAAAATTTATATAAAAATAATTTATTTTTTTAAATAAAGCTTTATATATAAATTACTAAATATAAAAAATATATAGAATAGTATAGTTTATGTCTAAAATAAAATATAATTTTTTTATATTAAAGACTTACATTTTATAAATTTTTAACTCTAATTTTAAAATTAATTAGTATTAAAAACAAAAATTTAAAATTATAAATAAAATATTTATTTATAACTTTAGTTAATAAAGCTTTTAAAAATAATTAATAACTAAAAAGTTATATCTCTTTAAAGTTCTTTAATTTTTTTAATTTTTTTAATTTTTTAGTAAAATACTGATTATTAAGCTGTCCCGATTATTAAGCTGTCAGCCTCGGTAGGCCCGAAGAAAAGCCGGCGCTTTTGGGAGCCCGAACACTCTCCACTTGCTCACGCTCGTTCCCGAGCATAATGGTGTGGGGCCATATTGCGGCCGCTAGCCCAGAACTGTTTATTTGTAGGGTCCGGGGTATGTGGGAATACTATACGATAAACAGCCAAGCCAATCTAATATTGGTTAGTATTAAGAGCCGTTTATCCTTCAATTCTAAGTGTATCATTCAGTTTACGATTCAGAATTGGTCGAAGATCATCAAGGGCGGTTAATATATATAATACGCCACCCACATTGAACGGAGTGACCGGTTATTAAATAATTAATAAATGGGTGCGGATGTTAAAACCCCCCCGCATCCCACACTTTCCGAACTGTGCACCAAACTCCTCATGTTTTGAAAGGAGACCTAACGCATGTATTTCAAGCTCTCATCCATCGGTCTGGTGGCCTGGCTGCTGGCTGGCCTAACCATAGCCCAAACCTCTGAGGAGCATCCCTTGCTACCGACCTGGAAATGTACTACCTCAGGAGGCTGCGTGCAACAGAACACTTCCATCGTGCTTGACAAGGACTCCAAATATGCCAAAGGCAGCGCAGGCTCGAGAACGGCAGCCGACTACGCTGCCATGGGAGTTTCTACCTCAGGGAACGCCCTGACCCTGGCTCACTACGTCAAATCGGGCAACCAGCTCAATCCCGCGTCTCCGCGTGTCTACCTCCTGGGCGACGACGGCAAATATGTTATGATGAAGCTTCTCGGCCAGGAACTCTCTGTAGATGTTGACTACTCGGACGTGCCTTGCGGGGAGAACGGCGCTTTTTATCTATCAGAGATGGCAGCCGACGGCAAGGGTAACGCTGCAGCCGGAACCGGCTACTGCGACGCGCAGTGCCAGGGCTACTGCTGCAATGAGATGGACATACTCGAGGCCAACTCCAGGGCAACGGCTATGACGGGCCACCCGTGCAATGGCAACAATTGTGACAAAGGCGGCTGCGCGTACAACCCATACCAGAGCGGGCAGCGCAACTTCTGGGGGCTTGGCCAGACAGTCGACACATCGAAGCGTTTCACGGTCATTACGCAATTCCAGGCCAGCGGCGGTAGGCTGTCGTCTATCACGCGCAAATATATTCAGAACGGGCGACAGATTACCAGCGGGTCGATTTCCAACTGCGGCTCCGAAGGGTCGACTGGTGGTCTAGCCGGCATGGGCGCGGCTCTTGGGCGCGGGAGTAGGTGGCTACCTTACCTTGTACATTTACTAAACCTTCACTTCCTGAACTTCCTCTCGACAAGCTCCCAGAGCTTAGCGTGCTTTTCAATGATCTCATCTGCTGACTTTAAATCTTATAGTGGTGCTGGCAATCAGCATTTGGAACGATGCTGTGCAGCAAATGTCCTGGCTTGACTCTGGTAACAATGGGCCCTGCCGCAGTGGAGAGGGCAGTCCGTCCAACATCCAGGCTCAGCACCCTGGCACTCACGTCGTCTTTTCGAACATCAAATGGGGCGACATCGGATCCACCACCAAAGGTTAGTACTGGAGACCATCGGGGCGTGCGTCTGACGCATCCGCCGGTCTCGGTGTACAATACGACTGGGAGGCTGGATTATTCATCGCACATGTCGTGAGGGGAAGCTCTGTATTTACTTTCCGAACTCTAAACGTTTAAGTAGACGCAAAGTTTTAGTGATATAGTCTTTCCTTGCTACGGGAGAGGGGAATGTATTCGTTGCAAAATCAAATCTCACGACTACCACCACTAACACCGCACTCTTTACTCTAGGCAGTGCTAATTCTGTGCCCAAAGTAGTTCCTTAAAAAGTAATTAGTAATCTCTGTCCGGGGACTCCCCCTTCAGTTTTAGTGCAGTCTCTGCGCTAACCTCATTAGGAATCACGGGCCTTAGTAATTATGTATATGACAATGTAACGTATCGTACCGCATTATCATTGAGATGTATCTAATCGTTCAACCTATAAAAGAGTAGTAACAATATTGCTATATCTGCGAATATATTAATACAGCTTTTTCCTATTAGATGAGTTACCTCATCGATAGTAGACGAGCCTGAGCTGATGACGGCAATATTAGTTACACATGCTAATCCTCTTTTACTAGACTAGACTATGACAGTCGGATACACCCACTTATGCTTGATCAGATATGTAGGCTTCTTGTCACACCCGAAACATCCTGCGATATATGCCTCTTGAACAAGTCCAAGATCTGGGATATGACGGCGTTCTTCGTTGTACTTGAACTCGTATTCATTAACATTCTACTACGCGTCATGCGGTTTGAAAAAAAAAAAATTGGCTCAGTGCTGTCTAGATGTATCATGCAATGCATTGCCTGGCACATTTGAAAGTCATTATGGAAGCCGATGTGGGAAAGAGGTATGTAGGAATGAAACTAAGGCTAAGTTTTAAAGAGACATATTGATAATACATATTGTGAAGGTGCTCGACACAAACGCGCCTAAGAGGCCAGGAGTAAATATGAAAATAAAAAGGTCTTCGTGAACTCTATAATCTCCATTTATTCTGGCGCGTCGCGTTTTGAGTCTTGCATAAACCACGGTATCCGGGGTTTTCGCAAGGTATATTTGCTAGAAGGATTAAATCAACCAAATACTCTCCCAGATGCACGGCGCAAAGAGGCCTTTCGGTTGATTGTTCCGCTCGTACATGCCCATACCCATTCGTAAATAAACACTGCCTTTCCCTGCCTCTTTCATAACCATCAACACTAGGAACTTGATCTCCACCACGCTCTCTGACATCTTCAATAACAAAATATCCTCCGGCTCGTTTTCGATATCGACGGGAATATCCCAGTAAATTGTTACTTTTACTTCTTCCGATAGGCTTTTCATACGAGAATCCCAACAAGTAACCGAATAAGCCTTCCGGTACTTCGGAAGTATACCTTGAGCGCCCATGTCAATCTCAACGTTGTGATTCACGTCCCTCCTCTCAATCTTCTGAATAGGAGCCAGGTACCCTTCGATTTGTATCCGAGCTTGCCGAACATCTCCCATGGAATCGAACGTGGCAAGTTTTACATCGTATTGCGTGCACTTGATGGAGCTTTTCTCCGAGGCATCCCACGGATGCCATGATACACGTTCCAAAATCGCTATCCATGACCACTTTGGAAAGCGCATGTTCACCGGGTCCATGCTCCCAGCCTCGTTGACAAACCACAACAAGTCTCTAACAAGCGTGTCAGCCCAGAATCCGGCTATGTATTTCACGTTTCCTTTAAAGGCAGCGAAGCGTTTTGCCAGGCCGGAAATAGCGGGGAGACGATCTGAGGTCTTTGTTAGCTGCTTGTCGGAATAGTTTATTACTGTTCGACGCCACTCGTCTGCGATTTCCCGTCCCGTCAAGCTAGAGTCGAAAACTGGATTGGAGAGCGCAGCTTTGGTAAGGTGTCCACCGTGGTCACCGCCGTTGCATTCGCACATGGCCTCTTCCATGCATTCCCAGACTAGTTCGTCTTTAGTGAAGTGCAGGATTCGGTGTGATAAGACTCTTTCCTGATACACCCAAGCTCGGGATAGTAATGGTAGTGCCGAGTCATCGAGGATTTTCGCTTGGTCGTTGTCAGAGCCTTTCCAAAAAGAGTGGTGGTCGATGTGTTTTCTAAGATATACGGTGACCGGTTTCAAGGATGATGCTTCGCTAGAGTCCGGTTCATCATCGGCATTTTCTGCATCTTCATCCGTGGCGGCGTCTTCCGGATCACTATGTGCAAGTGTCCTCATCATTCGAACCCGTCGATCTTCAGCGACTACTCCCCTCCGCCGCTTTTTGGAAATCGGTTTCCCTTCCAACATTACAATCGGTCGCTCCACAAAACACCCAGCATCATTATTCGGCGCCCCAGTCGCAGCGATGGTAATATACCCGCGGGCATACACTGATCCCATCATTGCCGACTCTTTGGCCCAATCCTCTGCATCGTCTTGCACAATGCACAATGAGTCTATCCACATGTATCGTATTCCGAGCCAACGAAGGAACTGAATCACATGCGAGTACGTTTTTGGAATGTCGGAGAATGGGATGTTATCCAATTGCTGATCAAAATTGGCTCTCGTCGTCTTGATCGAACAGCCACCGCCCCAGCAGTGGCTAATGCAAGCGTATTTGGGGTTATTGGAAGTCATGCGTGCTTTCCCTTTCCCCTTCACATTCTCTTCACCACATCAGTGCTGCCAGCTCCATCATGGGAAACACATACCTGGCGGAAGTCCGTATTGACGAACATCAATTAACCTCACAATATCTAATCTTCCATCTGGTTCCAAATCCAGTAATCTTGTAGGTAGCTCTCCCCCCTCCAGTTCACACTTCCCATGGCTAGCCTCACAATTCTCAAGCCAAGCTTTCGCCCAATTCCACGCCTCCGTATCCCCCGTGGACACAGAAAGGTTATCTTTGACATCCATGTCCTTCCACGGACACTTGGTCATCGGCTCACAGAATACATCGATCCTCAGCGCCGTGCGACTTCCTCCAATGAACAGCTGCACGTTCCCATTTAAATTGACCAGACACGTCCGCCTTAACTCTTCGTCAACAAAGTTCTCAACCGCGGTACACACGATACGACATATGAAACATCCATCGTCCGCCGAACGTCGGAAACCCGGTGCCAGGAGCTTGATCTTCGTGCAGTAGCTATTCACCTGCCGGCACTGCCGGCACGAGTTCGACGCAAAGAAATCTGAATCGGGAAGCCATTGGTTATGAGCAAGACCGGGTGATGCGTTGAAATCCACGGTGAAGGGAATGCCGTATTTCGCGGAGATGGCGTTAGAGACGGCGCGCATACGCTCGACCATAGCTGTGACCTCCATCCTGGAACGTAAACGATAGATCGGGAATCAACCAAGCGCGTAAAGTCGGGGGGTCGCGGTAATTATATGAAGGATTCCTTGTGCTGGTGTCGGGGGAGTAAGCGCCGGACTTAGCGCTGTGGCTGAAGTTAAGCCCTTGGCAGAGTGTGAAACGAACGATATCGAACAGGGGGTTCTTAGGTTCTCCTTTATCGTCGTTACCGACCTGAACAGATTATACAATAACTAGTATAAATAATAATATATTAATTATAGTAAAAAGGCGTACTAAATAAAAATATAAAGAGTAGCCTACTACTAGAGTAGGGATAAATATTTAATAAAAGTAGAAAATAATAATATTAGGTAGTAGTAAAAGTAAATACTAATTATAATACTATAGAGGATAGTAATCTATAAAAATACTTTATCTAATATTTTATATTCTTATTCTTTTCGCCGATATCTTAACTATAATTTAAAAACTAATAGTTATATTTAATACTAAATTTAAAATAGAGATTATAATAATTTCTATAATTAATAATACTATAAGTAATCTATCTAATTACTATAAGTATACGCAGATTACTAATATTATTAATAATAATAAATATATAAATAAATAAAGTAAAATTATTAGTAAAAGTATAAAAACTAAACTAAATGCTACTAAAAAGTAATAAAAGCTTAAACTTTTAAAACTATATTTTAAAATTTTAGAGAAGTAGACCTATAAGTTTACTTATTTTTATTAAAATTATTTACTTATATAAGTAGGCGGAAATTCCTTTTATAAAAATAATTACTAGTATATCTAAAATTAATTTTTTCCTTTTTAAAAAATTATTAAAAAGTATAGCTACTAAGACTAAAAAAATAGAAATAAACTCTTTCTAAAAAAGTAAACTATATAAGAGAGGCTTAATAAGTATACTAATACTATATAGATTTAAGATTTTTTAGATATAGGTAAGTAGTGTAAGAATAATAGTAATAATAAAAAAGTAAGTTAATAATAAATTAATTAAATAATAAGTGTTAACTTTATATATAATTATACGTAATATTAATAAAGCAATATAATAGCTTTATATTAAAGAGCAACAATATTAAATAGTACCTAGGCCCTTACGGCTGGACCTAGCTAAGCTGGGCTAATATAGTTTTAACTCTAAGTGTATCTTGTAGTAGCAGCAGTGATTTATATATAATAGAGGAATCCTCTCCTTCCAGGAGCCTGGGCCCTGACTCAATGTGACGTCACGTGGCTCCTGGTCGGCCGTTGCCCGTGCATATTGTTGATTACCCATCGAAATCACGTGATCGCGATCCGAAACCAATTTGCACTTTTGTTCAACAATCAATCGCGACAATCACTCAACTCACTCTCACTGACAATTTCCATTTCTGCTGCCAGCTAAGATGATGAGAGCGACGACAAAGACGACAATAACAACGACGACAACGGCGACAACTAACAGGCAGTCAAGTTGAACGCCGACAGCTTCAGACCACCGCGATACATCGTCCTCCGCACTGGCTTATAAGGCAATAACAAATTCGTTTCAGAATATGCACCTGATTAAGCGGAATATATATAATCCTTGAAGTGTACTAATTGCTAGGCAATTAGTAGCGTTTTACCATCCCTCGAAGGACCAAGCTTCTGGAAGCTCAATTCTCATGAGAGAGATTTCCTAAGAGCGTAGATCTCATGGGAGATTTCCTCAGAGGAGATTTTCTCGGAGGTGTCAAACTGTTAAACACCACGGTGGCTGACATATACTTGTAACAGGGAGTCAATTTGCACCCACTTTGGGTGTGTGATTGCGAACGAGATGTTTCCAACATGTTCCGTGAATTAAATTAATTAGATGAATTGATAAGAAACTCAGGGGTGGAGGAAAAAGCTTTGGGGCATTGTGCCGACAAGACAAGCATACGTTGAAGATATGACTCTGGCTTCGGGGTTCAATGCCGAGCGCAAGAGAAGTTGTTGATGTTACCGAAGCGGTGATCCTAGGCTGATGTTTCAGAAGAATGACTAGTGACTCCAAGCAAACATAAGGCTTGATAATTTCAATAAAAGCCAATAGAAAGTCAACAAGGCCTTCTCCTCTTTCGAGCCCCTTCACTAGAACCCTCGCCGTTGTCTTCGCCCGCTTGCATTGCTGCGGACCATAGCAACAGTGGAGCTTCCTCGGCCATATCATCGTCCTGCAGTTGCTCATCTGCCCCGTCCTCAACTTCGAAAATGGAATGGTCTTCTTCGATTTCAATTTTCTTCGGATCAGCAGATATGGCCGGCATGTTCGGTGGTAGCAAGTGATGCCGAATGTTCCTGCTTTGCAAAACGGTCTGCAAGTCGCGCCACACGATGGTGGGGGCGGCCAAATCCATAGTACCGTCCAAAGTATACACTGGCCGCGCTGCTACATTAACAATGATCTTGAGATCTTCGCTCGGGCTTTTAGGCAAATGTATTGCTATATTTGCTGTGTCTTTTGATGCAGTTTTGGGTAATTTGAGTATCCGATGCTCGTTGCGATTGCTGAATCCTTCCTTCTTGGTCCAAGCGTGCACCTCTAAATTGGTGGCTGTATGATTAATGACAATTCCTCTTCCCGTAGCTTGGTCTTCGATCTGAGCACCAGATCTGAGCGCAAAATCTGCCGAAAGCAACGAAGCGGGTCGCACATCCCGCATGGCCACGGTATTGCTTGCTGATGGGTTCGGGACTAAGGATTGCTTATCTTCGGATCTCCACCCTTGCGCAGTCTGACGGGCAGCCTGTAGGATGCTGTCATTGATGCGCTGAATGATGGGAGGATCTTTTCCCTTCGTGTCGAGCATGAGGTATTCGCCGCATTGCGAGAAGGTGATGTCCACATCGTATCCAGCCCCGGGAAAGCCATATAATTGGCTGAGGCAATGACTAACTGCACTTTCATTAGTCCATGTCTAGTAATATCGTCATCGAAGTGCGCTTGAAGAATTGAGCAGCTTACCCGGTTGAATGACCCAAATGATTACACGGAGGGACCCACCGAACTGAGACTTCGCTACCGCTATACTGAGACTGGGGTGGAAGTAAATTTTGCGTTGTACACCTTCTAGAAAGAAACTTGTACCTGGAGAAGACATGGGTAGAAAAGGCGTTCCAGGATCCCCGCTTGTAGAACGGTATGTCCATACACCGTCAAGTTCTGCCTCGCTGTCTACGAGGCCAAGTGACTGGTCATCTGCGCTGAAAGAAAACCAGTACTCGTAACGAAAGATCGCTGCAGAAGGGTTAGTCATGCCCCTGAAGCACCTCTTCAATTTTGCGAGAATTTTCCGGCGATGTCTATCGTCCTGTTTCCAGGCCCACCTGTCCGGCATCGGGAGAATACAAGACCGAATGGGAGGCACCGAATCCTCGTTCACGTCATAAAGAGTCCGTAAGACTGTGAATCTGTTGGTGCTTGGAGAGATGGCCAACGGGAACTGAAGAGACCAGCCAAGTTTCCCCAAGTCATTGCGGGTTTGCTGAAGAGATTGCCTTAATTGGAGGAGAACCTCCTGCGAGTCCAAAGATATCCAAATGTTCAGAGAGAGTTTCGATATACGATCTGTCACCCACCACCGCTGATATTGTGCATTCCAACCATGGCAGTGAGTGTACAGGCTCTCGACATCAGGAGGTAAGTTGCTCTGTTCGGTGGCAAGCTGATATTGACTGCCTCATGATTAGTGAGATTTGAGTGAAGATGACTTTCCACGTACCGCGAAGGCCAGATGGTCAGAATTGCCAGGCTCTCACCTGATGGAACAGATGAAGAAATTTTGCAAAGGCATGCATTACTAATATTTGTGGGTGTCCGGTCATCCACAGCATCGGACGCAATACTAGTAGTCCTTGTTGATTGGCAAACGGTCCAGAATCTGGATCCCGTAAATCCGGGAATTTCATCCCAAATGCATGATGGCGTCTCTCGAAGGCTATCGCCCCATATCTTTTCGAGGTTCATGAGCTCGTAAGCAAACTCTTTTGCCACCATTAGCGTACGCACAGCAAGTTCGTCTCGAGCATTCGACGGGTCAAATGTTCCTAGCTGGGTCTGAGCCCACTCCAGCAATCTTGAGGCGTCGGGCGTGACACGAAACGTATAGCAAGTTTCAACCCAGCGTGTCAATGCAGCACGGTTGCAGAAGAACTTGTTCAGTATGTCAATCAGTCCCAAGTATCCTTCAAAACCTTTAGAGCCTTGATGAGTTTGTTGCTGAATGACCTGGACTACGTGACCGATCCAACATTTAGATGCGTATAAAATGAGCGGCATAGGCTCGTGCGGGGGTCGTGTTTCCATCCTCATTGGATCTTTCCAATGTAGCGGCCGTCCCGGCGCTGCATTGACTAATGCCCTGAGGCATATTCGAGCGATTTCGCAATGTGAGGGCGAGCGCGAGGCTGATAGCAGCCTTCTCGCAGGGCTCTCCTTTGTCTGAGGGCTAGCGTGAAAGAGTTTTGCCTGAAAGTATTCCTTCGTCGTCAAGTGGATAAATTGAAAAGATCCCTGGGTCGAGTTGAGAAAGACTGGTTCAACCAAACCCCCGCAGGTTGTAACAACGACGCCCCGGAAGTTTCTGATCCTGTCTTCGGGATCCCATGAAGCGATGCCGTTTCCAATATTCAAGGCTAGCTCGTAATCATTCTCACTGAGATCTGGTGATGCGTGTATTAGCATCATAATCATGCGCTTTGCCATGTTAGTCTCCTCAGCGCTTTGGTTGGATATGACAGTTGCAATGCGATCATACATTCCGTCAAGGCCTTCGGGATCGGCAGTCGACATGATCAGACTCAGTCTCCATCGAGCTGTAAGTACGGGGATACGCAAATATGTCATCATGAGCTCAGCCCAAAGGAACATGCCGTCTGCGCGCCGAACCAGGCGTTTCAGCACTTCTTGCGAATCGTAATCCTGAGGCAGGAGACCTCTGACTTCTAGTTTCTTGAGCTCTTGACGAAAGAACACTTCAATGTCGTCTGAACACTGCTTCGTGATCGAAATGGATGTATCGGAGATGACATCGTCATATAGAGCTCTCAAGTTTGGGCGAGCGAAAAGGAGAATTTTGACACCGGTCCTACGAGAAAGAGCTCGCATATCGGTCATCAATTCGTAGGCATCGGTGCACTCGTCCACTCCGTCTAGTATGATGTACCCGTTGCTAACAACTAGTGCAGTGTTCAGGACCAATAGTTCAAAGGCAATTTCTTCTGTAGGTCGATTGAACTGGCCAGTAGAATTTTGTAGCATTGCGAAAGTCATTTTGTCTAGAACGTCTTGGTTGTTACGATGGTGCATCAGGATCTGGAGTAGCAGCGCACAATACGCATCCAATCGAAATTCGAAGGAAGGGGATCCGGCCCGGAAGAAGAAGTAATATACCTCCCTTTTAATGGGATTCGTGTACTTGGTGAGTTGATCAACAGTCGCAGCCGCTAAGACCGTTTTGCCTGACCCGGCATTTCCTACGAGATCAGCTCAATGTCCCTAGAAATCGAAAAGTCTAACGTACCTTTGACGACAAGGATTGTATCCGGAGCTGGTTCGTTGAGACCACAGGAGTTGATGGCGACCTGGAGATCGCGCCAAGCCTCGAATTGGGGATTGGTACTAAGCCAATCTGTTGTTTCGGGAGCTCGTAGATTACGTGCTCGCTGGAAGTCCCGGGCAAAGTCAGGGGAATTGATCCATATCTGGATATTGCGCAACAAAGTGGCTGCGTGAAAGGTCAAAGATGATCACGATTGTACACTATAATATACGTACGGTAATTGGGTTTACTCCTTGAATTGTTCAGGCCCTCCAAAAGTCGCTCAATCGATTGAATCTCTTGATGTATGACGTTCATCATCCGGTCCGAGTCATCTTCTCTGCGTGACATGCGCTCCCGGCGCAAGATTTCAAGTTCTTTTTGCACAATCTCCCCATGGAAGCTGATGCGCTCGAGAAGATCTTTGTATCTCGCATCAAACGGTTTCCAGAAGGTTTTACCTACGACGATTGGTGTCGCGGCACGACCTTGAATCCATTAGCAATTTTCATTGCGTTGTTAAAATGACAGATACGCTTCTACTATTGGTAGAACAACTATTGGAACACTAGGAAATGACTTCGTTGTAAGTTATACCGTTTCAGAAAGGAATCATTTCCTCGTTCAAAGGACGGCTTGCGATTATTGCGCTCACGCTCGCGCCGGTAGCAAGCGGAGACATAGACGCGCACCAACAAGCCTGTAGAGCCTTCAAAACATCCACGGATTGCACGCGGCTTAAAAGATTCTTAAGAAATTGAGTCTCGAGTGGTATGTGTGCCTCCAGAGGTTACTTCTCAACGTTGAGTTCCAGGAGGAGGAAGCTCGAATGACTATTGATGTTTGAAAAACGTACGCCAATGGAAGAACGAAGACTTTCGGAGTAAATCAATGACTTACTACCATCTTTCCGCGTGAATATTCGAATGATTGATTTCAGGAACTTGAACAAGTTGGTATATATTTCGGTCAATGATAGTTCCAACTTGCTGGATGACCTTCCCTGAGGCATGGAGGACAAGACTCTGTAGTCATCCTCTAGGTACGGCAATCTAAATGCCAGCCCTTCGAGGGCTGAAGTGAAGCTGACGACGAAATTTGCATAGTTAATCGAGAGCTATATGTGTCAGCTGTGGAAAGATTCGCTACTGAAAACGTACTTGTAGCGCGAGTCGTGTGGCGCCCCACAAAAAGCCCGCAATCTCAGGATGTGTCTGGACGAAGATCCCAATTATGTCAAAGTACGGGCCGAGTCTCTTTGAGAAGCTGTCCAGAGCTTTCAACGCTGTACTGGTAACGCCTTTTCTTTCCAAGTCTTCGGCTAGTTTCCCTGCGCTTGTCAAAAGTTCATTGGTTGATGAGCAGTTCGCGAACATTGATCTCTCCTTAGGCCCCAAAGACTGGAGAAAGGAATCGCGAGCCGCGACAAATGGGTCAGGCCTGGATAAAGCATTAGGCTGAGCGATGCTTTGCCTGAAAAAGGGTAACGACTTACTGCGCCATGCTTTGAGATAAGTTTTAGTAGCACTTAGGCAATCTGTCGAGCTTAAGTCACATCACCCAGAGAATGTACGTCGTAAACATGGCGGGGGTGGAAAGGAAGTTGTCCGGGCGCCGCCAGGTCGAAAGGCTGAGCGATTCCTTGGCATGCAGGTGGCTTCAAGGGACAGCGAACGGCTGCAGGCGACGCCGCCACACCCGTCTGCATTCTCTTCACTGGTCGCAGCCAGCCCTCTGTACATCATTATTCCGGAACGTTGAAGCCCCGAGCATAGAACCATTCGGTTGCGACCGAGTGCTCGCAGATTGCATTGCTCTGCTGCAAGACTGACTGTACGTGTGAACACTCATCCTGACCCCGAGACCATTCATTCTAGAGTTCATGGCGACGAGTTCGAGATTGTCGCTACTCAGACTTCGCGCCAAAGGTTCAAGCAACAGGGTGGTCTAGATTGCAGCGATGTTGTTGAAGTTCGACAGGTGCCGAGTTGGGCGGGTGGGCGCCTTCCTCGTTGGAGCTCTAGCGCGCTGGCCACTCAAAGACCCGTGGATGCTCCTTCCTCCTGCAAAGCGTCCTTCCACACCACCAAATCTGAGCCTATAAGATAATGTGCGGCGGTAATGGAAGCTATGAAGAACTGCATTGATTTCTAAAGTGCTGGTTCAAGAGGCGGCTTTTATATTAGCTTGCAAGTGCCTCTGAACATCCGGAGCTTCCGGATGTGGTGCTCAATTTGAGACGACGTCGTCGTCATGCTCATGCGGCACCACCCGTCACATAATGCCTCTATCCAACTCGCAATGGCTTCGAATATTTTCTCACTACACTCGGTTACGCTGTGGTTTCAGGCTCTTCGCAATCACAATGTGTGAGAAGGCAGCACACGGAGGAGCTTAGTACAATCGATGATCGTTCTGCTTGCAGGCTTTGCAGGCTTCGGAGCTCATTCAAGCCACATTCCTAGCCTTGTCGGCTCGCGACATGAGGGCTCATATTTTGGGCCGGGGGCCCGAATCGGAAATCACAAAATCAAATGCAATGTCCGAAATCCAAACCCCGTTCGTTGTTTGTTCTTATCGACAAGCTGCGGCGCCACACCATATGGATCGCATGCAGCTGTGTGGCCTTGCTGCGACCGCACCCCACTCAGCATGATCGCCGTCGCCCTCTCTTTGACTCTACTTCATACGGACCTGCCATCCGTGCCTGTTTTCTCCCAACATAGATCTAATAGGGAGCGATATCTAATTAGCTTAATTTATATAAGGAATTAGTCTACTATATTATTTAGAATATACTCTAGAAAAACTAATAGATAATTAGACCTAAAGTCTTTATAATTAGACTTAGATAAGGAGTACTTCTCTTTATAAAATTTTTAGTCTCTAGTAAGAGTGTTAAATAGTTAATATATTTATATTACTAGCTTCTCGTAATAATAATCTAAAGAGGGTAATAGCTATATATATTAAAGAGGGTAGGAATAGCTAGTTAATAACTATTAAACTTATAATAAATAATAGTAGATTAGACAAAGTCTAAAAATATTTATAAAAGTTAGGATATTTATTATAATAGATAAATAAAGCTAATTAATAGCTTTATCGCTTCTGCTACTATAAGAAGCTAACTAAAATAGAAGATATAAAATAAATAAATTCCTACTTAGCTTTACTACGTAAGGCTATATCCTTTATTTAAAATTAAATTTTATATAGAGTCTGCTTAAAAAATACTATACTTTAGTATAACTTTAGTAAAGAAAAGAAAGCGCGTTTTATATAAAGTTTAAGGCTTTATAATATTATTAAGTAACTTAATTTACCGGCGATCTAGATATATAATCCTTAAAAAATTAAAATAAGATAATTAGGCATTACTCGCCTAAAGTCTTTTTATAAAGATTTTTAGGCTCTAAATCGTAAATAAGTATAATTAATTTTTAGGATAAATATTTTAGTTAAAATATTAGGTATCTACAAGAAATTATACTCGAGTCTTAAATAGTAAAGAAATTTTAGTATAATTTTAATTAATAATATATAAATAATGAAAAAGGCTAGCTACTATATAACTATTTATAAACTGCTAGTATACTATTTAGGTTAGTTACTAATATTTAGAAACGTAAAATTTAAAATAATTAAAAATACTATATTAGTTTAGCTAAGGATTAGACTAAAACTTTTTATACTTAATATAGTTTAAAAAATCGAAAATACGCCCTATAAAGCGGCATTAATTGTAAAATCTAATAGAAAGGTTTATCTAGTATTAAAAATTATATTACGTATACTTTTTTACTTAGCTATCCTATTTATACTAAAATATAGCTACTCTTTTAGTATAAAAGAGTAACAGCGTAGAGTTTAACTCGGCGCATAATTTGCTTAAATAAAAAAGTATGCTTTCTTTGCAATCTCTTCTTCCACTCGAGGGCCACAGCTCCTACGTCCGCTCGGTGGCCTTCTCCCACGACTCGACCCGGCTGGCGTCCGCGTCCTGGGATCGCACGGTGAAGGTATGGGATGCGTGTAGCGGCGAGTGCCTTCAGACGCTCGAAGTTGATGGGATTATTAGCAGCATCTCGTTGGACATCACCGACTCATACCTACACACCGATATTGGCATCATTAACATGAATGCCTCATCAAGTCCGAGACCATCTTCGGTAAAATCAGAGCATCAGCGTCCTCAATATCATGGCCTGGCTTTATGCGCAGATTGCATATGGATAAATATGGTCCTGACAACCTGCCGTGGCTGCCTTCAAAGTATCGACCATCTCGTTCAGCAGTGTCGGGAAGCGTTGTTGCCATTGGGGTTGGGAGCGGAAGAGTGTGGATGTGTGAAGTTCAGAGTAGCATGTCCTAGAGAGACTGGAGCATTAGCATACATATTTTTTCCTACTATATATTTTCTATTATCTCTATTTCATGAGGTTGGGCAGTAAGAGCTGATATAGTATGCGGGGTGGCCGCGGCTATGTTTCGGGCAGGTTCTGTTTCCGTAAGCGTTATTTGTCCATTTGCCACTTGCGCATTGTTGGTGCAAACAAACAGCTCGATTGCGCTAGCGGGAGGATAGCCGACCCGCTCCGGCCACGACCTCCCTATAGGCTTTAATACGCGCGCGCACAAGGCAGTAGTACTATAAAAGTAATTTAATTTAATAAAGTTAGTATTAAGACTATTACTCTAAAGAGAAACTATAGTATATATAAAAGATAATATATAAAAATATATAAATTTTTATTATAGCTATATCTATTAACTTTTTATTTTTTATATTTTTAACGTAATCTCGCTTTATTAGCTATAGTAACTTTAATTATTATACTAATATTTATAGAGTTACCTAAAAAAAAATTTTTTATTACTAATACTAAATCTAACTTAGAGCTTATTTAAATCGTAGTAATAGAGCTATAGATATATATAATAAATATTATTAAAATTTAAATAAATTAATTTATACTTAATCTATTTTTATAAGAGAAAAATTAGTACTTATAAATACTAGAGTTACTTAAGCTAATATACTTTTAGTATAGCGAGTAGTAGTTGCCCAGTCTAAATAAGTAATATACTTAATTAAAAATTTTTATATTTAACTAACCTATAATAGTAATTAAATAGTATTTTTAAAAAAAAACAGCCTATATATAAAGAATTTTATAAAAAAAGTTATATAAGATTTTATTAAGTTAACGGATAAGGAAAAGGCATATTAATATTAGTAAATAGAAAATAAATAAATTATTTTATTAAAATATATAATAGCGCTCTTTAGCGTATAGTATACTATATAATTATTAAAAGAAAATTAATAGTTATAATCTTATATTAGAGGCGATATATTTTATTACAATTAAAGATAGACGAAGATACGTAAATATATTTTATTTAGATTTATATAGTAGGAGCTCTTTATAAGGTCCGTATAAAATATAGTAATAGTTTATATATAATAGAGATACTATACCTATACCTTATATACGATAATAGAACTATAAAGAGCTATATAATACTATTAATTATAAGCGACGAGATTATATTTTAAATATTAAGTATTAAAGTAATAAGTAAGTAATAATATATATTACTAAACTATAAAGTATTAGAGGATTAATAGTAGTAATAATAAGTTAGTATATCTATAATAATATTAATATCTTATTTATATTTATCTTTTATATTTAGTTAGTTAGCTTCTTTATATATTATATCTTTATTAACGGTTATTTACCTAGTCTATTAGAAGAAGAATTATAATTAATAAAAATATAACTTAGTATTTAAGTTCTATACTTTATATTTTTTTTTTTAAATATTATAGCAGAACGCCCTTAGCGCTATAAGTAAAAGGTACTATTAATAAAACTTATTAATAAAAATAACTATTAGTATAAAACTAACTATATATTAGATATATTTAAAAGATTAGATAGAGCTGGTGGCTATGGTAGATATAATCTGAATAATAGCGTAGGGTATCGAATACAAAGGAACTGGTGGGGGTAGGTAAGAGCAGGGAAACATCGTACCGGAGGAAAGCGAAAGCTTACCTACCGATAAATAGGGGACGGAGAAATGGCGTCGGGAGTCTAGCGGTATCAGCGTGTTTGACTATCTACATATATTATAAGTTGGGGCTGTCATTGTTGTGTAGTTGCCGCCTGTCCTGTTGCGTGAGATATGGAAACATTAAAACACACTGGAATGATAGAATCACGAAAAACACAGCCGGCCCAGTTGCGCGAATATATATGGCAACTGATTGGAGAAATACTAACATTGCCAATAGAGGCTGCCCAATTAAGTTCCATGACTCGAACCAGATATGGTTTTCCTCATGACATTCATCGCCATCTTGCGTCCTTCAACGCGGACTTGCCATGCACGGATCAATAGATGAGTGCGCTGTTGGGCAGTATCTATCTTCACAGCAAAACGACACATCGCTGAGAGGGATCTTTCGCCTCGCTGACTATTCGTTGTGTCACGATGATTCCCCCAAGGGAATGCGCTGGACAACGCTTGCCTTATCCGAGATTGAGCAAGCTCAGTCGTTCAAACCATCACCGCTCAGTTGAAAAGTAAAGGACCATGGATCGAGTTACGTCTAGAGTGCTTGCGAAAATCGTCGCTTCGTTATTCTGGCACAACAAATCCAAGAAAGTCCAAGAGAAATCTAAGTCACCTTGCGCGACCATTTGGCCCCCGATCTGGGTTAGATTGCGTCTGCCTCCTTCAGCTCGCGAGGAAACGCCCTGTCCCCTGGGGTTTGCGCCTGGGGTTTTCGAGTGCTCTTCGGAAAGACTGCCCAAGTCATTGTGGATTTGCGCTCGCGGTGAATTTTTGTGCACATACGGATTCTTTGGACATGGAACCACGTACCCACGCGGCAATCACCGGCGCCGTAATTTCCAGCAACGCTGATTACCAGTACACTCCATTAAAAAGAGCGTCTAACCCTATCCGCTTGGTCAAATTCTTTTCCAATCTTTCGAGCGATGGCCACATTCAATGTGACGTATGGAACGACACTACCAACGCTAGCTATACGTGCTTGTCGTACGTCTGGGGCACGGAGGCCGACCAGCGTCCGATCCTTGTCAATGGCAAGAGCTTTGTTCGTCGAAAGAAGTGGCATAAAAATACTAAATATACCAAGCAGTGAGTACATAGTATGCGTAGTCTTTTATGCGTGTCAGGTGGCGGTCTTTTATCCATGGCAATCGCCCCTTGACATAAAACTTTCGTAGAGGAGCTCCCTGGATTGCGACAAGGGTAATGTCCATTATTCCGTGGATTTGTCGCTCTTGAGTGCTCTTATGTTTGCCTTCATTGGAAAGGAACCTGACGCAGGGTGGGGCAAGAAGCTCGTCACAGACTTGGGTACCCATCGGAACTCGGGAAACCTGCGTCTACCATTCGGCCCTACGGGACTTGATCGTTGTACTGTGGTACCCGGCATAAGTGGTGTAGGTCGTCGGCCGGCACAATAATTTTCCTACAATAATCTATATAATAATATTATTATTTATATCTAACGCGCTAATTATAGATTATAATAAATTATTTTTTAAAATATTTTACTCTCTTTAAAAATTAAAATATACTTTCTTCTTCTCTATTAGTACGTTATAGTAAAAGAGGTTTTATAGGTCTATTATAAAACTTCTTTTATAATTCTTTTTAAGAAGCTCTTTAATTTTAAGTAGCTTATTCTTAATATATTATACTAAAAGTTTTATTAAGATTAGTTATTTATTATATAAGTTATAAATTATTTATTATAAAAGATAATTACTTACCTACATTAAATTTTAATTTTAAATAGTAATATAGCAGCTAGACTAGTATAAAAAACTAAATTTATAACTTAAAGTTATTACTATTAAAGGTAAGCTTAGCTAAATATATATATTTATAGATATTATTCTTAATTTACTACTCTTTATTCTTTTTAAAGAGCCTTAGATTAAATAAAGTATTAGTATAAAACTTATAAAATTATTTATTAATATATTACCTCTCTAAATAAAGTAGTAGTATAGCTATACCTAAAATAATTATTATTATTAAATAGTATAATAATCGCGAAAATAGAAATAAAGAATATATAAATAGATATATAATAAATACATAAAAAATCTATATATATAAAATAGTTTTTATATATTCTATTTTACTATTAACTATAACTTATACTCCTAAATAATATTCTTAACACTATCTTGTTAAATCTATCAACTTCTACTACCACGGTTACCTCGCGCACGTGTATCATCATCGCCTAAAGAGGTGGGTGGTCGGTGCGCATCGGTGCGGAGCAGGAATGGGAAACTTTGCTTACGCCAATCGAAAAGCTGCCCTGTGCTTTGTTAATGACAAACCATATCAGGAAATAGTCGCAACGGCCACTGCATTGTCCACCTACACTACTTATGCCCGGTACCGTCAGAAGCGTGCTCCGCGCTGGCTGCGCCACTGCCAACCTACAAAAAGATACGAATAACTGATGACGATCGATTCGCGTGCAGAATAGTACATATGCTCTTCGCAGGCCGCTGGGTTGCTTGCGAACCCCGCACTCGCACTGGCACTCTACCACCGTGACAGGTACCACTGTCGGTCTCTCATTTTACGAAAGCCAAGCATTTGGCAGTCAACTGTAATTAAACTAATACGCTTTTCAAACATAAATTATTATGCAAGTTCCACCTATACAGGGATAGCACTAGCTCTGTCTCAGGTGCCTACTACATATGTACTTTAAACGAATACGAGAGATTTAGTGTGTTGCATAAACATTAGACATCGGACTTCCAGGACGCATTTTCTAGATTCGGGTTTAGGCTCGCCCTCTGGTTTGCAAGTGATTCCGCCCCTGTGTGGCTGTGCACAGAAGCAACTCAATCTTCGCCCCCAACTCTAGTGCTATAACTAATGCCAAGCTGCCCAATGTCCCGAAAGAGTATCGTCGGGCGTGGCTTTTCAAGCTTTCAAACAGTTGTCAAGAAGGAAGCACTCTATAGCCGATACAATTATTCCCGCGAAATCTCCGCCGTAAGTTAAAGGTCTTCGGAAAATAATTTTATATAAAAAGCATTAAGTCCACTGGAAGTGTTCGTTCTTCTACCTACACTTAACATTCTTTTCCTTCTAAACACACATTCGTTCCTAGCTTTTATAAGCTATTACATTCATTTTGCAAATCATAAATAGATTCGCCTTCGGAAGCTCTTATTCGACTCTACTTTTGTATCGTACATTGTGAACATGCCGTCCATCCGCAACGTCTTGGTGGCCTACGGCCTGTCTACATTGTCCGTTGTATCTGGCTATATCGGCGATAAAGATCAGTGCGAGAAACATGGCTTGAACACAGCCTACTAAAGGGGTACAGGCAAGATCGGTGGAGAGCCCGTTTGTACTTCGAAGATCAGGGATGGCAAGCTCATCAACAGTCTCGAATGCTATAGGAACCTCTGTCCAATGCATACAGGGCGACCGGCTAATAAAATAGATGCAGGGTCTAATAAGGACTCCCTTCGTGGTCTTAAGTTCTACTATACTAATCGGTCGGAGATAATGCTCGGCATAAAAGATAATATAAATAGTCGGGTCGTCCATGGTACGTATACACTCTCTACACTACGCATCCCGAGTTTCCAGTATCCACAATTCTCAGGCGGTTTTGAAGGGATGCTCTTTCTCTCCTTTACAACTGTTCGGATACTTGCTAATGCGTAACGCTGCTTTTAGAGAGGGCTACATGGAACCCAGCTATAGATACCTTCGAACATCTACAACTTTGGGACAACGGCTATAACGGCATAATCGGGCGCATTGATATGAAGTTGTCGAACGGTCAGCAGATCAACTATGGAAGAGAGGCCTGGTAGGGGGCGCCCAGTGTTGATGTCGACCGAGGTGCTGGGGGAATGATAATTGGGGCTGAAGGCGGGGCTAGAGATGGTATCGACTACATCAAATTCTAGTTTACGAGCAGTAGGCTAAGTCGAGTTACGCTTAAGCAACTTGATATTCCTACCGTAAAAAGGTAAGTCGGGCCTAGATTGGGGATGGAATTTCTTACTAACCCTCTTTTTGGCGGGGAAGGATTGGAATTAATTTCTCTCAAGAAACTCCGCATCATCAACCGCTTCGAGAATAATACGCTAAGAACGACCGAATTCAGATAGCGGGAACAAACAGAGAAGAAAAGGCTTTAGGATTTCGAAGAGACTAACAGATTCGGCATGGACTAAAAGTTCTCGGTCTCTATTAATATACCAGAGGTAGGATCAATTGGCTCGGAGAGTTCTATAAGTTGGGAGACCACAACCGTAACGAGCAAGAAAAATATTAACCGCACCGACGTATACAAGCTACTCATCATCTATTTCTTAGGATCACACTAACGCATTTTATAGTCCACTAAAGAGTGGGGTATCTAACCCTTATAAGTATCAGAGTTCGATACCCATATTGCGGCATACACTAACTCCGTATTAGAACGATCAAGCCCGGCAAAGCGAAGGTAATTACCATCATGACTATCAAGGGTAAAGTCGAAAATGCTGCGTACAATGCCAAGATGGAAGTTACCTTCAAGGACCACAGCACTTTCACCTACGACACCAAAGCCTCGTTCACAATAGTCCGGTACGCTTCTATGGATGCTATCTATAATAACGAGGATGCCTCAGAAGCTATTAAGCAGATTGGTCAGAATAGTAGTATTAAGGTTGACAAGGATGGAAACTAGAAGAAGAAGAATAAGCGGACGATCGAGTTCTAGGCTTAAGCCGAGCGTTGCCTTCAATAGGGATTGAGTAGTTGGAAGTAAGCAGAGTCGGCGATAATAAGCTTCATTTTACTTCTCTATAATATGCTGGATGGCCGTTATACTATTTAGATTAGTAGATTGGCTTCATAAAACTCTATTACTCTACTTCTGTCTCACGGATCTTACTATACGATAGTAGAAGTGTTAGTAGACGAATAGATTCGACTAAAGTTCCCGTAGTACTACCTAACTTTCGCCGTTTTCTACGTCATCAGCATCAAGTGCAGGCAGCTGTCAGCGAAGCTGTAGATTATGGTAATGGAATAACTAGATAGTGTTAGGAATGTAACGTAAAAACACTCTAAGTAGTAGACCTATCTCTTTTTCTATAGTAAGTTACGTATTTCTTTACCCTTCTATCTTATTATCTAATTACTTTAGTATATTATATATCTCGCTCCCGCAGCTTAGTTAGAGCATCGACCGTAGAGTAGCTTAGAGAACTATCCTATAGGAAGAACAACCGAGGGCTTATACGCGGCCATCTATAAACGAGAGGGATTTTCCTCTTATAGTAGAACTAGCTATTAATCCTCCCTCAGTTCTTCTCTTATACTATAGAAGGACCTTTAATAACCGCTAAGGAGTAGCCCTAGAATATTCAGTCGCGCTTCCTTCGCACCTTGTCAAGAGGCAAGTATTATCAAATTCCTCCCCAGCGCGTCCCGTTACGAAGTTCTTCCTATGCCTCTCCTCTATTACCTACGTCTAGTTCCTCCAAAGTAAGCTCTTATATTGCTCTCGCGTCTAATTGCGGTGCCCTTCTGCCCACCTAACGCGTTTCTATTAGTTTTCCAGCGATAGAGGTAGTTTTGTACGAGCTACTCTACGTAAGTAATCTCTACTACGTAAAGCTCCCATGATAGCCTCTCTACCAACTCACCAGTACGAGAAAGGGCTAGTATCTAGCTACGAATAGGTCATCTACCGAGCCGCTCTAGACGATTTAACGCACACCCCGGGCCCGTCTTTCCAAATATTGCTAAGGAACGGTGAGTTGCCTTTGCGCTTATTTGGCGTAATATACCGTAGGCAAGAGCGTAGCTAACTTATCTCCGCATAAGACCTAGCAGCTCCGCGATAAACTAATGCGTATTACCCGCTAGACGGAATAGTTAGGCATTATAGACGCTCGTCGCGTGAAAGATAGTAGGAACGGGGTAGTAGTAATAGAGGAAAACGATCTAGCATGGTATAGTACTACCGCATAATCTCTTGCAAGACGAATATGCTAGGCTCTAATAGGCAGGTTGGTCCTCCAATGAGGATGGGCGGAGTTTTGTTAGGATAGGTCTGGAAAATTGACGATTATATGCTAAAACCAGTTAGTATTAGTGACTAAGCGCTTAATAGTAGAGCCTTACCTTAATAAAGCTCTGCCTATCCTTATTGGAGGACTAACCTGCCTATTAGAGCCTAGCATATTCGTCTTGCAAGAGATTATGCGGTAGTTTAAAAGGTGGATAGCCTACTACGGACTATCAGGGGGCGGGGGGACAGGACCATTTCGCGAAACCAAGAATTACTTCGGTAAGCGTTACGTACGAAATATAGTTAGCTATCTAAAGATTAATCTTAGATATACCCTACTATCTAGGTATTTATAGAATAAAAATGGCTTTACGGCTCTCTAAGCATATAGCTATAATAGAAATTAAGAACTATAAACTAATAATATAATATACTTCTTACACGCGGGTGACAAAAAAAAGATTAATTAAAAAAGATATCTTTTTTAAAAATTTATATAAAATTAAATAATAGGCCTAAAAATACATAAATAATAACGGTTTAAAGAGAAAATTACAGAAAGTATTATAAAAATTTTACTTACTACTTATTAATTATGTGTAATAAATTAAAATTACCTAAACAAGATAATTTTTTAAATTCTATGTTTAGGTTTCTATAACTTTTTAGTTAGTAAATATATTTTACTAAAATTTTAATTATACCCTTTTAGGCCTAGTGTAGGTTACGTGACTAGTTTTTTAAAGTATATTAGTAATCTAATTATATAATTATATTAATAATAAAAATTTAGCCTATACTTATAAAATTACTAATTACGTAATATATTATTAATATTATTGTATATTATAATATCTTTTTATTTTTATAAACTTAAACTCCTATTTTCTTAAAATAGAGCTAAAATTCTTAAAACTTAAATCTAAAATTAAACTTCTTTTAAAAGTAAATAATTCTTCTTTTTTAATTGCTACTACTTTAGAAAAGTCTTAGCAAAGTATTTATAATACTATAAAAAAAATTAAAAAGAAGGAGAAAGATATTTATAATATAATATTTGTATATTAATCGAACAAATAGTGTGGCTGTGGTGGCTCGGGGCGACTATAAGGGGTTTCAAAAAAGGAGGAGTATGTGCATGCCTTTATAAATATATAATATAAAAAAGATTAAAAGGGGTAGAGTTTGTAAAGTTACTTAAAGAGAAAAAAGAGTAATTAATAGGCACTTAACTAGAAGTCCTAAAAAAGAAAATAAAAGACTATTAATAGAAAATAGTCTAAATATTATAATAAGGACTTTATAAAGAGGTTTAAAAGAGGAGGATTATAGTATTAATATAACTAAAAAAAAACTGATAATTAATAAAGAAAACGCTAAAGAAAGATTAAAATACGCTAAAGAAAATATAAAAAATATTAAAAATATAAATTTAAAAAAAATAATATTTTCTAATAAGTTAGTAATACAAAAGGTATAATAGAATAAATAATATTATAAAAAAAGGGGTGATAATAAAATTAGAAGAGAACTGGCTCTTAGCTAATTATAAAGTAAGTTATTTTAATTTTTTAAAATATTAAAATATATAACTTATTATATATTTTTAAGTTATAGTTTTAGTTTTTTAATATTAATTATATTAATAATTTTATAGAATAAGACCTTAAACGATAAGTTTAGAGTGCAATTTAGATAGAAAGTAAAAGTAATTTAGTATTTACTAAAATATTTAATTTTTTTACTTCTTTTACTAGTAAGGATTATATAAATAAAATCCTTATATCTAAAGTTAGATCCTTAATAAAAAGGGGTAAGTTATATAACTTTTTTTTACCCCGTTTTTTATTAATATACTAATATATATATATATATATTATTATATTATATTATAATAATAAACTTTATATTAATATTAATATAGGTTAGTAATTTTAACAAAATAATATCCCTATTTATAAAATAAAGGACGTTTTAAACTAGTTTAAAAATAATAAAATTATACTATTTTCTTCCCTAGCCTATAGTTCTGATTTAGCCCCTATAGAAAATATATAGGGTTATTTAAAATAAGAACTAAATAATAATAAAGAGGCTAATTTAGGTATAAGATCTAGTATATAAAGTATAAAAGCCTTTAAAAGAGTTATTATATAAAAATAAAATAATATACTATAAAAAGTTATTAATAATTATATATTATCTCTTTCTAACTATTATAAGGCAGTTATAGAAGCTAAAGGCTACTATACTAAGTATTAGTAATTTATTATTTACTAGTTTATTATTAAAAATGTAAAAAAGTGACTTTTATATATAGTTATATAAATAATATATAAAAATATAAAAATATTTAATATACTAAGAAAACCTAGTATCTATTATTATATATATAAAAATAAGCTAATTTTATACGTTAAATAAAAAGTTATATTAACTTAAAGTAGAATCCTAAAAATTTTTTATATTTACTAATTTTTTTTATTTCTAAACCCCTTAGTAAGCGGCCCCTAACAGGGTAAATGGAATCTACTAGTCTTTCTCTTTAAAATAGTATTTTTTTTTGTATTTTTAGGACCTCTAGTTAACTAGTTATATTATTTTAAAAAAGGTATTTTTTTTAATTAATCTTTTTTTTGTCACCCCCCTCTAAGTATATATATATTTAGTATTTTAATAAAAATAATATAATAATAGATAGGTTTATAAAGAGCTTTTAAAATAGCTTTATAAGTAATTATAAAGTCGTAAAATAAAAATCAGTTATATTATAGATTAAAAAAATAAGCTAGCTCTCTAGATAAAGAACCTTATTAATAAGACTATAAAGAATAAAGAATTAAAAATAGAATCTAATACTCTATTAAAGAATTTTTGTAATAAAATATTAATATTATAGCTTAAGTTTAGTTTATTTATTCTAAATTAAGAGAGACTTGGTTAAAAAGAGGTTTATTTAAGAAAAAGCTCGCTTTAATAAAGCATATATAGTAAAAATCTATTCTTTTTTCTTATATATTATAATATAAGGGGGCGATTCTAATTAATACATAGTATTATAAAATTAAATAAGTAAAGCTTATATAAGCTTATCTAATAGCTGTTTAAAGATAATTTCTAATAGTAAATAATATATATATCTAAATTATATTTCTTTCTTATATTTATTTTACCATTAATAATATAGTTTTATAGTTTAAATATTAATTATTTTTTTTCTTTTTTTTAAATTATAGATTATAACCTCTATTCTTTATCTTTAATATATCTCTATATTATATTTTTTTTAATAATATCTATAGAGCTTTTAATAGTCTATTAGAGAGAAAAGAAAAAAAAATTTAATAGTTTTACTCTAGATACTAAAGATCAATTAATAATATATTAGATATTATAATAGATACATATATAAGAGGTAGAATTTTAAAGACGTATAGTAAATAAAATATATATAAACTAATAAAAAGTTATTAAAGCTCTAAGTAAGAAATATATATAAAAAAATAAACTACTTTATAATAAATTATTTTAAAAAATTAGTTTAAGATTATTATAATAAGGAAGTTTTATTTAAAGCTTAGTTTATTATAATCTCTTCTTTACTCTTTTAATATAGTAAAGGCTAATCTTATAAAGCTAAATATATTTTGTAGTATAATTTAGCTCTATATAAGTATATAGTCTAAATAACTAGTTATATATATATTATAAGATAATATAAAAAAGAAATAATAATTATTTAAGTCTTTTATAAAGTCTTATAACTTATTAGTTAAGCTATAATTATAAAAACTAACTCGTTTTAAAGAGAATATTAGAGGGCTAATTTTTATAAATATTATAATAGCTTACTAAGTATATATATAATCTTATATAATCTTAAACTTAAAGAGTATTTCATCTCTACTTTTAGACCTATACAACTTTTTTATTTTATATAAAAAATTAGTTATTTTTTATATATAAAGTTATATATTATAGAATAAATATATTATAAATTTTTTAAACTAGATTTATTATTAATATTAAAAGTTATTTATAAGGTATAATAAAGTAGATACGTATAAAGACGCTCAGATAATAAAAGAATAGTATTTAAATAAAGATAAGATAAATTCTTAAGAAGATATAATATTAAAACGTAAGACTATATAGGGTATAGTATATAATTATAGCTAAGCTAATAATAATTTAAAAGTTCTCTAGTAGAAGTAGATATAATATAGCCTTTTTTTTCTAAGGGCCGTTCTAGCCCTGTAAAAAGATAAAATACTATAATATATTTTATTAATTCCTTTATTAGCTTTACGAAAAGGCTATCTAAATATCTAAACTTCTAAAAACCCTTATTATTAAAAAAAAAAATTTTTATAAAGAAGATTTTTTAGATATATAGTTTATATATTATACCTTATCGCTATAATAGAGGGTTTTTATAGGCTTTTAAACTTTCTAACTTTTAACCTAAATCTTATAGTATATAGTTTATTTAGCGGGAAATTTATAAGGCCTAGGTATTAATCTATATTAGTTTATATTTATAACTTTTATTTATTACTATTATAGCTTATCGTTTATAAGTATTATTTTTTAATTTTTATATTATTAATAGTAAAGCTAACTTTTTTTTTTTTAAATAAGTTTAGTAATTCTTGTATAATAGATACTTAGTATTCTTAAATAAGAACTATTTATTAAGCGTAACCTTTTTAATTACTTTATTATCTATACTATCTATATTAAAATCTTAAAACTAACCTAAATGTTATATAATTTAGTATTAATACCTATTATAATAGTATAGCTAGGTAGTATATAGTAATTATAGACTATTATTTATTATAACTTATAATCTTATTAAATTACTCGTTTATTAGCTAGTATATTAGTAAAAGAAACTATTTAACTTCTATATTAATATTTACTTAAGAGATAATAGAATATTATTTAATATAACTCTTTAAGCGTCTTTATTTTTATATATTAGACTCTTATTAGTAACCATTTAAGGTGTTATTAGTTCTTATATTAGTTAATACCCTTTAGTATAAGTATAAGAAGATATATTTACTTTCTTATTTTCTTATTTTATTCTTTAACTTCTTTAAGGTCTTTACTTCTTATTATAATTACCTTTATTAATATATATAATAATATTATTATTTATTATCTATTTAGAGCCTTAGCCTTCTTTTATATAGTTTTAGTATATATATTATATCCCCTAGTTCGCGTTTAAGAAGTTTAATATACCTAGACTCTATTAGCTTATATCTAATAACTAGTATAAGAAGTCTAATATCTACGCTATATATAGTAGGTATAAATAATATTATTAGCTTTACTAGCTAGTATATCTATTCTCTTTATATTTCTCTAGCGTTATATTATTAAGGCTTTATATAGATTAAGTCTATTTTTTATTAAAGTCTTAATATTTTAATCTTTACTTTCGAGTACGCTTAGTGCTATAACGCTTAAATAATAAAAAATAATAAGAACTTTAAGTTTAATATATTAAAAGAATAATAGTGAGATATTTTTATATATAGCTTTAATATTAATGTAAGTTAAATATAGTATAGGGCTAAATAGCGGTATCTTTTTAAAAAGATTAATAGTAAAAAAAAGTTTTATTATACCCTTATAATATTATAAGAGCTTAACTTCTAGTAATATTAAGTATATTTTATTATTATTTTAACTACTTTTTATCCGGTCTTAACAGAGACCTAGAAGTTTTAAAATTATAATAAAATAATTAATACAGAATATTCTATTTTATTTAATTATATACTAAGCTATTTATTTTTATTACCTTAGACCTGTCAGTTATTATCTCTAATTTAAAAAATTTTTTAGTATATAGGCGTTATCCACCTACTACGCTTTTATAACGTTATATTCCTACAGCTCTACGATGTACCCGGGGTTCTTTAGTCTACTTTTATATAAATCTTTTAAATTACTTTACTACCTTTATATAAAGTTCTTATTTAATTGCAAAAGTTCTACGAGTTATTAGTTTTACTAAAATAGTAGTAGTTACGCCTAGAGCAGTTATTATATATAACTTTACACCTTAAGTATTTAGTAGGTATTTAAAAGCACTAGTAATACTAGCTCTTTATCTAATCTATAAGGTATTCTATTTTATTATCTATATTTTAGTTAAATCTTTAGCCTTTTAGTAATAGCTATTATAAGTATATACTACGTCTTAGTTATACCGGGTACACTATTATATAATATTAAGCTAAAAATAGCGTAAGCGTTGCCTACGTCGCCCTATACTAGTTATAGGAGGTTAGTTATTATAACTTTAACTTTTTTATTATTTCTTTTTACTTATTTTATTTATTTAGTAGAGCGTACGCCGTAAACTATTTATATATATATTACTAGTAAGCTATTTTATAGTACGTTAGAAGTATATATATTAATTATTAAGCACTACCGTAATACGTACTGTAGATAAATATTTTTTTATATTTTTTTTTTTATAAATACCTACTTAGTATTAGTTATAATAGTAAATATATAAGTATAAGTTACTATATAAGTAATAAATTATACTAAGCTGTAATACTATTAAGTACTATTAAGCGGTTATTATATACCTATTTTAGTACTACTTTTCCTAATTAAACTTAGCGTAATACCTTTAAGAGCTGGTTGTTAGGTCCTATAGTATATTTAGCACTTTTCTTCCTAATTAGGTAGTTGCTAATAGCAACTTTATTATATATAAAAAAAAAAAAAACTACTTTTTATATTAATTTCTATACTATAGAATAGATAGTAAAGACGTTTTAGCTTCTAATAACTTTATAGCTTTTACTAAGTATAAGGCTTACTTTATTAAGTATAACCTTAAGTCTAATATATTCTTAAGTATTATAAATTATAAGTATTATTAGTACTATTATAGACTTAATATTCCTAATAGGGCTATAGTTAGTAAAGGTATAGTATTTATTACCCTCTAAAAAGAAGCGGCCTTATAAAACTCTTTAAAGAACTTCTCTTTTAATATTAAAGCCTTATTTAAGTCGCTTTTAGAGTATTAGACCTCTAGCTAGCTTTTAATTTAATAAGCGTTTTTATATACCAGATTAAATAATTTTTATAAATAGATAGAAAGGACACTGTATATTAAAAACCTAGCCTTATTAATTATTTCTATATATATTTATTATAATATATAAAGTCTAGCCTTACTAAGTCCTTTAAGCTATTGCTTTTTATAAGAATAGATACTATTCTATCCTAATTATAGAGGGGTAATATAAAAAAAAACTAAAAAAAGTTATCTTTTTTAAAGTCTAATAACTCTGTTATTAGTTATACTATAATTATAAGAATTAGTTTATATTAAAGGAAATATCTATAAGATTCTTATTAAAAACTCGTTTCTAGCTTACTCTATATTAGCGCTAAGGTATATTATCTTAAACTTAAAGAATATTTTAAGTCTATTTTTAAAGCTATATAACTTTTTATTTATTATATAGAATTTGTTAATATTTATATGTAGAATACTTTATAGTATTATAAATAATATATTAAAATTTTAAAATAAAATAGTAATTATATTATTACCAATATATAGTATAATAACCTTTAGCTTTTATAATTACCTTATAACGCCTAGGTACAGAAAATATAGCATTATTTATAGTCTTTTCTAGCCTTTTATTCTATTCTTTATTTATAGGTCTTTTAAAAGTCTTTATATACTTATTATTATTTTTTATATCTAAAGAATTTTATTTTCTCTTATATAAGGCGTCTTTTAGTAAACTTTATATATTTTTAATAGAGGCTAGATCCGGGCTATAGGCTAGATTAGGAAAAAAAGATATTTTATTTCTCTTAAACTAAGCTAAAACGTTCGTAGTTTTATAAGTTTTTATATAATCTTATTATAATTTCTACTCTAAATAGATAGTAATATATATATTAATATAATAAAATAATATAATAAAATATATAAATATAAATTAAATTATTATTAAAAAAAAAGAAGTAAAAAAGAATTAGCTAACTTATCTATTTATATTTTAAATTTAATAATAAAGATAAGAATTTTTCTTATATAATCCCTATTAGTAAAACTAGTAATAGTTTTTAAAGTTTTTATAAAAACTAATTTAGATTTTCCGTCTAGCTAAATAGCTCCCTAAACGGAGATAGTATTATCTTAGCCTATAATTTAATTAGTTTAATAGTTATTAAAAATCTAAAATTATAGAAAAAAACTAGATTTTTTCTCTTTTCTCTTTATTTTATAACAAAAATATAAAAAACCGTACTTCTCCTTTTAGTAGATATTATTTCTTTCTAATCTTATTATTACCCTTTTGTCTATAATATAGAGGGGTGTTATAAATAAAAATACTTTAAAAAAGTTATCTTATTTAAAGCCTTATAACTTTCTTATTAGTCAACCTATAATTATAAAAAATAGCTCGTTTTAAAGAGAATATTAAGGAGATTATCTTTACAGGTCTAGTTTTAGCTTACGAAGTATAGGCCCTATAATATATATCCTTAAACTTAAAAATTTTTTTAGATCGATCTTTAGGCCTACATAACTGTTTATTTAAGGTTTAAAATTAGCTACTTCTTATATATATAATAATATATAGTAGAATAGATATAACATTTAATTTTTAGAATAGATTCCCTTCTAATATTAAAAGTTATTTAAGTTTTTAATATTTTTAATTTTTTAAGCTTACAATAGTAATTATATTATTATTAATATTTAGTATAATATTCTAAAGCTTCTATAACCGCTTAATAACGCCTAGGTATAGATAATATAGTATTATTTATTACTTTTTAAGGGATTTTATTTTATTCTTTATTTATAGTTCTTTTAAAGCTTTTATACTTTATTTATTATTTTTCTAGCCTAAAGAACCCCTATATTTTTTAGTTAGGCTATCTTTTAATAAACTCTATGTATTTTTAATAAAGGCTAGGTCCGGGCTATAGACTAGATAAAAATACAGACTAATTTTATTTCTTTTAAACTAGTTAAAAACGTTTATAGTTTTATAGCTTTTAGTATTATTTTATTAAAATTTCTATCCTAAATATAAATTAATATATATATATTAGTATATATTGTATTATTATTAAAAAACGATAGAAAAAAGATTTAGTTTTTTATTTTATTTTATTATAAGTATAATTATAGGACTAAGCATTTTTTTTATATAATTCTTATTAATAAAAAAGGTAGTTATTTTTAGAATTTTTATAAAAACTAATTTGAATCTTCTTTCTAGCTAAATAGATCTCTAAACTTAGATCCTAATATCTTAAGCTATAATTTAACTAATATAATAACTATAAAAACACTAAAATTATTAAAAAAATAGACTTTTTTTTTTAATATAATAAAAAGTTAAAATAATATACTTCTTTCTTTAGTAGTAACTATTTATTTTTTAACTTTATTATTTTTCTATTTTTATAGTATTCTTATCCAGAACTATATCCCTATTAAATTACTAACTTATTTAAAAATATAATCTTATTAAGATTTATATTTTTAATATTTTTATGTTATTTTTTAGTATAGATAAGTTATTGTTTAGTATTTTTTTAGTAATTATTAGTTTTTTAGTATTTATATTAATAAAATATTCTCTCTCTTTTAAAAGTATTATAATGCTTTTATCTTAATATTTATAGTATTTTCTAATAATTATTTTTTCTTTTTCTTTTTAGAACGTTATATTGTATCTTTATTAATAATATTTTTTTTTTAGTTATTTTAGTAATTCTTTCTTTATAAACTCTTTTTATATTATAATTATCCTTTTCTTTTTTGTTTAATTTATTAAATAGTATTTATTATTCTTTATTAAGATATTTTTAAAATAGTAGAAATAAATAAAATAAAAGTTTTAGCCTTTATAAAAAGGCTTACTTTAAATTAAAGTTTAGAAAATTTTAGTATTATTTTAAAAACTTAAAAAATAAAAATTTTAATTTAAAAAAATATAATTATATATTAAAATTTTAGTAAAAAATTATATAATTATCGCTTATACAAGTAGAGCTTAGATTTTTAATCTAAAGTATATAAAAAGTTAAAGAAGAAATATTATTTAAAAAGTTACTTATATAATATATACTAGGCCTAGAATACTAGTTAAAATTTAAAAATAAATAAATACTTTAAATAAAAATTTATATAAGATTAAAAAAAGAGGTAAGAGATTCTTTAAGTTTAAGATTATATAGCTTATTAACTATACTTAGTAAGCTATAACTAAATTCATAAAAGTAATCTCCCTAATATTCCCTTTAAAACGAGTTATTTTTTATACTTATTACTTAATTATAATAAGATATTATAAATATAAGACTTTAAAAAAGTTATCCTTTTTAAAGGCTCATAACGTTCTTATTAATTAAGCTATAATTATAAAAAATAGCTCGTTTTAAAGAGAATATTATATAAATTACTTTTACATACTTAATAATAGCTAACTAAATATATATATAATCTTATATAATCTTATATAATCTTATATAATCTTAAACTTAAAAATTTTTTAACTTTTATTTTTAAATCTATATAACTTGTTTATTAAGATTTAAATTTTTATAAATTTTAACTAGTCTTTTTAGGCCTAGTATAGATTATATAAGCAAATTTTTAAATTATATTTTATTTTTAACTTTTTATATATTTTAGATTAGAAATTTAAGCGTTGCTTATATAAGTAAGTATTTTATATTTTTTTATTAAAATTTTAATATATAGTTATATCGTTTTAAATTAAAATTCTTATTCTTTAAGATCTGAAAGTAGTACTAAAATTCTTTAAACTTAAATCTATATTAAGCCGTTTTTTAAAGACTAAACTTTTATTTTTATTATTTCTACTACTTTAAAAAAATCTTAATAAAGTATAATAAATACTATTTAATAAATTAAAAAAAGAAAAGTATAATTATAATATAAAAAGAGTTAATAAAGAAAAAGTTCCTAAAATAACGAAAAAAAAAAGATATTAAGAAAAACTTAACAAGAAATTCTAAAAAGAAAAATAAAAAGCTATTATTATAAAATAGTCTAAATATTAAGATAAGAGCTTTATAAGACCTATTAAAAAATAAAAGATATTCTATTAATATAAATACTAAAAAACCTTATATTAATAAAGAAAAAGCTAAAAAAAAAATTATCTATACTAAAGAATACCTTAAAAGTATTAAAAAAATAACTTTTAATAAGATTATATTTTTAGATAAGTTAGTAATTTAATAAGTGTATAAATTAAAATATGAATATTATAAAAAAAGTGGTAATAATAAGGTTAAAAAAAATAATTAATACTAAATGTAGAGATACCTTTTTTTAATATTATTTATTTAAAAATAGAGAAAAATAGTGTAGTTTTTTCTATAATATTAGATTTTTAATAACTATTAAACTAATTAAATTATAGGCTAAGATATTACTATTTCTATTTAAGAAGGTATTTAAATAAATAGAAGATTTAAATTAGTTTTTATAAAAACTTTAGAAATAACTACTACCTTTACTAATAAAAATTATATAAATATAATTCTTAATTCTATAGTTAAACCTACTATAAAAAGAGGTAAATAAACTAATTTTTTTTTATTTCTTCTTGTATTAATAATTTAATATATATTTATATATATTATAATATTATTTTATTATATTAATATATATATTAATATCTATCTAGAGTTGAAATTTTAATAAAATTATATAAAATTATATAAAACTATAAATATTTTAGCTTGGTTTAAGAGAAATAAAAAATTTTATTTTATCTAGTCTATAGCCCTAACCTAGCCCCCTATTAAAAATATATACTGTTTACTAAAAGGCGCCTTTAATAAAAAAAAGAAGTTCTTTAGATATAAGAAATAATAAGAAAAGTATAAAGGCTTTTAAAAGAGCTATAAATAAAAAATAAAATATAATACTCTAAAAAGCTATAAATAATACTATATTATCTATAACTAGGCGTTATAACGTAGTTATAAAGGCTAAAGGCTACTATATAAAATATTAGTAATAATATAATTACTATTTTATTCTTAAAAAACTAAAGAAAATAAACATCTAAATAACTTTTAATATTAGGAAGAAACCTATTATAAGAATATTAGTACAAATATATCCTACTATCTATTATAATATAGTTAAAAAGCAGCTAATTTTAAATCTTAATTAAAAAGTTCTATAGCTTTAAAAATTAAGAAAAAAAACTCTATATTTAAGACTATATAGTTTAAAATCTACGTTTATTAAGCTATTATTAAGCCTATAATAATAATCACATTAGCATTCTCTTTAACATAAGCTAATTTTTATAGGTATAGCTAAAATAATAAAATAGTTATAAGATTATAAAAAACGTAATTTTTTAGATTACTCTTTACTTGCGATACCCCTCTATAATAATATATAATAGAATAGATATAATATATAATTTATAAAATTAATTACCTTCTAATATTAAAAGTTATTTAAGTATATAATTTTTTAGTGTTTTAAGAATAAAATAGTAATTATATTATTATTAATATTTAATATAGTAGTCTTTAGCTTCTATTACCGCCTTATAACGCCTAGGTATAAATAATATAGTATTATCTATAGCTTTTTTAGATATTTTATTCTCTTCTTTATTTATAGCTTATTTAACAGTATTTATATCTTTTTTATTTTTTTTTCTTAATCTAAAAATCCTTTCTATGTTTTATTTAGGCCGTTTTTTAGTAAACCTTATATATTTTTAATAAACGTTATGTCCGGACTATAGGATAGATAAGAATAAAGACTAATTTTATTTTTTTTAAACTAGCTTAAAACATTTATAGGTTTATAGGTTTTAGCTCTATTTTATTAAAATTTCTATTCTATATGTATATTAATATATATTATATTATTATTAAAAAAAGAGGTAAAAAAAGTATTAGTTCCCTTATCTCTTCATTTAGTAGATTTAACTATAGGATTAAGAATATTTTTTATATAATTCTTATTAGTAAAAAGGATAGTTATTTTTAAAGTCTTTATAAAGACTAATTTAGATTTTTTATCTATCTAAATAGATTTTTAAACTTAGATAGTAATATCTCCAGCTATAATTTAATTAATATAATAACTATTAAAAAACTAAAATTATTTAAAAAAATTAACCTTTTTTTAGATATTTTAATATAATAAAAAGTTAAAAAATTATACTTCTTCCTTTAGTAGTAACTATTTAAATTTTAATTTTATTATTATCTTTTTTATTATTATATTCTTATCTTAATTTATACTCTTATTAAATTATTAACTTCTTTAAAAATATAATCTTATTAAGATTTATATATTTAATAGTTTTAAGTTATTCTTTAGCGTAAATAAGCCTTTTTTAAATATTTTTTTTAATTATTAGTTTTTTAGTTCCTATATTAATACAATATCCCTTCTCTTTTAAAAAATATAATAAGCTTCTTTTAAAAATCTTTAGATTATTTTTTAATAATAGTCTTATATTTTTTTTGTACTTTTAGTTAAGTCTTTATTAATAGCTTTTTTTTTAGTAGTTATCTTAGAAACTCTCTCTTTACAAACTCCTTTTATATTATAATTATCTTATTTTTTATTTAATATATTATTTAGTATTATAAATAGAATCTTTTAATATTTTTAAGATAATAAAAATAGTAGAAATAGAAGTTTTAGCCTGTAAAAGAAGGCTTATTTTAGATTTAAGTATAGAGAATTTTAATACTATATTAAGGACTTAAGACATAAAAATTTAAATATAAAAAGATATTACTATATATTTAAATCTTACTAAAAAATTATATAATTATCGCTTATATAAAAAAAACTAAATATTTTAATCTAAAATAAATAAAAGTTTAAAAAACAAACTTAGTTTAAAAATTTACTTATATAATCTATACTAAGTCAAATAAGGCTCGTAAAAACTTAAAAAAATATAAATATTAATTAAAAAGTTATATAGTTCTAAAAATAAGAGTAAAAAGAATTTTAAGTTTAAAATTATATAGGTTTATATATATATTTATATATTAATCGAATAAATAGTATAGCTATAGTAGCTTAGGGCAACCAAAAGGGGTTTTAAAAAAGGAGGAGTATGTATATAACTTTATTATAAGTTTATATATATATTTAGTAAGCTATAACTAAGTATTAAAAATATAAACTTCTTAATCTCCTTCTTAAAACGAGCTATTTTTTATAATTATAGCTTAACTAATAATAAAGTTATAAGAGTTTAAAAAACAGTTAATAAAATGTTTTTTTTATATTATCTCTCTTTAATACTAAAGCTTATAAAGAAGTTAATTAAATATTTATTAAAATTATAATTTATAGCCTGATTAATACGTATAGTTATTATTAATAAGTCAATATAATATAGGACTTATAAAAATAATAAGCTTAAAATTCTTAATATAGATATAATTAAGATATAAAGAAACTTATACTACATAGAAATAATAAACTAGGCTATTTATAATATATAATTATAAAAACATAACTTTTGTTTCTCCTTGTTACTATTTTTAGATTAATTAAGAGGATATTAACTATTATTATTATTACTATTATTAAAGAAGCTTATTATAGTATTATTTATAAATAGATTAATAGCAACGCTCTTAATAATTATAATTAAAAGAAGATTAAAGAAGTAAAAGAAAGATAAGCTAATGGGTTAAAAAAATTAAAAGATTAATAAGCTAAAGGCTTAAGAGACTTATAAGCTATTAAAAAAAATATATAAAGCTAAAGATAATAAATTTAAAAGATATTTAATACTTATTTTATATCTATTCCAATCTTTTATTATTTATAAAGAACTTAAAGTAGAAGTATTTAGAAAATTATCTATTAATATTATTAATAAACTATTAGATAAACGTTAATAGATATATATAAGTAAGAGGATCTATTATAAAATTATTTAGCAATTATTACTATAGTAATATCTAAATACTTTTATAATAACGCGTTAAATCTATTAAAAATAATTTAATATAGCATTATACTACTTAACTATTCTCGAAGCTATAAAGAAAAAAGTATTAATATTAAACTATAATTATTTACTAAACTAAAATAAAATATAAACATATTAATAATCTAGATATATATATCGCCTATTATTAGATATTATCTTTAAAAAGTTATTAAATAAGTCTATATAAGTCTTATTTATTTAATTTTATAATATTAAATATTAATTAGGCACACTATTTTATATAATATCTTTTCTTTCTAACTAAAAATGCTTAATTTTTTAAGCTTTATAGCCTAATTAATATCCATTATACTAATCCATTATTATATTAATAATAAATATTATATTTAGCCTATAAATAATTACTTTTTATATAATTTTTATTTTAAATAATTTTTAACTTTTTATTTCTTTTTTTTATTTATTTTTTTATGTTTTATGTTTTAATTATATATTATAAGCTCTTCTTTTTTAAATATATCTATATAATATAATAAATTAATATTTTTATTAATATCGATTATAATTTTTCTTTAAAGCAAATTTATAATAATTATATAGATAATTGTGTATATTTTTTTCTTTTTAATTTATACTAGTAAACTATATATTATTTCTATTACTTAATATTATAATATATATTATATTTATTTTTAGGCTTTAGTAATTAATTAAAGTATATAATTAATTCTTATAGTTATATTATAATATCTTAGATAATATTTATAACTAATAACTTTTTATATTTTAAAAAATTTAAGATAAAGTATCTTTTTTAATTATCTTTTTAGATTATTTTTTTAGATTATTCTATAATTTTAATTACGTAATAGCTACCATTTATTTAATATAGTTATAGCTAGAAACAGTAGAGGTGTAAACAAAATCTAGCTTTAGCTCGCTAGGTAACGGTAAAATTAGGTAATGTTAGAGAGAGGTCGTAGATAGAGCAAGGATTGCGACGTTCGTTAGCGTAAGTTAGATGGACGAGGCGGAGCGCTTATTTTTTACGATGTGATGGTAAGGAAGCAATAATATCTAATCGCATAGGAGAGACGGAACGTCTTCAAGTATTAGAGGCGCGTAGGTTGGTCCGGTAAGGTAAACTAAGTTCGAAGGCCTCTATATAAAATAGAAGACGCGAAGTCATATTACGAAGATTTTCAACGCTAAGGAGAGGCTTATAGTTAAGTTTTAGTTGGTTATAAGTACGTGGCTAAGGTTCTTAGCAGGCGCAAAAGCTTAATTATACTTATAGTTTTACGTTATTTCGTAGTACGAAGCTATAGGGGTTTAAAGAGTAACTTTTTTCTATCATTAGGGAATATCTTAAAACTAGGATTATAACCTAGGTCGGTTTATATCTAGCTCGCATTTGGACTTTCCCCTTCTTAACTCAGGACTCTTGCAAGTCTCTGTTCCCTCTCTACTCAAAAGCACTATGAAACGATGTTAGGCAAATAAGCCGCTCCCATTTTAAGATTTAGGAGAGTACATTTTATACTCAAACAATAGTAAATGTTGACTTCGGACAATTGCTCAACCATTCCGCATCTCTAACCCAAGCGAGCCCCACACGCATATATATTTGTTGCTGAGTGTTCAGACATATCACCGCCCAACAACGTGCTTCCCTCAGCGGCAGTTCTTTCCCGTCGGGCCCTTTCCTTTTGAGGTATGATGCCTCTGTCATTATTGGTACGCACCAAACCTCGGCAAATAACTTCTTGTTCTCGTTGTCTGGATAGTAGTATCCGATGGCTATACTCGCATTCAGATCAAAGAGCGACGCTTGTGGATCCGATTTCTTCATACTAGTGAAGATTTCCTCTCCCTTGAGATCTGATACGTATGGATGTGCCCTTTTCAATATGCCTTGGATAACGAGTCTGCCATCGTACACTGCCCCGAATGGATCAGCTGAACCGGACCTTATCTGGGCCAATTTCGGCTCAAAGCACGAAGTGTCAATATCTGACTGTAGCACCTGGCGAACCCAAAATGAACATGTGGCCGGTAAGCTTGCCCAGGACCATGAAGGTGCCCTGTAAGACCTTAAATCGCATTGCTTGCGTGTGGAATCTGGAGCCGTCCAAAGAAGCCCGCGGTGCAAATCACGTTTCCAATGGCCTGCATAGTACTCATCGCCTGTGGCCTTTCCAACCGCGCGCGCAATACCTGCTATAGCTGGGAAAATATCGGACTTTACGGTGAGTCCGCACTTCCCGTATAGCATGATAAGATCATACCATGCATTATAGAGGTCCGTTAGCTCTTGATTTGTCCCCTTGTCGTGATTGTCTACTATCCTCAATCCTCTTTTCGCTCCGCTATCGAGCGTGGTATTTCGAAACGTCTTCAGGCCGAGTATCGCAGACTGCAGAATCTTGTCTCCGTACTTCAGATCGATGAACTTCGATGTGCCCTCGGGAACGCGCTCCGATGCTTCCTCAGTCCGGCAGAGCCAGCTCATTTCCATTTCGGAGAATAGTAGTAGCCGCGGACTGAGTAGGCGTTCTTGGAGCACCCAAGCCCGCTGCCAGAGGATTGGGCGATGGAAACCGTCTGTCGTTTGGACTGGATTCCAACCCGTTTCCGGTCGAACAAAGCCAGGGAGGATTCCGGATTGCGATTCCGGGATTGTCCCAATAGAAGGAAATTTGATGCTGATAGGGCATGGCGCTATTGTGCGTGGCTTATAGCGCATAAAACATCCTGCGTGGCCACCAGGCGCGCTTACCGCCGCGATATTGAAGAGCGAATTCGAGTAGTAACTCCCCATCTTGGCTGCTTCAAAAGACCAGTCCTGCGGATCATCCTGGAGAATACACATACTATCTATCCAGATATATCGGATATTTAGATTTCGGACGATTGCGACCGCATCCCTAAACGTCTGGGACAATGCTTCAAAATGGATAGATCTTTTATGTTCGGCGATGTTGGCGGTCGTCGTAATTATAATCCGTTGCCCGCCCCAAACGTGACTCAGCGTCACATAGTGGCCGTAGCGACCGCTTGCATCAATCAACGAAAGTCTAGATGGAGAATGTGGTGCGTCTACATCTAGGATCCGGGAGGGTAGTGGCGGCAACGTTGCCGTAGAGACCGTGCAAAAGCAATGCTGTGTTAGACATCGATCCAGCCATACGCTGGCCAGTTTCATATTCTCCTCACATCCAGTAGAATGGCTGGCAGCATGAGCCTTGTCGTGCGAGATGTTCCTAAGCAACGCTGATACGTCTTAGCCGAAGACCTGGGCAACGAACATTAGGGTTACCGACCTGGAAAACGCACAAAATCGAAAGAAATTTTGATAACCCGGAGAACGGTTGAAACAACGACAACAATTTCTCTTATTATGGTTTCGCCGACGTTCTTGTCAACGTGCGGGTAGTATCGTATCTCGAGGGGACCGTCATGCTCTTCTACCTTCGACTCATGGCCGCGGATATGATACAATTCCGATCGGATTTGAGTGCAGAAATGGCATCCCCAGCATGCAGAATGGAAGAGCTCCTCGATGCTGCCATGGTGAGCGGAAGAACAATAGCGACCGCCGACGTGGGTCGGCTGAAGAGATTTCGGAAGAGACTGCCAGCGCTCGGAATCTCTATCGAGTTCGATGCTGAGAGGCGAAGCGGTGAAATCAATACATTGGCACTTGGAACATAGCATCTTTGGATTTGGGGTTCTCAATAAAGAGATACTAGAGAAGAAGAGCAATAAGAAAAATATATTGCGGAATCTCGAATAATCACGGCTAGAGTCTTGGCTACCAAGCCTACTAGCGCGGGGCGTTAGGAAAATCTTTTTCGAGGTTTCGGCTTAACCGGCTTCACTTAGCTTAATGTTACCCCGTACGATATTATAAATTATCGAATGAGTAGCAGCCATCGCGTCGTCAAACTCACGGAATAACCCAAAAAGATGACACAAAAAGGTATTTCGTCTCGAATACCTTGAAACACAAGAAGGTTGTTGGTTGCAGTCGTTGTCTGAGGCCTGAGGCCGTCACGGCACGATTGCGAGGGCAGCCGCCCGATAGAACATTTATTATAAAACTCTTTAACCTTCTAGGCGGCGTTTAAATTGCTCGTGGGGTAGTAGATAGGATCGGAATTATAGCCTACCTATTCCGTTTAGTAATAATATGCAAGGGTAGCTTGATGTATAGATATTAGGAAAGAAGAGATGCTATAGTATAGAAAAGTAGAAGAAGTTTAGCAAACCGCAGCCACCTCCTTCAGGATACGCTGGTATCGGTATGGTTTTAATAAGCGCTGGCAGGGAAATTTCTCCGCAACTGGAGCACAAAGTCACAGGCTTTTCCATTACACTTTCGTTCCGATTTTATATTGGAATATGAGTTCGACGGAATTTTGATTTTCTATTGTGGATAGACGAGTGACAAGCTAGGCAGCAGGCTTAGAGGGCAGGTTAGCTGATGTATAGATATTCTAGAAACAAATCTTGTTATCATCTTGATGTAAATGACAGACTATTAGAGGGATGGTTACTGATTAGTAAAATATAAGCAAAATCCATAGAACGGTAACTTAGCACGGGAGGTCGATGTACCTAGCGTTGCTAATAAATAAATTATTAGATTAACGTAGGTTACAAGCGAGCGTACCACAATATTAGCTAGCTAAAGAGCAAGTTTTTAATTAGTAGCTAAATATTAGATAGAGGAGTAGATAGGTAAAGTATAGAAAAATATAGGCCGCTTAGTAGTAAAAGCGCCAGAGTTAAATTAAAAAATTAAAATTAAAAAATAAAAAAAAAAAGTCTAATAAGAGGAGAGTAAATATTTTATATATATTAAAAGCAGCGAGTTAATAGTAGTAAAAAGTAATACCTAATATAGATAGGCGCTAAGACTGCGCTAAACCCGAAGGGGGAGCCCCGGATAGAGATTACGAGGAGTTATTATTGCCATTCATATCAAATACAAAACTTATGCGGAGTTAATTAGGTCTGACACCCAACGACAGAAAGCAGAGTAAACATGCGCTTGGCATAGGAGATTTCTGGAGATCCCCCCGGAAGATCCAAAGCAACTATACTCTCGTCCAAAGATGACGAATATGGGTAAATTCATATTTCAGCATTGGAACCTGAATGGACGGCAGTTTTCTCTACATGCATTGGCCGCCTTGAATTTTGACATCAAGGTGTTCCGGGAAATGGCTTGCTAGTTATTTTCGACGGAGCCCTCACACCAATCGTAGTCAGACGTGTTGAAGGAGAAGATCAACAAGCCTACCAGTTGCGTGGAGAAGCATTTGTTCATGCCATGATGCACGGGCAAGTCGATGATATGGGCCTCAATGAACGAAGTATTACCTGGTATGATTGGACAATGAGCATAATTGTTGCTGGCTTTTGGGCAATAAGATTAAAGGCTTTGTCCTGCGCATTACTAGGAGCACATATTATATTATTAATACAAGTACCATTCTTCCCCCTTCGCTCGCACTAGGACGTTATATCCGTACTACGTCACCTAGCCCCTCCCAACAAGCTCCAAAAAACTTAAAATCTCCTCATTCGTCCTCTCCCACCGATCCCTAAACACCCAATGTCCCGCCCCCGGCACCGTAACCAACCTAATCCCCTTCTCAAACCACCCCTGCAATCCGCCCACCAACTTCGGACTGAAATACGGGTCCTCTTCCCCCCAAAGCAACATACTAGGCACCTTCTGCACCAACCCTTCCGTGCTTAGGTTCTGCCCGTATGGCGGCCCGGGGTAATTGTTCTTGTAGAAGTTCAGCATGCCGGTGATCGGAGATGCTTCGAGATATGCAGCGATTGAGTTGCGGTATGTTGAGTTGCGGATGTGCGAGACGAGGAGGGAAATATTTTTTGGTTGAGGGGGCTCGTATGAGTAGTAGGGGATCGTGTAGCGTGCGTAATATTGTGCTTCGACGTCAAATTCGATGAGAGGCAGGAACACTGGGATGATGGGGGCGTTGATGACGAGAAGGGAGGAGACAAGAGAAGCATGCTTGAGGGCGAAGAATTGGGCGATTGCGCCGCCGAAGTCGTGGCCGATGAGCGTCACTTGGCTCGCATTCTCGTGATCGAGGATGTGCAGGAGATCAGAGGTATAGGCGTCGGCAGCATAGTCCGTCACGTCGGGAGGGATGGAGCTTGGAGGGAAACCGCGGATGGTGGGGGTTAGAACAGTATAGTATTTAGATAAAGTGGGGACTTGGAAGTCATTCCAGGTTGTTTCGCGGTCGGGAAACCCGTGTTGTAGGACAAGGTACGGACCGCTACCATATTTACGGTAGTGTATTTTGATGCCATTGTTGTCGATGAAGATTTGCTTGCCATCATTTGGATGAGGTCTTGGATGTGCTAAGATCACATCTTCGAAGAAAACTATTTTTATGACCTTTAGCATGTCATTAAGCAGATATGTGCAAGAGGCTTACCGGAGGATATCAACACAATGTTGCACAACTTCCTAGCGTTTAAAAAGTACATCCTCGGTCTTTTGGGTACTCTCGGATACAATCAACCAGCCTCCTAGGGAACGCCTTTCTTATATTCTTGCGGTGCCTAACAGGTCTTCGGAACGATTTCAAATCCGAGTGTGCATTTTCTGTTGACATAATTTGATGATTAGAAAAGCTAGTGCCATCTTTGTAGGAGCCCCCAGGACTGTGCTACCATCCAAAGCCCGCCGTTCGCCAGCGGAAATCTGCAGTCAGGAACCTGATTAAGATGGTCAGATCTACGCCTGTATTAGAAAGAATAACAATTCGCATTAACATGCTTAGTAAACATTTTGCTATCTGCTCCAATCATGTATCATGCTTCCAAATACGTTCACTAATCGAAGTGATCAGCGTCGACCTCGAGACCCATTCCGAGCAGCCTAGGCAAGACATGTAGAAAGCAATCTATTGCCGAAGGTTTATCCACATAATGGAGTGATGGAAAAATGGAATTATATATCCTCACATCCACGAGTGGTACAGTCACTAACAAAAGTCTGGTTCGCTAAGGGTTTTACCACCAAACCTTAGCATATTTAATTATTAATAACTTTCTAAAAAAATAAATAATAATTTAAAAAAATTAATAAAGTAGTATATAGATTATACTAGAATTAGACTATATTAACTAGTTTTTATTTTATAAACTTTTAATCTATATAGTCTAATTATATAGAGGCGTAACATTAAAAAAAAAGGAATAAAAAAAGTTACTATGTTTAAAGTTTTATAACTTCTTTATTAGTAAAGTTATAAGTATAAAAATTAGCTTGTTGTAAAGAGAATATTAAGCAGTTTATTTTTATAAACTTAGTAATAGCTTACTAAGCCTAGGTAATATACTATATAATCTTAAACTTATAGAATTTTTAAGATTAAACTGTAGGCCTATATAGCTTTTTATTTAACGTTTAAAATTAGCTACTTTTTATATATATAATAATATATAGTAAGATAGATATTATATATAAATTTTTGAATAGATTATCTCCTAATATTTATAGTTATTTAAGTATTTATTATTTTTTAGTTTTTAAGATTAAAATAGTAATTATATTACTACTAATATGTAGTATAGTAGCTCTTAGCTCCTATAACTACATAATAACGCCTAGTTACAGATAATATAGTATTATTTATAGCTTTTTAAAATATTTTCTTCTATTCTTTATTTATAGCTTTTTTAAATGTATTTATACTTTATTTATTATTTTCCTAGCCTAAAGAACCCCTATATCTTTTAGTTAGGCCGTCTTTTAATAAACTTTATATATTTTTTAATAAGGGCTAGGTCCGGGCTGAGGGCTAGGTCCGGGCTGTAGACTAGATAAGAATAAAGGCTAATTTTTTTTTTAACTAGCTTAAAACGTTTATAGTTTTATAGGTTTTAGCGTTATCTTATTAAAATTTCTACCCTAGATATATATTAATATATAAATTAGTTTTATGCAATAATATTATAATATATAATAATATATATTATATTATTATTAAAAAAAGAAGTAAAAAAGAATAAGTTCTCTTACTTAATTTTATAATAGGTTTAACTATAGGATTAAGGATTTTTGTTTATATAATTTTTATTAGTAAAGGTAGTAGTTATTTCTAGAGTCTTTATAAAGACTAATTTAAATCTTCCTCTTATCTAAATAGCTCCCTAAACTTAGCTAGCAATATTTTAAGCTATAATTTAATTAATATAATAACTATAAAAAAACTAAAATTATAAAAAAAAATAGACCATTTTCTATTTATTTTAATATAATAAAAATTTAAAAAAATATACTCTCTTATTTAGTAGTAATTATTTATTTTCTAACTTTATTATTTCCCCTTTTTTTATAGTATTCTTACCTAGAATTATATTCTCGTTAAATTACTAACTTATCCGAAAATATAATCTTATTAAAATTTATATTTTTAATATTTTTAAGTTATTCTTTAGCGTAGATAAGTTGTTTTTTAGTATTTTTTTATTAATAATTATTTTTTTAGTACTTATATTAATAAAATATTACTTTTCTTTTAAAACGTGTTATAAGCTTCTTTTATTAATATTTAGATTATTTTCTAATAATAGTCTTCTATTTTCTTTTTTAGAATTTTTAGTTAAGTTTTAATTAATAACTCTTTTCTTTTTAAAAGTTAACTTAATAACTCTTTCTTTATTAACTCTTTTTATATTATAATTATTTTTTTTAATTTATTATATAGTATTATTTATACTTTTATAAAATTCTTTTAAGATAGTAGAAATAGTAGAAATAAAAGTTTTAGTCTTTAAAAAAAGACTTACTTTAGATTTAAGTTTAGAGAAATTTAATACTATTTTAAGAACTTAAAAAATAAAAATTATAATTTAAAAAGATATAACTATATATTAAAATCTTCGTAAAAAATTATATAATTATTACTTATATAAATTAAGCTGAAATTTTTAATCTAAAATATATAAAAAATTAAAAAAGAAATATAGTTTAAAAGTTTGCTTATATAATCTAGACTAGGCCTAGAAAGGCTAGTTAAAATTTTAAAAAAAACTAAATCTTAATAAAAAGTTATATATATCTAAAAATTAAGGTTTAAAATTCTTTACGTTTAAGGTTATATAGCTTAATAACTTAGCTTAGTAAGCTCTAACTAAGTTAACAATTAGAATTTCCTTAATATTCTCTTCATAACGAGCTAATTTTTATACTTATAGCTTTACTAATAAAGAAGTTATAAGACTTTAAAAATAGTAATTTTTTTTTAATGTTACCCCTCTATATTATTTAGTAGAATTAATAAGAATTTTTAAACTAATAGCTTTTAATACTAATAATATTATTACTAGTTCTAAAAATAAGTATAACGCATTCATAGTATACGGTATAATAGAAAATATAGGTATATTATATATAATACTAAGGTAATAGTAGAATACTATTTAAATAGAGTTAAAATAAAATCTTAAGAAAATATAATAGTAGAACGCTAGACTATATAGAGTCCGGTATATGACCGTAGCCGGGCCGATGATAATCTAGGAGTCCTCCTGTAGACGTAGGCGTGATACTCTCTTTCCTAATAATAGCGCCAAATAGTGTAAGACAAAGACGTGAAGGAAGGGATATAGAATCAATCACAAACCAAGAATACAGCGCCGTCGCCCATTTACATCCCAACTCTATGAACCTCCTCTCTCAACATCCGCATCCACCCCCACTCCAGAGCTTGTTGGTTTCCGACGAAAGACCCGCCCCAAAACCGGACGTCTCCCAGGAGGCGAGTGTCCGACGGTCTCTCCGCTATGCCCTTCTGTACGGTGGTTACTATTCCTTATTTGACTACGATTAAAATAACGGTTCTCTTACTTATGGGACTTTCTTTTGCGGAGCGTTTCCCTAGGATTACTTCAGCTCCGCCAGGGGGAAAACGACTAGGAAACTTCAAATTGGTCGAGACCTACCTAAGTCATTCCCTAAAGCCGCAAACTTCCTATTCATCCACTTGCGAACTCGGTCTCTCCAAGCGATCAAAAATGTCAAGATGCACACGAGAGCCGTAATACCAACTGATTCTAGTGAGCGCGCTATACAATGAACTCGGTTCCTGGCACCTACATATAAGTGGAAAGGCTAAGCGGCTCTCCCACGACAGTCCATCCCTATCGTGCGGGAATGCAGAGATGTCGACCGCAAAGAGGGAGGTTAGGAACGAACTGGGTAACTATTTGAAATCAGAGGTGGTATTGAGAAAACCCCCACAGAACCATTCCTTACAAAGAGAACAGTCATGATCGTGAACACCATCAGTGTTCGGCTTTGGTTGATCGTCTCTTGGGCTTGAGAAATACCAGCTTCATTTTGCTCGAGGCCAATGAGGGTGTTGATCTAGTAGATTCAGAGAATGATTTTGACCCTCCTGTGCGACAACTTACCGATTCTTGCACTCTTTGTGCGGCGGTATCCATCTCGGAAATGTCGCTCAGCGCATCGCATGGCCCTTTCCCTCTCCCCAGATCTTGATCGCTCTGGTCGTGGTCTGGAAAGTCTTTAATCAAGGAGGGATGAAATTTGTCCCATACAGACCTTTGTTGCATAAGCAGATAGCGAAGGATATGCAACTCGTCCCGGATATCTTTGACTTCGATGAGCAGGTCTGTTGCTTTGCTGATGGAGTCGTAATCCTCCTCCTGGTCGCTATTGGGCCTATCTGATCTTGGCTTACTCTTCCTTTGTTGCCAGGATGTGCTACGATGACTACCTTTAGTAGCCAGTGGCCACGTTATTTCCCATTTCCACCCACCAGCCTCTCCACGGTCGTCCACACTAGATTCTGTACTCATATTTAAAGAGTCAGTTAGTTGAGCCTCTTCCTCATCACTTCGCCGGGTGTCCTCCAGCGCCCCTACCTCTCGTACTGTCCCAAATTGCACTTCATTCGTCTCAGCAAGCTCTTGATTATTTCCGTACTTCCGGTTAGGGTGCGCATTCTTTTGCAGCTGCTCAAGCTTTCTCTTGATCTTCGACCTAAAGTTTTGGAACAAGTTAGTTTCACGGCTGGTCTAGTGTAATTTAGCAAATGGCTGGCAGTATTATCACGAGGGGTGGCACTCACAACATCATTTAGAGTGTCTGCAAAGATCTGCCGTGGTGAGACACCCCCCATAGCACACTGCAAAAGAGCGTGATTGAGGAAACCAATGCAGAATCTTGTGATGAACGCACTTCCTTCGCCAACAGATAGGGGGGCATTTCACCTTGGGTTTCCCATTTTGTCTCACGTAGGTAATCATAAATCCCCTCAAGTAACGGGTCATCTTCCCGATCAAGGCGATGCGTAGAGCTCGAGACGATGGTTTCTAGGTTCTTGTGTTAGGCTGATCGGAATAGGGAGTTACACTCACCCTCATCGATCACCCATAGCCAAAGTTGGTCGACCCTTAGGATTTCGTGCTCAACTTTAGGATCAATGTTTCGCCGTTTGGGTAGGTTGCGGTTGATGTAGCGAGTCACTACCTGATCTCTATCCCGGGATTCGGTATTTCGCAAAGTGTAATACCCAAATTCGTCAAGGGTTCGGGATTCATGCACAATTGTATCCCCTGTCCTAGGCTCTACCGGGGGCTCAACCAAACCCTCATTGTTGCCCTGGGCTCCAATGACTCTCCCCACTAAGTTGCTTTCACCGGTCGCAGTTCTCTCGAGGCCGCCATGCATTGTTTCATCTCCAGTAACGGTCTGCGCGGTTTGTGTGACCGACTTCCTGCAAGTCCCGAAAGTCACAAAGGGCATCTGCTAGACATTAGGAGGTTACAGGTTAACACTCTGATAACTGACATAGATTGCTCTGTGACAAGGGTATTTCACAACTTGTCCCTGAACTCCACTTTGCCCAGGGCTTGAAGCCCCTTGATCTCTTTCGGGAGCCAACTTCAGCCGATGGTATTAGTCAAAATTAAGATCCATCCGTTTGAATGATAGAATAACTTACGACATGGTCAGGCCTCAAATGTTTCACGCCGGGCTTATTTGAGCGGATCTCCGTCCAAGAATGGCGGAGGAATTTGCTCAACCAACGCCAGTCGTCTCTACTTTTTCCTTTCTCAATATATACTCTCATTGCCACATCCTAAACTGACGTTAATAATTAGACGAGGTGGTGGGAGCTACTTCATATGCGCATCCACTCCACCTAGCACTTCAAGTCAACACTCAACACGTTTTGTAAGCAGGGGCCACTCTTACGTTGTTGGATGAAAGATGTATCCATCGAAAACCAAGAAATTTTGATGAGGGCGTACTGCCATTTTTATCCCTGTCAGGGTCCATCTGCCGCAGTTTTCGGAGAGCTTCATCCATTATGTGCTGGGGTCCTCCTCGTTTGTCTTCGCTTTTCACACCTTTTACCCTATCGGGTCGCCGGCCGGATCCGGAGGCTTCGGGGTCGGAATGCTTGTTACTGTTCGCTTCACTGGCGCCTTCGTATGACCTCCCACACTGATCTAGTCCTGCGGAGGAAGTCAACTCGTCCATTGTCCTGGTGATAGAAATCCAAGATGGTCGCCTCGAACTTCGAGCAATGGTCTTTTCGGCTCGAAGACGGCATTTCATAGGGTTCGTCTGGCTCGATCCATCCCTGTACTAGAGGCGGATTCTGGAGTAGATCCAGGGTAGTAGCAAATGGCTCCTCTATGATGGTGTAACCATTTTCGGTGGTCGGCTGTGCCTTGCCAGGTGCCTCATCGTTTTGCAGCCACCCAACCAAAAGTGGGTGTCGCTCCCCACCCCCACGTCCCGCTTTGTTCCGTTTTTCCTTTTGCACTAGAAGCCGCGCATCTTTCACCATTAGACGGCCACCGCTTGCAGGTAAGTGTTTCAGAAGCAGCCAGACGAGTGTAGGCTCGTCTAGAAATGCTGCCCATTGCAACTCTGTCCATCCAGAGTAGACGCTTTTATCATTTTGAGCCACCAGCCCCCTTGTCTCCGAAACTTCCCGGAATTTTCTGCACAGTTCATTTCGCACGTCGCGGTTCCTATCGGATGCAAGGCAAATAAACTCCAGTTCCTCCGTCCGTTGTTCCAGCTTTGAGGAAGTTAAGTGTCCTCTCTAAGCGATAATAATACACGTACGCGAGGCAACCGTACTAGTAAAAGTTAATAGATTTAATAAGATAGTATTATTAAAGTTATAGCCTAAGGGTATAAACTATAGTTAAGAATAAAAGTAGGCGTAAAGAGACTATATATATAAATTCTTTACCTATCTACTATATACCTATTTATATATATCTTCTATTTCTATTTCCGCGATTATTATACTATTTAATAATAATAACTACTTTAGGTATAACTATACTATTACTTTACTTAAAAAGGTAATATATTAAATAGCTCTATAAGCTCTCTATAAATACTTTATTTAACTTAAAACTCCTTAAAAAAAGTAAAAAATAGTAAATTAAGAATAATTTTTATAAGTATATATATAAAGCTAAGTAAGACTTTAATAATAATTTTAAACTATAAATCTAGCTTTTTATACTAGCCTAGCAACTATACTACTATTTAAAATTAGAATTTAATATAGGTAAGTAAATAGTTACTTTTTATAATAAATAACTAATCTTAATAGAACTTCTAGTATAGTATATTAAAAATAAGCTATTTAGAATTAAAGAGCTCTTTAAAAAGAACTATAAAAGACGTCTTTATAAAAAATCTATAAAACGTCTTTTATTATAAAATACTAATAAAAAAAAAGAAAGCGTATTTTAACTTTTAAAGGGGGTAGATTATTTTAAAAAATAACTTACTATAATTTATAATTAGAGTATTAGGTATAGGTTGCGAGATTACTATATAGATTATTATAGGAAAATTATTGTAGCCGAAGTTAAGGATATTTTGGGCAATAAAGTCTTGAACACAGACTAGGGCTTTGCTTCAGCTAACAAATTGAGGTCTCCATCGTTATTGGGCTCCTTTAGAAGCGCCTCCAATGTCAGTTGATGATACTCTCCACTTACGGCCGCCGCGAGACGAAGAGCGGTCTGCCCATCCCTTCTCCTGCAAGTCTGATCCGCGCCATATTCTAAGAGTAGACGAACCACTTGATAGTGGCCTTCAGCCGCAGCGTGGTGAAGAGCATTTGCGCCATGCTTTTTTGTGACTCGTGTCATATCGAGTTTCCGGCCTTTCTTAAGAAGCTCTTTGACGGCTTTGTTTCTTCCATGATAACTTGCTATGATCAAAGGTGTCCACCCATACTCAGTTTCGGCGTTGATGTCAGCCGCATGATCCAGTAAGTGCTTCACAACGTCAGTCGAATCATTTTCGCACGCATGCACCAATGCTGTCCATCGCCCGTGGTGGATGTCGCGGCTCTCCACGTCTGCCCCATACCGTTCAAGAAGTTGCTCAACAACTTCTTTGTTTTCGTCGGACTTTGCTAGGTACACTAGGATGGTGCATTCATCGTTGTCTCGTATATTGATTATCTGTTGCCTCTCATCAGATGTGTATGGAGCACACAACAACCGGCTGAGTAGATCCAAAAGCACCCTTTTTCCCCCGTGGATAGCAGCCACTATAATAGCATTAACGTAGCCTTCACCCTACTATATAGCCGCTTACTGTGTAAAGGCGTTCGCCCTCCAGAATCTGTTGCATCAATGTGTGCTTTGTTTTGCAGTAACATCTGCACGACATCCCGATGACCGCATTCAGCAGCAAGGTGCAAAGCTGCCAGCGCCCGATAGTCGGTGGATAAAGTGTTTGCATCCGAGCCGAAATTTTTAAGGAGCTCATCCACGACTTTCGCAAGGTTATGAAGGCTAGCTCGATGGAGAGCAGTGTATCCTTTAGCGTCGGTGACATCTACCATCTCTTGCAATTCCTCTTTCTGGATGATCTTTTCTTCGAGGAGATGTTTTGCTTTAGTGAGGATCATGAGCGCTATCCCGCTTTGCTTAAGATCACAAGCAACCCACAATGCATTCTTTCCGTCGTTTGATCGGTGCAGAATTTCCTTGGCTGAGCGGGACAAAATCTTCTCAACAATTTTCTCTTTGGTATTTTCTGACTTAGATTCGATAGCATTGCGAAGTGGTTTCCAGCCGCCATGGTCCTATTTGGCCAGAGCCATGACACCTCTTTCATTTCCTAGAAGTAGATTGAGTGCCTCTTCGTGCCCACCGTATGCTGCCAAATGCAACGCAGTATCTCCGTTGATGTTTGTGGCATCTACCATAGCTCCATTTTCCAACAGAGACCGGAGATTATCCAGATCATTCCGACTAGCGGATGCCATCAACCCAGGAGTCAAGGACCAAGTAGGCTCATTATTACCATCATCAGGGGGTCGCGGGCCGACATCGGTAGACGGCCCAGCCACGGGAGACTTAACTGCAGCCGCGTCGGCTTGCGGTGTTGGCCTGGGCTCGGCCATTGGGGTTCAGGGCTGTAGCGCTCTCTGGGAGATCTCGGAACCGGTAAAACAAGTCACAGCTGATGACGTCGAGGAGACTGGTCAAATTTCGGGTCACTGCATGGGGATCTACAAGGGCAGCATCCCAATTCTCCTCGAGTGGATGTATTACACTCCAGCTTGGGACAATATTCCTGAAAAAGAGCGCGCTGTAGTTATAGGTTATAAGGCTAAAGGGTTTAGTATTAGTCTAAAGCCTAAGGGCCTTCGGCTTCTTAATTATATTAGTTTTTTTAAGTAAAGTAAGAGCTGTCTGGGCTATAGATTTGTATACTAAATCTCTTAATTAATAGCACAAGACGCTCGCGTGTTACTAACTACTTTACTAAAGCTTCTACTTTAGTCTGCGAAGCAGCTTAAGGTAAACCAACACTTTAACTAGCCTCTTCTATTCTAAAAGTATTAGCTAGCTTATATGCTTGCCGAGTTTTTAATAGAATTCTATATAATTAGCTGGCTCCACGAGAACTTCTATTTTAATAACATTTTTTTTAACGGCCTACCTAACAAGTAAGGCATGAACCCCGCCCGGAGTCTAATTCTTAAGAAACTATATATTATAGGACTAAATAAGATTCGTCCGGGAAGCGAGTCTTAGCATATAGAGGGTCTATTATAGGAGTCTGATTTTCCGGACTACTAATATCCTAATTATATAATTACTAAACGCTTCTAAGTAAAATATAACTACTACAGTCTAGGGCTTGTGCTGCTTAAAATTAGTATTTAGACTCCTCTTACGGCATAATTACGAAAGCCTAAATATTGTACGTTAAATCTGCACAAGTTTTAAGATATTCTTATTAATATTTTCGTTCCCCGCTTGGGGCCCTGGATAGGCGAAATTTATAGAAATGTAGTGAGGTTGTGTCTAATAACCGAGCTAATCCCGAATATTCCGGGCGAAGATAATGTGGGAAGGGATCATCGAGCTTTTAGTGCATTTATCAAGGCTGTTGTGGGTCCTCTGGCGAAACTAGCAGAAACTCCTTTATAGAAACTGAGGGGTTTTCGAGACGGCCCCGCGGGCACTCGTGGGGTCGCGAGATGGCGCTAGCTGCGTAGATAGGTAGAGCGATCGATGAGACTGTGGAGGACGGAGAATGGAGGATGGAATGCAACGCTCCGCTAATGAAGATTTTTATATGGGACGTTGAGCGGGCAGCCGGTCATGTTTCTAGCTGCTCCCGGGTCTGACTACCTACGAACCCAACGGTGCGAGCGATTGCGTCAACTGCTTCTGCAGTGAGAGGTTTTTTTTTGTGTATGTGTGTGCGGCTCAAGATCCTTCTTATGATCCGTGGATAATTTTGGCTCACTACTAAGCTTAATAATAACTCTTCTTAACAAATATGCTTTAAATATAGGTATAAAAGAGGCCTACTTATATAAATAGTGTATTTATCTTATTAATTAAATTAAATTATATCCGCCTTATTAACTAAATTAAATTAAATTTATAATACTTAGTTGTTATTTAAGGTGTTAAATTCCCTACTTTTTTAAGAGCTATTTACTTATTTAACTATAATTTGCCTATTTCTTAAATATAGCAGCATTTATCCTATAAACTAAGAAAAATACCTTTTACTAAACTAATCTAATTATCTTTCTTAAGGCCGTAGTAAAGGCTTTTAAAGCTATTCTTATAAGAGGGCTAAGGAAGTATACGTAGGTCCTCGAGTATATAAAAGTGCGTAATAGGAATATACTGATCTGCGGTAAGTCTCATAGAGCTACTTGTATTAATTATCTAACCTAGCCTGCTAGAAACCGTGGAGGATCCTAACGGTGCGAGCAACGTACTATCGGCCCCAACTCGGAATCTGTATCGGTACGTACGTCGTATAACAACCAGGAAGGCACAAATTCATACATTTCACTGCACCGAGCGGACTTACTGAAGATGCAAGACATTTCGAGTATTCTCATTGACTACGGAGCCAATATGGAAACCAAGAGCAGATGATGGTTGACAGTATTGAGTCAATTAACAAAAATCAGTATGTGAGACATGACGAAATTGTGATCACCGGCGGTGTGGATCTGAACTGTTTTGGGGATGCAGACAACATGACGCCCTTGATTGATGCATCATGGAACGGATACTTTAAGATTGTCGAGTTACCAAAGCCAGGATATAACGTCCATGCCGCCATGCCGAACAAGGACAACGCCTTGCACAAGACTGCTAGCCAAGGACACGCTGCGGTTGTCAGACGCTTAATAGACGTCAGCATTCCAGTCGACGCCCGCGGGAACACAAACTACACCGCCCCCTTCTTCACAATCCTATCCAAGCATGCAGCAGCAGCTTCTGCTCTTCTGAGCCTTGGTGCCAACCCGAACGCATTGCCCGGGACGGGCTTCAGTGCTCTCTATTACACAGCTGATAATAGAAACATGGGGATGTGGCAGATACTCCTTGAGAACGGCACCGATCCGAATATCCTCAATCAATCGAAGCGTACGTTCATCCAGGCGGCAGCACAACTCGGCCACGAAGTACCTTCCGCATGATGCTCAAGGCAGGTGGCCACTTGACTAATCTCACTTCCGCCGGGTGGAACATCCTGCACTACGCCGCTAACGGGAAAATATCAACATCGTGAAGAGGCTATATAAGAACCCCTTTCTTGAAGATGCTCGCAGCGAGCTAGGCTTTACTCCATTGCTGCTCGCTTGAGGGGAGGGTTCGTGTCGGTGTCCCGAAATTGCTCATCGAACATGGAAGTAATCCACACGAGGAGATCAACGATGACGATAACGGCCTACTTCGAGTCTCGGTACAGAGTAAACCAGAGCACGTTGAAGTTGCCAGAATCCTACTCGAGCTCGGTCAAGATGCAAAATCTAAGCGCAAGACTAGACGCATGCTCGCAGCCAAGCAAGCAAACTACGACATGGTCAAGCTGCTACTCGAAAATGGCGCATTTACGAACAATATTACAAACCATTACCGGAATGCCACTTTTGCCGCCACTTATGGTGACATCTTAAAGTTCCCGAACTCACCCTCAATCAGCCAAAGCTCACACTCACCCTCGAACTGCGGGTGCAGATGGTCAGAACATATTTCACTGGGCAGCAAATAACGGCAAAATGTACGTTTGCGAATACCTCTCCAAGCAAATGCCGGTATATCTGAATCCATGAATGGCATCGGCACCAACACACTAATGCAAGCACTCTTCAGACACGATCTCCCCATGAAGCCCGCCGAGCTGAGCGCAGATATTCGGCGCAGGTACAATGCCACAGGACGCACATTTATTCACATCGTCGGCGAGCGCACAAGGCCCGATAGTCTCTACGAGATCGTGGCATGGCTGAAAGAAAAAGGCGTCTGGCTCAAACAAGAAAGGGGCTGCACATGCACGGCTCCGAAAATCGCAATCTCAAAATGAGAGCACCCCCGCTGCAACCGCCCTCCTCGACCACGGCGCAAACATCCACGAGTTTACGGGTGCCGGTGGGCCAACTATCGACGTCGCAGTCCACCGCAGCAACGTCGCTGTGGTCGAATTCCTCATCTCGAGGGGAGTAAATATCAAGGCTCCGGATGCTGACGGAAAATGCGGGTGTATATTGCGACGTGGTCGAAGTTGTACGGGCACTCGTTCGGCTTGGAGCCGATGTCAACCCAAAGGGCGATGCGGCATGGCCCCCTACATTGTGTGGTTCATAGAATGGTCGAGTTGATTCCTGTGTTACTGAATCTCGGTACTACCCCTTCCCTCAAACTCTCCCAAATTAGCAGTGCTAACACGAGATCCAAGAGCGGGCCTAATTTCCGCGGCAGCGGCAACCACACGGTCCTTGACCTCGCCGCAATGCGAGGCCACGTCGCCGCCGCGACATCTCTTTTCCAGAATGCGCTAGATGTCGATGCCAACCTCGAGTGCGACTACAGGAAAGGAACGCCGCTCATGTGTGCTACGTGTAACGGTCACGCGGCGTTAGTTGAGTGTTGTACGAGTATCGCTTTGAGTTGAAGTGGCGTGGTGGGCAATTGAGTGCGGCGCATGAGAGTGCGAACGCTGGGAATCATACTGAGACTCTGGAGGTCTTTAACAGGTGGTGAAAGGATGCTGGGGTTGTAGGCGTGAGTTGTGAGGAATTAGGGGTTGTGGATGGAGGATGATATGATTTATATCGTTAGGATTCGGAGCTCGAGTTCAAGTTCAAGTGTTGTGTTTCATTTATCCCGCTTCTTGCTGCATTTGTTGACTGATATGTATTTGCTGGAGTCCGACCCCGGAGTAACGAATCAAGATTAGCAGCCTCTTCCCGTATAAGCCTGGCCCGGCCGCTAAAGCGCATAGTAAGTACCGTGCCAAAGATCAGCTATCTTCCGAGCGTTAACAGCTTGCCACACTTTATTACTAGTCCGCTACGAGAATAGAATTGAGGAAGCTTTCTCCGTTAGATAGGAGAAGCTCGTGGTTCTTACCTTGACTACCATCTCAGTCGACGGGTAACCTATGTGCACGCGAAAGAACGCACGTTGGGAGCAATACCATCCTGAGCAGGGCCTTGGACATGAAGGATAGCATCAGAGCAGGCATTGCCGCTATACCATCCTTGTTAGCAGCGTAAACCACACTGCACCATTCTCCCCATGCTCTAGACTTACGTATAGAAGGAACAGGCACAGCCAGCATTAACGCGGTAGAAGAAAGTAATTCCTTCGACTTGGTGGCAGCCGCCGGTGGTGAGATCAGTGGTGCGGCGTTCGACATTTTCGCCGGTACTGACGGTGCTGTTGATGATACCGCAGGATGCGAGGACGACCGCCTCGGGCGCTGGGATAGCGCTGCTCATTGCTAGAGTAGTGAAGAAGGACGTGAGAAGGGTGATGAACTGCATTTTGATGGTGGTGTTGGGGTTGGTATGATCCTGGTTGGTCTTGGTTGGGATGAAGTGGGTGGATAGAAAAAGAAAGTTATAAGTCCGGGTTGAAGTTTTTGTGCTCGCTGCTTGGGCGAAAGCTTACTCAGGCTAAGATATTTAAGTAATGATGACTTCCTTTACGGGGCGTAAGGAACTAACTTCGCATGACAGTCTGGCTTACTACGCCCCGCATCGGGTGAGCAGTTGCTTACTACATAGCGTAAGAGAAACCTTTATCCGGACAGCTTACTACGGGTCAGTTGCCCATTCCTACTTTTTAATATTCCGTCCGAGGCTGCGAATGGCCTACCAACCAACTAGACAGATTTGAAGGCCATACATCGTTTCTGGCGGCGATCCTCCATGCACCTTAGACGTAAGAGTATGACACCTTGTTTCACGTAGTCATATCTTAGTGTGGGTCAGAGTTACGAGAAAGACAATTTGGGGCCTTAGACTGAAGACTGAAATACCGTAGACTATGCTTCCAAATCCAGGCCGACAACCAACATTCAATGCCACCTTGAAAAAAAAAATCACCAAGCTTGTTAGAGTAGCATTTCGTAGACCACCTGTTCCTATGACGAACGTTTTAGGGCAAAGGATAAGTCGTAAACATTCAAACGAATGAAGCCCAGGGCCGGACTGACCGTATCAGTGACGGTGGAAGCGCTCCTGATCCGAGTATAGAGCGCTCGATCACTCTTCGCATGTTAGATAATAAAGGCGAGCAGTAACTGGTACACCAAGTAATACGAATAGTGTAGGAAGCGTGAGACCGCGTTTGTCGGTGTCTGACTAGTCACGGAGCGGGTGCGTGAACATGTGTCGTTTCAGTGTAAGTTTTGTTATCGACCGTCGAGCTATGGAACCTGTCACCGCTATGATCCCATAACCACCCCTAGCCGCCTTATGCCACCGTCACACGGCCACCTAACTCCAGGGGCCAGCCCAGTCCTGCGGAGTCCATGTTTGCCCAAACCGTTCAGAACGACCTTCAATAGACGAAGTCTCACAGCTTCAGCGTTAGTATCTCAGCGTCTTCAGAGTGGAGCAGTACCCCCACCTTCAGAATACTTTATGTCTTCCCAGCTGTCGGTTTGTCGAAACACTTGAAGAAGCTCATATGTCTCACAACAACCTGGTCCTTGACCCCAGTCCCCACCCACTCCACGAAATCAGTGCAACCATCCCTATGCAGTTAATTTAGTCAGTTTTTCATTCCTTGCTCACGCAAAAACCAATTTCTAAATGCGGTGTAGCACCTACGAAGCATGAAATGTGCAATTGCACTGGCCCTTGATGTCGAAGGCAGCTGGATCGGGGTGGGGCGGTAAACTCCATCGTCTCGAACCCGGCTACGCAGGCCGGGCGTCCGGCCAATGGATTTGAAAGCGATGCAGTCTTTGTTGTTAGGGCCCGAGCTGCCCTGGGGAAGGGCAACGGCAAGGTTGATGAGAGTGAAGAGGACGGGGAGGATATTCATGGCTGTGGTTGTGAGATACCGATAATTAGACTGCAGGGAAGTTGACCGTGGATGCTGTGGTGACTGTAGCTTGTGGACGACTGTTGCAATGGAGAAGAGTTTGGTGCATACTAGGTGGGGCGGGACCGCTAGGGTTGCGCCATGACATTGTGGCTTGCCTGTGCTCGGCGTTTGTATTGAGCAGAGTAAAAGCTCAATAATCGGACCCGCTCCTACGATGGAACTAACGTTTTCCTGAAAAAAAAAAAAGGTTGAGAGTGGTACACCCAAGGAATCACCCGTGATCTTGGGTATGGGCAAGTTTCCGACGCTATATTATGTCAAACCGAAGAACGTCCAACGATATTACTTCGCATGTTACATGCTAAGGTATTCAGAAATTCATGATATGGATTTCTCATTCATTTGATAACTATCGATGACGTCCGTCCATGACCATCAGTCAATTAATCATTGACCGTTTCGTATCATGCTTCCCAGCTTTGCTCACCAGGATCTCCGAAACACAAACCCACAAGTCTAACGACTTAATGCATAATTTGGGCCGTGCTGTAGTTGAGGATTCAATGAAGAACCTCAACAGATATCAGCACACTGCGTTCCACCTACCAGAAACATGAGCTTACTCAGGGTAGGTTGCCCCCTCGCTCGCACCGATAGGACGCGAAAGGTTCGTGCACTACTATTTTCTTGATCTCGCCTGCGTAGCGAACCGCCAATCTTTTACAGTCACTATCGCTATTGCAAGAGTCAGTATCCGGATGCGCGCAGTTGGAATCGCAGTGAAACAGTCCGCAACGCACTGGTAGAACCCGCATCTAAAGCCTCGGTAAATATCCATGCACCCGGTGTCTACAGGAGGCGGCTTGCACTTGTCGAGATCCTCGAGCCGGATGTACTGCTCGGGTTTGGGGTCACCCGTGAAGTTCGGGCGGAAGAGGGCGGCAAGCGTGCGAGTGGGCGTGTAGGAAGCGGAGGCGGAGGTGGCGAGCGTGAGGCCGAGGAAGGCGAGGAGGATGGCGAAGATTGAGAACTTCATGTTAGAGGCGTTGGTTGTGGTGTTTAAGTCTTGTGTTTCGGCACCTAGCAATGTGTAACTCTGTGTGTTTACGACGCAATACATATTACAGTCTAGTTATATAATAAAGAAGTTAACAAAGTTAACGCTAAATCCTTATATAGTTTATACGCTTAGAAAAAACCTAGCTCTATAAATAGTGTAAGATTACTAAACGCCTTATTTATATAGTCTATATATAGTAACTCTTTATAATTAAGTATTTTACTATTTTTAATCTTCTTCTAAAGTATTTTTATAGTATCTATCTTTTACTTTTAGTAGTTTTATAAAAGACGTTCTACTAAATAGGGTTAATACTATTTATATATATAGTATTAGGAGGCGTATCTTCTCTAGTATAGATAATAATATAGTAAATAACTATATTAAAAAGCTGTACCTGCAGTTATATTGCCTTATTATACTTTTTATATTTTTTATACTTATTTAGACGCGCCTAAACCGAGTTATAAATATATTTATTAAAATTATTTTTAAACTCCTCTAGCTTACTATATATATTAACCTTATAATTAATATTTTTATAGTTATATATACGGTGTATCTAGAAATAAAAAACCTTTTAAATAGTATTTACCTAATTTTTTATAGTACAAGACTTTTAGACTATAATATATTAGTACTAGTTATAACTACTATTTTATTACTACTTACTTTAGGCCGTATACTATATTATTTATATATCTTCTTTATAGTGCGTAGTAAGTTCGTAGTAACATTATTAGTAAAAGGATTTATATTTATAGTAAAAGACAGTTTAATAAAAAAAAAAAATTATAAAATCTATTTTACTATATATATAGGCAGCTAGTATACAATTTAGTACTAAACTTTAACAATAATAATAGTTAAGAAAAGAAAATATAAGAACCGTAGGCAATCGTACGCTCAACAACAAAAGCCCCACCTTAGGCCGCCGCTAAGGCACGGACGTGTGGTGTTTGAGTCGAATTGAGTCCGGGGATAAGGCCGGAAGGGAACAGGTGTGCGGATGGCGCTACCAAATAAAGAGTTCTGAGATTTTGAGCGAGCAAGAGGTTAGTGCGGTACGCAAAGGTGATGCCATGCCGTCGGCCTTCGTCCCGCTTTCTGAGGCGATAGTGAGTTGAGCAAGCAGAATCTTGGGCCTTGAGGGGTTACAGCAATCAGAGGTACGGTCTAGTAGTAGCCGTGGGCGCCGGGTAGTGACAATCTGTCTTTCCGGAACTGTTTAGGATCTATATAGATACATAGCTGGCTCCGAAAATTCTTACCGTCAAGACTGAGTGCCAACATTTTTCGTCACATCCAAGCCTGCGCAAGTCGAAAACACAAAGTATCAATCAACGAGGAGAGAAGACTGTCTCGAGAAGATATTTTGGATTGTGTCTACTTCAGGAGACCTTGATTCCATGCAGACAAGAAAAGTTCTCCGGACACTTCCCGATGATGTGTCCTCGCCATAGTATATCCTCATCACATAGAGAGGCTCATTTGCTCTTGTATCTCGCTGTCATCCGTTGAGAATATCCTTCCATTGAGTGTTGCTGAGCCTACCCGAACTGTGGTCTCAAGTCGCGAGCAATCACTGTGCTATCGTTACTAACGTTGAGCGCACGATTGGAACAAGCTTTTACCCTCAACAAGTCTAGACTGCCCTCTCTGTGCAGAGGTACTTGCCTTCCTTGAAGTGAAGGTCCTTGAACTTGAACTCGAAACCTGGCGTGGGGCAGAACAAAGGCTCACCCTCACATCCGCCGTCGGCGTAACGATCGCCCCTATACCGAGTTAGGTGCTGTCGAACATACAAGGTGTGGGAGATTACCTGTAGATCTTGCACTCGCAGTTACTCGATGGGGTCATGGAGGTGGGTAGCCAGATGCCGCTGCACTCCTTGATTTTAAGCCAGGGCGAGCGGAGCCTAGATACGTGGTCAGCGCGGTCCGGAGTGTGATAGTTGCTCTGGGTATCTTCTGAGGAGCTTCACCCTAGGACTAGCTGCTATAACTGTAATACTACGGCGTTACTTACGAAGGACTCTGATCAAGAGGACCACAATTTTCAGCTGGAGGAACGGCGAGGGTGAGAGCAATGGCAGCAAACAGGGCAGTGAGAAAGACAATGAGCTGCATGCTTGCAATGGATGTATAATTTGCTTGGCAGCAATATGTGAGTCGGCTACAGTTATGTTGTTGATGGAGCTTGGTGTCGGTTGTTGTAGGAAGGGAGCGATAGACAAGAAAGGAGGTTGGTGTTTATAGGCAATGTGGGAGAAACGTGGCGGCAGATTACACTAAGAACTTCAGAAGAGAGCGGAGAGCATTGTAGGTGAAGGCCTGCAGGAATTGTTCCAGGTAAAGGTGGACTACCACTAAGCTAAGATTAGCTAGGTTACGAATTTCAATCCGATGACTTGCCATTGTGAAACGAAGCGTTTATATACTGTCTCTAGACATGAGGTCAGAGGAATTGACCGTGAGATAGTACATTATAGGAGGAGCGACCAACGGCTGGAGGCGAGAGAATGAGAGCCTTCTAAGTGCCCTTCTAAGTAGAGATCTCAAAAAGAATATAGAGTTTGAAAAAACCGTGCTACCTATACTCACACTCTTCCTTGCTTGGCATCTTGCTCCTCTGCACCCCCTCTCAAAGATAGTGACTGCAATCCCCATCGACACCGAGCGTGAGCCCTTGCCCGCCAATAACCCAAATTTAACGGTTTTTTCGACTGCACCATTGTCAGCAATCTCGACCGTCGCAGCGTCGTTGTGATGATGCAATCGAAGTCCTGCGTTACGTTTTTGTTCCCCTCACGATGATCTCGATGAATAGGAGCTGTTTGTGCGATTTTTCCTTGAATACTATGTGGCGAAGAGGGCAATGTCTACGCAAGTAATGTGTGGTGAAGATAGTGGGACCCAGGGATTAGTTTGTGATAAGTGCTGGCTTGCGTGCTGTCAGATGCTTCGGGGAGGCGAGTAGTGCAACCTGAAGAAAGGCGGTGGCGATGCAAAGTTTGTGACGAGCATGAGGTGGTATGCTTGCAACAGGTGGCGAGTGTGCTCTGTAGTTGAGAATTTGACGGATATGTGTCCTCCCGAAGGCATGTAGTGTTTCTGCATCTCGATTTCTGACATCTTTACGGAATGAGGACTGAAGTGATATGGTCGAACCGCGCGCAACCCACTGAGATCAGTGGCATGGCAAGGTATAGGTGTTTCTTGTCCATCTCACGGACTACTTTTCGATACACTACGTTGCCGCTAGTCTCGAACCCTCGGCTCGTCGGTTATCACTAGTCATCCTAGCCGTATAAAAAAGTACTACCACGTACATATTATATGTGTCACTTGCTACTGGGTATACGCGTACAACGACGTTGTGCAGAATATACTGAGTACTGTCAAGTGCTTTTCCAGCACGTTCTGTCCATTTAGTACTCTACGAAACTGATTTATTACTTAAAAACTATTCTCGGAGGAATGGATCATGGTCCGATGATGACGAGGCCATGAGGGAGTTGTTTTTATCGCTTAAATGAAATTGCGGTACCCGGCGCTAAACTAGTAGCATATAAAGCCCACCCTTTCACTCACTTTCGCTCGCCCCACGCCCCCCAGGCAGCCCGACAAAAGAAAGATCCGCAAGAACAACAATTTTTTCAATTGTAATATGAAGTTCGTCAGCCTCTTCATCGCCATCGTCGTCGGCTTCGCCGCAGCCGCCGTGATTGAATCCGGAATCCGGTCCAGATCCTCCCATCGCTGGGGTTGTCACGGCAGGAACGATCAAGCAAGAGCTCATCTCCATCTCCGGTCCCGGGGCTTGTCGCAAGATGCGTTTTCAGCCCAACTCCTACAACATCAACCTTAACTTCAACTGCAACCTCTTCACAGCGGGCGGATGTGCGGCGCAGTGCCTTCGCCTCTCTGCTAAAGGGCCGGCCACCGGTCCCGTGGCAGTGGGGGTATTTTGGTACACATGCAATGGCACTGGCGCCAGCGAGGCTCGGGACGCGAATATCGACGTTCAAGCTCTCCACGCCGACGAGGAAATGGAGAATATGGTAGCCACAATCGCCCAGGAACAATGTTTCGCCCCTACTGAACAGCTTGCCGACCCCGAGTCGGTGGATTGCGGGACGGTCAAGTCGTGGGGTGAGTTCTCATTCTTGTCTAGTTGATCGCGCACATATTAACATTCCGGAGCACCCATTCCCCCATTCAAACTCACCACCTTCGCACAGTGCCGCGACTGCAATCTCATTCTCTACGGTGGAGTCGGGTACGACGTCAAAGAGGGCTGCACGTGCGAGTTCTACTTTATTCCTTGCGACAAGAGCCGTACCCTCGTCAAGGTGGTTGGGCCCGCTCAAGGAGACATTCCACGGGATCGTGCGTATGGGTATACTTGCGTGACGAACCCTATTCCTGAACCACAAATGGGACATTCAAACCTGTGATGGCTACATGACATACCGTGGAGTGGCCAGCAGCCTTACGAATTGGTGGGAGAGAGTCGGTCGTAGTGATGCAGAGACCACGAATTTTCAACGCTTCGTCAAAGCTAGATGAGGCCAAAAAATGAAGATTTAGAAGAAAATATAGCTCTCTTTTCTCCTCGTGTGTTACTCTCCCTAGAATGCGACTATGGTTCTTTACCCTTGCGCCTCCATGGCCGATATCGCCATGAAGCCCACGTATTAGTTTGCACTGACGTCACACCTTACTTTCCACTTCTGGCGCCACTTAGAAGGCACAAGGAGCTTACTTAATGCGAGTCAAGGTTACTCAATTTTTCCGCGATAGGGCGAAACGAAAACACCGTCTCCATCCAGCATACGCAATCCTTTCCTCCCTACACTCTCTCACCACACAGGCTAGAAACGATGCGCTTCCTCAACTTCCTCGCGTTCTTCTTTGCTTTGGCTCTACCCGCCACCATCGGCTCTGACGACCCCGTTCACGCGCAATACGCCCAATGCGGCTTCCTCACTAACGCCAACCCGCGCGATCAGTTCGGCCTCCGCAACACCAACGAGAACAATTGCCGCCGCATCGAGCGAGGCACAAAATTATTCCATGTTACAAACTACACGATCAATAGTGGTTGCTTCTGCGAATTCTTCCGGTACTTGTTTCCCCAGATCAGAAATGTCGGGCATGTGCGGGCCAAAACTTGATGCAGGCTAATGCGGGGCCACTGGCTGCCACGCCGCAGAGACGCCGTGTAGCAACGACCAGCGGACTGACTTCCTTGAGGGATGGCTCAAGGACAAGTTTGGGAAGAGCAAGACGCCGGAATACTTTTGCTGCTACGCTCTTTAATACGGAGCTGTTATATCGCTTTATTAATATTATATATAACTATATATAAAATTAATTATTTAATTATTATTAATCTATTTTTTTTTTTTTTTACTATCTATAGGTTTTTTTTATAAGATTCTCTATCTACTTACTATTATAATTAATAATTCTCTCCTTCGCAGCTTACTACTTTAAATTAAGCTTTTTTTTAGTATTATTTTTATTAATAATAGCTTAAAAAGCTACTATTTAATAGTTAATATATATTTACTTATAGCTATAATAGGCGTCTTTACTTATCTATATATAAACGAATATATATTATTTAAAGATAATAAACTTATACTATCTTTTTAAAATAATAAGGTATACTTTTAAAAGCTTAATCTTATATTTATTACTAAATACTTTTATTTTATATATAATATATCTTTTTTATTTATATTTACCTTTTATAACGTCCGGCCTAATTACTTTACTTTTATAGTAATTTAATAGGTTAAAAATATTTTTATTAATAATAGGGATATATATCCCTTTAGTAGGTCTAGTATTAGATATAGCTATTAGCTTTCGTATTAGGAGTTATAGTTAAAATATTAGTAAAGAGATAATAAGAAATGCGGTTATTTATACTTAAGTATTTAATACTTTTTAAAGGGCCGCCCTTTATTATAGTATTAAAGTTACTATTTATAGTATAAATACGTGTAAAGACTTTACTATTATTTTTTTAAACCTCTTTAGTTTTATATTCTTATTTAGTGCGCCTTTTTACTATAATTAATATATTATTATTTATACTAGTGGTCGTATAATCTGTTTAGGTCGGTAACGACGATAAAAGAGACCCTACTTTCGCTGCTGGGCGCGTGGGTGCATTAGCAATTGTCCACACGGAAGCTAGAGCGGTGGTTGAAAAACGCCGTGTAACGACCAACTACCAGGGAGCGCCATCGGGACACGGTTCATCATGAAGATCCGCGTTTAAAATTCTTTTCACGCCATGAGGGTGGCAGAACTGCATCGAGGCGATGTGACACTTAAGATCAAATCAAATACAACGCCATAGATATTTCCAACAGTACCTTTCTGTAATCTTACCGTAGCACAACTGTGATCCCATTCCCCTGGTCAACGAGCGCTTCACCCCCCATTATACCATGCACATAGCAATCACCAACAACAGCACGATGGTGACGAGCCGTATACCCCGACTGCAGTTGTCCCAAGCCGGACTCTTCCTCCTTGCCAATGGTGGTCTGGAGCGGCCGCAAAATGAACAGCACCTTCGCACCAAACAACACCCAGACTTCATCGCCCGTACGCATGCTCGACGGCCCAAAACCCACCAACCCTTGGTGTGTAGTGAAGAACACCCTGTTACATATGTTGTATTTGATGTTGTTTCCGAGATACGACCGAGTGTGTGGCATGATGTTGTCCAGCTCCCAGATCCATTCCTTTAGCCTCTGTAACTCAGACTCTTTTGGCCTACGTACTCCGCTCTGCATTTCCGTAGCCCTACATCGGTCCCCGAATGCAGTTCTCAGGAAAGCGTCTTTCACGGTTCCACCCCGCTGGTAGTTCAAGTTCTTGCGAGTGGAGAAATTGATGAGGCTAGCGCATTCGCGAAAGTAGGCCCTCATATCAGCTTCGCTCTCCGATGCGCCGAATATTCGACTGGCTACGTACACTTTATCAACACGCACGGCTGAGAATGATAGAGTCATTTTGCTGCATACGCGGACGGACGGCGACTTCGAGCCCGTGGCGTTATAGTCCTTTCCGTTGCTGTTTCGAAACTCTTCTATCATCTGGTCAACACTGCTCACGGTTCGGCCGAAGTCCTTTGCCCATGATGGCACGGTCTCGTGATCAATGCGCCTAGCTTTATCACCCAAAATCGTAAGTTTGCCTGAGAGGAGAAGCTGACGGCTTAGTTTTCGGTTCAGATCATCCATGTGAATTCCATAGTTTGCCAGGATGGGGCGGTGGTCCTGCCCAAGGCATATATATACTCCTCCTTTTTTAAAACCCCTTTTGGTCGCTCTAAGCTACTACAGCTACACTACTTTATTCGAATAATATATAAATATATTAAAATAGCTAAATAGAGGAGTATTGTAGTACTCTTAGATTACTATAATTATCTCTTCTACTATTATAAGACATTTAGGTTTATTTTAATATATTTTATTACCTTTAGTACTTATAAGACTTTCTATATTCTTATTTATCTTTAACTCTTTATTAGAAGCGCTTTTAACGTCTATTTAATCTTTAAAATTATTAAAAAAAAATTTATTTCTAAATTATCTTTATCTTCTTTTATTAATATTTTCTAATAATATTTTATCTCCTTCTAAGCTAAATCTTCGTATTAAAAGTAATAAATAGTTCTTTTCGCCTTATTATCTCTTTCTCGAGCTATTATAGCTTATATAATAGTACTAATAAGAGCGTTAGCTTTTTATAAAATTTTATTTAATAAATCTTATATTAGCTTAATAAAGTATTTATTTAACTTTTACTCTAGTTCTGTTATTTCTATAATATAGTCTAGTTAACGTAAGGGTCTATCCGTCGAATTTATAGATCCTAATTAATAGTTAATAATAAAATTAAACTTTAGTAGTACTAAATAAGAATAAACTTAATATTAGTTAAGAAATTTTATTTTTATAAACTATTTTAGGTTATTATAGTCCGTTAGTACTTTAAAAAACTATTTAATAAAATAATATCTCTAATAAGTTAAACTCTTAATAACTACTAGAAGTTCTTAGTTATATATGTTATAATTATACTTAGCTATAACTAATTTTCTTAAATAGAAGTTAATAGGCCTCTATTAAGCCTTTTCGTTGCTATTAGATATTAATTAGCTTAATATATTTATAATTACGCCTTTTAAGGTATTAACCTTAGCCCTAGTTTCTCTTCCTTTTTTAAAATAAGTAAGGATTAGTATTATAGTAAATAAGCTTTTTAGCTTATTTTAAGTTTTTCTTCTTTTAAATTTATATTTAGAGGTTAGATTTTTTTTTTTAGCTAGCCTATCTCAAGTAGCTCCGGGCGTCTTTTACGTTATTTAGATAAGTAAAAGCACTTTTTGACTAAATCTATTAATAAAATAATAAGAATAGTTTATAAAACTAATAAATACGCGAATATTGTATATAATATAAAATATAGGCTATTTTTAAATAGTTTTAATCCTTTTTAGATCTATAGAGATCCCTTTAAATATAATAAAATACTCTAGATACTCTATAGACCTAGTATACTACTTATATTTTTTAAGTTATAGAAAAGCTTTACTTTATATAGCCTTAATAATACTTTTTAAATATATACCTTATAGTCTTCCTCTATATTAGAGAAGATTAAAATATTATTAAGGTATTTTTTAATCTAGCCTTACCTGACTTTTTCGACACATTAAGTATGAAGGCATATATATACTCCTCCTTTTTTAAAACCCCTTTTAGTCGTCCCGAGCCACCACAGCCACACTATTTATTCGATTAATATATAAATATATTATTAAGGTATATAATATACGTTATATCTATTAGTCCTACTAGAATATAGTTAATCTAGGCTTAAAAAGTAGCTAGGGAATTTATTAGCCTAAAAGGTATTATTATATATTTAAAATATCTATAATATATTTAATAAATAGTCTTCTATTTATTCTCTTTCTTTATTTAGATCTAATGGTAGGCTTTACTTAAATCGAGCTTAGTAAACTACTTTATTTAGGCTAAATATTCTTGTAATTCCTAAATTAAGAATAAAGGGCTATAATTTTTTATTATAATTTTATTTAAGCCTTAATAGTCTATATATAGCCTTAAGCTACTATTTTTCTTCTTTATAAAAAGAATTAGTACTTTAATAGAAAATTATAAGTGTCTACTCTAGCCTTTAGCTAAATACTTATTAATATATTTTCTTAATATCTCTAATTTTAAGGCTAAGAGGTTATATAATAATTAATAATATATAATTCTTTTAAGTATTAAATCTATATTTAGATTATAAGGTTTATAATTTAAAAGCTTTATTATAGAGTCTTTCGATCTTATATCTATTATATTAGTATAATATTTAGGCTAATAAATTAGTACGCCCTAAACTATACCTAAAAGGACTAAATAATAGATAATAATAGTATAAACGTCTACTAAGGGACTTTCTATTATTTTATTAAATTCTTGAGCTAATTTAGTTACTATTTTTTAGTACTAGCTAGTAATTTTACCTAGTATTTCTTAATATCGTATTTATCTAGTTAGGAAATTTAATTTTAGATTATAGACTTTAATCTATAGTATTTCTAAGTATATAAAATATTAATTAAGGTTTATAATTATAAATAATAAACTATATATCTAAATACGTCTATGCGTATTCTTAATATATATATTAATAATAGCTATACTCTATATTATTATAATAGGCCTATTAGCCACCTTTATAAGAAGTTTAGGTAAGGATTTTACTACTAAGTCTATCTTCTTAGTAGTTTTAGTTAATAGGAGACTAAACTACGACCCTAGATTAATAAGTACCTCTAAATTTTTAGACTTAACTATTATAGGGATAATTAGTAATCTTATAGACTTTAAGTAAAGCGCGTTATATAGTTAGCTTAGATTCTTAATAAGTATTTTCTTAATAAGGTCTATATAGACTAAAAGAGTAAAGATTATTTTTTTAGGCTTATAGCTTTTTTTAATCCCTCTTTATTAATTATTTTAAGCTTCTTAAATTATTTATAATTCGGTTTTATATATTTAGGCTTATTATAGTAGTAATAGATAATTCTAAAACTAGTAGTATTATTATTAAGCTTAATATCTCTTTTATATCCTAATAGGCGCCTTCGATTTTATTTAGATTATTTTAAGGTCTTTACTAGGCCCTTATTATTTTTCTAATTATTTTTCTATCTTTTTTCTTCTAGTTTAGCTTTAGGTTTTCTTTACTTATTTTAATAGCAACGCTAACTCGCGTTAGTAACCTTCTTATAGTCTTAAACGCTTAATCGCTTTTTAGAGTTTTAATAATATAAATTATTCTTAATCTACTCTAGTAGGTAGTTAAAAAACTCTAAGGCCTAATTACTTTTAAATATTTAATTAATTTCTTACTAGAGAGGCCTTATATAATTAAGAAGATTAGTAAGACTCTAAAAAAGATATTATTTATAATTCTTTAGGGCTTTTATTACCCGTTATTTTCTTTTAAGTTCTATTTTCAGTGTATCTAATATATTTTTTAATAGTTATTTTTATATTAGTTCCTATATAGGGTCTAGAGCTAATTATTATTATTATTTTATCTTTTAAAATATTTTAAGCTCTTCTAAAATATACCGGATACTAAAGAATACCTTCTAATATTCTATAAGAAAATATTATAAGTTATTTATAAAATAGGCTTTATAATTTACTACCTAAAGGTTATAGTCTTTATAATTCTTCTTTATAAATATATAAGGATCCTTTCGATAAAAAAGGCTATTTATAGTAAATAATACTATTATTTAAGAATTAATAAGAGAAATAATTTTAGTTATATTATAATAAGATTTTTTACTTTATATTATATATATTCTTTATATAGTTAGGCTAATATAGTTTTATTAAGTTTATTTTATTTCTACTCGCGTAATTAGGCGAGTTCGGCTATAATTTAGTTTAAAATAAATTTTTCTAAAATATTTTTAACTATTTAGCCTAATAGCGTTAATAAATAGGATTAATTAAGAATATAAGATACTTACTACCTCTAATATAAGACTTAGGTAGTAATATTATCTATATCGGCGACATTAGTCGCTTGTTTTAATAGTATTAAGCAACTTTATTACTCTAGACTACCTTATATAGGGAGCGATTTAAATATTAAAAAAAGAATTTTTAATAGATAATATAGAGGATAAGTTCTCTATTTAGGAGCAGAGAGTAATATTTAGATATTAATAAGACGAATCGCTACTCTATAAGGGTATAATCTATCTAATAGATATATAAAATTATTAGATAACTTTCTTAAGAACCGATACCTAATAAGAAAGCTTACTTTAGATTTAAGTTTAAAGAATTTTAGTACTATTTAAGGACTTAAGAAATAAGAATTTTAATCTAAAAAGATATAACTATATATTAAATTTTTAGTAAGAAATTATATAATTATTACTTATATAAGTAAAGCTCGAATTTTTAATCTATAATATATAAAAAGTTAAAGAAGAAATATAGTTTAAAAATTAACTTACGTAATCTATACTAGGCTAAAAGAAGCTAGCTAAAATTTAAAACCTTTTTAAATATTAATTAATAAGTTATATAGTATGTAAAATAGAGGTAAAAAATACTTTAAGTTTAAGATTATTTAGCTTCATAATTACGCTTCGTAAGCTAAAACTAAGTATAGAAAAATACGATCGTTAATATTCTCTTTAAAACGAGCAATTTTTTGTAATTATAGCTTTATTAGTAAAGAAGTTATAATACTTTAAAAATAGTAATCTTTTTTCCTCTTTTTTTATTACACTCTACTATAATATCTACTAAAGTATAATAAGATAAAAATAATAAAGATAATAATAAAGTACTTGTTTAATTAAATATATTATATATTAAAAGATATTCTCTCCTCTAGAAGCTTAGGCTACTATCTAGTATAATATTATATTAGCTTTTCGATTAATTATATTTTTTTATAATTCTATTACCCTATTATATTTTAATATTTTAAAATGAAGGCATACACATACTCCTCCTTTTTTAAAACCCCTTTTAGTTGCCCTGAGGCACCACAGCCACACTATTTGTTCGATTAGTATACAAATATATTTAATATTTTAATATTTTATATAATAGATAAACGCGTTAATAATATTAGACTCTTAATATAAGTATTACTATTCTATATCTTTATAGTCTTTATTATTAGTAAGGCTTAATTACAATAAGAGTAGATAGTCTCTTTTAGCTTTTTAAACCTTTATATAAGCTATAAATAGTAATAATAATAATAAGATAATCTATACGCTAGGCTATTTCTTTATCTTTTATTTATTAATAGTCTTTTTAGGCTAGTATTTTTACTATTCTTTATTTTATTTATTTCTATTAGCTTCTTTGTATTTAATATAAATCCTACGCTATTATTTAGATTATATCTAATATAGATATTAGCTTTATCTTTTATAATAAATATTAGCTCTTTTAATAGCCTTTTAAAATAATCTTTTTTTATTTTATTAATTTAGTTTCTTATATAAAGTTCTTCTTTAGCTTATATAAATTAAGTAATTATTTTTTAATAAAATATCTCTCTTTATTATATAGGGCCTTAGATAGGAATATATTATAAATAATTATTAATAACTATATTAGAATTATATCGCTGTCCGTTTTCTTAAATATATCTAACGTATAGTTAATTTTATATTAATAGTTATTATTATTAAAAAGCCTTATTAATAGTATCTCTTATCTATAGTACTATAGACGCTCTATTATAATATTAAAAAGATATAAAGCGTAGTACTTATATACTAAATTATATTTTTATTAATTATAGTTCTTTTAAAGGATTAGACGAATAATTATTTATAAAGATATAATATAATAAGTTTAAAAAAGAGATAAGAAAGCTAGCTAGCTAGAGATAAGAAATAAACATAAGTAAAATACTAATATTATTATAGATAAATTTTATTTTTTTACGTTTATCCATAGGAGCTATATTAACTTAGTATACGCTACGTCCTTACTTAATATAAAAGTAAATAAAAATTAAAAGCGCTATAACTAGGGCCTATTAAATATAGGATTTTTTATATTTTACAGCTAGTAGAGTAATAACTTAAGCTAATAACTTATTAGGCGGTAGTAATAATAATAGTAAAATAATAACTATAAAATAGTAATAGTTTATTACGCGTAAAACTATAGGTCTTATTTAATATATAGCGCGTTTAAAATAGTAAGCGTAGTAGCTTTTTCTTCTTTTTATAAATACTATACGTTTAGAAATTTTTTTAATATAATTAAAATTAAATCTTCTATTTTCTTTTTATTATATCTATAACCTTAACTTTGTACTAGTATCTAATAATTAGACTAGGTAACTTCTAGTGTATAGTATAGATTTTCGCTAATAGTAATAATTAGCTAAATTATACTAAGGACTACTCTAACTCCTATCTTAATATAGTATAACTAGCTAGTCTACTTAATAAGTTAAAAAATCTTTTAGTTAATATTTTTTTAATTCCGATTTAATTTTAACGCGCCTCTTCTTACTTAAGTAGAATATAATTCTTAACTTTAATAATATCTATAAAGACTATAAAGTTTAATTTTACCTATATAAGGATATAGTAAAATCTATAAAAGAATAATAAAAGAAGGGTTATACTTTTTTATTTAAGATAGAGAATAGTAATAGTAGTAATAGTAGTAATAGTAGCACTTTAATAATAATAAAAAAAGACTTTTTTAAAACGGCGAAGGAAGTAAAGCTTTAGTAAAAGAAGCTTATTAAAATAGTTAAAATTATCTAGGCGCGGGAATATACGTATACGCAGAAATAGAATAGGTAGTAAGTAGTAAAAGAATACACTATACTACTATAAGGTAGTTATATAAGAGCTTACTATTAAAAAGTTAGTAATTATTATAAGAAGATTAAGAAATTCTATAGAGAGCAGCTTTAATTACTATTTATCTAAAAAAGTTATAGATTAATAGCGCTAGTAGAAAAGTCGTTATAATTACTATATAAAAAGCTTATTAAGAGTTAGTTAATTACGTAATATAGTAGAAGTTTAAACAGCTAGTCTAGAGTTGCGTAACGTTACAGTAATAATCCTAGAAGAGAAATAAATAAATTTTATACTATAAATAGTAATATAAGTATATTAATTTATTATTACTATTATTAGTTTTTTGAAACTGTATAGTTTAGTAGTATATATTATTACTTACTTATTATCTTAATACTTAATATTTAAAATATTATTTTATTATATTATATATAGCTTTATAGCTTTATTATTGTCTATAAAATATAGATATAGTATTTTTACTATATATAAACTTCTTATTATATTTTATATAGATCTTATAAAGAGCTTCTATTATATAAATCTAAATTAATTAACGTATTTCGCGAGCTTTATAAAGCCGCGGTATAACTTAATAACGAGAACTTAATAATAAATCTAAATAAAATATTAAAAGATATAGCCATTTTTATATTTTATAAATTTTACTCTATAATATTATAGAGTTAATCTTATATATTTTTATAATAATAATTTTTAATACTAAGCTAAAGGACTATATCTCTACGAGCTAAAAAATAATTTAATATATTATTTTAGTTTCTATTCTCTTTTTTATATATACTACATTAGGCTATTATTTAAACTTAATATAATATAAAAGAGAGATAATAGCTATAAAATTTAACTTAATAAAATAATAATTAGATTTTAAACTTAATATTAGTAATTAAATTAAATATTTTTTTTTAGTTTATATTCTACTTTACTTATAGCTATAATTGTTTATTTATTAAAAGATAAGATATTTTTATAATTAGTAAAAATATATATATAAGAAATTAAAAATTTATAAAAAAGTAACCTTTAAAGGTTATTTCCTATTTAGGCTTAGCCTATATTACTAAGCTATTATTATAGCCAGATTTTATAGGTTATTTTAAGTTAAACGGTATATAGTTTATTATTAATAAGCTAATAATAAGCTAGATAATAGAGGATAAAGTTATTAGTAATAGGTTTTATTTTAGAATATTCTAGTATCTTTTTAATTAGATTAGATTACTAAGAAGTATTAGAAATACTTAATATCTAATATTTATATAATACTTATTAATCTATTCTAGAATATTCTATTACTAATTAAGATTAGTAATAAGAATAATCTAGATTTCTTAGCTAGAAGTATATAAGAAGGATTCCCTTAGCTCTTAGATAGCTCTATAATCTAGAATTTAATATATATAAAGTTGGTACTATTTATATATATTATTTTATTATATTTCTTTTATATCTTATTTAGTTATACTTCCGCCCTCCTATTACTATTTATAGTAGTTTCTAGGTTTTATTATAAATAGAAAGAAAGTATAGCTTAATAAGCTCTTATCCTTAGCTTATTTAGCTAATCCTTTCTTTATAATATATAGATCTACAAATAAAATAAACTTAGTTTTAGTCTAATCTAATTATAATAATAACTATTAAAGTAAGAAAAAAAATAAAGATTTAATATTATAACTAAATTAAATTATTATAATAAAAAGATTATAATAAAAAATCTTAAACAATATAAAGATAAGATTATAAATAATAAGAGTAAATATAAAAGGCTTTAAAAAATTATACTAAAAAAGAATATAAATATAGTAAAAAGAGAATATTTTAAAAATAAAAGTTAAAAGCTATTTAAATTAAACCTAACTAAAGCTAATAAGATTATTAAGTCTATATAAAAGTTATACTAATAGTATTATAGCTTATTATAATAAAAAGAATAATAAGATAGAAATTAAAAAGGCCGTATAGTATATTAGCTACTTAGAAAGTAACTTTTTAATTAGTAAATAGAGATAAAATAAAGAAGTAAATAGATAAAATATAAAAAAAATAAAAACTACTTAGTAGTAAAGGCACTAGAGTTAAATAAAAAAAATTAAGAAAAAGAGATTAAAAGGAAGTCTAGTAATAGAAAAATAAGTATTTTATAAACGTTAAAAGCAGCAGGTTAATAGGACGAGGAGCGATACTAGATATAGATAAGCGTAGGGACTGCGCTAAACCTGAAGGGGGCGTCCTAGGACGGACATTACTCACTTACTACGCTTACACTCTATCCACTATCCACATATATCCTCGACCTACATAGCAGGTGAACCTATACGACTAACTGTGGGTATGGTAAGGCAAGCGGTGAAGTCTGGGTACTAGCGTAATAATTCCAATGGCTTCCACAGATTCAGTTACACTGCGGTAGAGTACACGGTAAGTGACGAAATAAGCTGCATTTGTCTCAAATGATGAAATCCCGCCGTGTTACCCCCAATGTTTCACGACTCAGCAACAGTCACCAGTTCAAATCAATCCAATCATTTGCGGCATCTCTCGGCTGGATTACTAGCCGCAATGCCATCATGTCTATAGAGACTCTATTACGAGTTAAAGTACTCGTACTTCTCCGCGGCCAGCAAGTTTAATTCTGAAATTGCGTTCCTACTTGATCCGGCTTGCCACCACCAAACTGCGTTCCCTCACTGCATCGTCGCTTTTGGACAAAGTCCTGGCGTAGCTCTCATACCGGGCGTTCCCACTCAAGATCTGCATCGCCGAAACACTGGCCTTCAACTCCTTGGAAAACCAAAACTATATTTCCACAACAACCAATAATCGACTCCATGGTTGGGTCATGAAATGCATACAGATGATCTCCGTGGTTTCATCCATAGGGGACGGGAGTCCTTCCGTTGCTTTCGTGTAGAACGCATCTACTTGACCCGGTTCCATGAATTCAATATCCGGCTTCCAGGCGAACTGAAAACATGATTTTCTTGCACCCTTTGTGTCACATTCGAGGTTGTGGATATCGGTGACTGTGGTCACGCAAGCATTCCGAATGGCGAGTACGAGCTTCAAGGATTTTGAGTCGAAGGCAGTGACGATAACGTCATTATCATGCATCATCTGGTTGAGTACTTGCCCCTGCAAGCTGAGCTGCCGTTTCGAAGGTGCATCTGGAAGAGCTTGCAATACCCACAAGTCGGATGTTTGGGTCGGAACCATTGTGGGTATGCGTAGTGTCCCACCATCAGTAAGCGTTGCTATCGGAGGGTAGAACAAGCTGTTGAGAACTATCAGGTGTATGATACGACAGTTCTCGTCATTCCCAGATGTAATCTTGGACAAGGAATCACCCAGTATAGCAGTGGCAATACTCCTTCTACTGGATTTTTGTAATGGGGTTTTGTAATGGATGTCATGTAGAGTCTGGGACGTCGGACCGAACTGCATGCCCATCTTCCGAAATGTTCCATAAACCTGCCTTGAAGGGACAACCTCTATGCAGTCTTGAGCGAATGCATCTCCTTTGTGTCCCTGATGCTGGGTATCATTATTTGTTTGTGCAGTGTCGAGAAATTCTTCGGTTTCAGCCATTCACTCTACTATCACAGAGCCTAAGCAGATGATTTCTAGGTTTTAGGTTCGTCGAGTAGGATCGAGATATACGGAAGTTTCGGGGTCCGGAAGTTTCGGGGTCCGGAAGCTTTACGCATTTATGCGGGGTAAGACCTAGCTATGCAAATTCGGACCAAAATGCGGTATATTTCTGAACGGACTTCCTTCCGATTGAACTTCTCCGGGGTATGCGTGGAGAAAAGTGGGGGGTGTCGTAGAAACGGGAGCTAAAATGCGGGCCGCTTCCGTTCCGCATGCGGCTAGGGGTCGCAACCTATACCTCAAAGGTCCACCTGGGCACTCAACGTTTCAGACGCCCCAGTTATACCGGCGAGCTACGTCCTGTCTTCACGTACGAGAATTAGTAACGTGACAAGTTGTCAGGTCATCTACGTACGCCCTGAACTGATCACTTCCTCTCTAGGCGGTGATGATACACGTGTGCGAGCAACCGTGCCAGTGGAAGTTGATGGATTTGACGAGATGGTGCTGAGGTTGTTGCCTGAGGGTGCTAATCATTTCCCTATTCGAGTCTATCGTCAGCAAAGCGATGGCTATCGCCGGCGGTTTCTTGAGAGCTGACCACTTCCCGCTTGAACATAAAAGGGCACTATCACTCCATGTTGAAACTTTCTTCTCTGGCAAAGCAGCTTCAAACTTCTCAGTTGATAATACAAGACCAACTCTCATTCCGAGACTAGTACACTATCCGCAGCTCCCATCCGCTTATCCAAAATGTCTATTCCTGTCATCGACTTCTCTTCTTTCCGAAACGGTACAGAGCAGGAGCGTAGAGGGCTCGCCAATCGTGTCACGGAGGAATTCAAGAAGCATGGCGCTGCACGACTGGTAAACCATGGGATTAGTGGAGATAGTACGTCCCTATCCGTCCTACCACACAATGCGTTTCTCTCCGCGCTGACATGTCGTGTTCCACAGCTACAAAGAAGGTCTACGAATGGGTAATTGAGACGTTTTCAACTTTGGCATTAATAACCGATGAGTCGAATGGAGCTGATATTCGAGGACAGAGTGACAAGTTCTTCAAGCTTCCCGAGGCCGAAAAGAACGCCATTGCCAACGTCCGGGATGCCAACCCGCAACGTGGATACAGCTACGTTGGTTCCGAGGCAACTTCCAAGGTTAATAAGAAGGACCAGGAGGGCGAGTACCAAATCTGCGAAGATGATGACGTGGATCAAGAACTCGTGGATGCCAAGGTTAGCAAGTATCCACCTTCACTCTCCATATAAAGCACCACGCAGCTCAGTTCAACAAAGTAATTGGAAAAGCTGACCACACTCCTCCAAAAATAGGAGCACTTTGACTACACCCGCGATGGTGACGAGTACCCGACGCCGTGGCCGTCTGACGCAAGCATGGCTGGCTTCCACGACTTCATGGAGGGCACCTTCCTCCAGGACTGCATGAGGCTGGCCCGCGATGTCTTGACAGCCATCGAACTCGGGCTGAACCTGCCTGTGGGCACGTTCACGTCGTGCATGGAGTCGCACGTCGACGAGTTGCGTATCCAGCACTACCCACCCCTGGAGGTCGAGAAACTCAAAGGGGGCAAGATCAAGCGCTGCCATCCGCACACTGATTTTGGCTTCCTCACGCTGCTCTTCCAGGACGCCACCGGCGGGCTCGAGATCGAGGACCGCGCCACCGGCGGCTGGCTGCCCGTCATACCCACCGGCGACCCTACCGAGGTTGGCGTCTATATCGGCGACACGCTCGTGCACAAGACCAACGGCTACCTCAAAGCAGCCGTCCACCACGTCGTAGCCCCGGTGTCTCTCAAGAACAGGGAGGACGGCGTTATGCCCGAGCGCTACACCATCGCCCTCTTCGCCAAAGCGGACCGCGACGCCGACGTCGGACCCATGTCCCGTTTCATCACCTCCGAGACGCCGCAGCGCTTCCCCAAGCTGACTGCTCTGGAGCTGCATAATAAGCGGGTTGGCCAGCTGTACGATGCTAGGCCCGGGTCTAAAATGGCTGTTTCTGCCTCGGCCTGAGGGGACTAAGATCACTCGGGAGAGATTCGAAATTGCGGGTGAGGAGGTTGCAATCTATCCACGAAACGCTTGTCTATGTTGGATCCAAAACTAAGTCGCTCATTTAATGCTTAGCTAGCTGGCTACTTATTAAAAGTCTTGACCTTGGCCATGGTGCATTTGAAGTAGATTGTTATCCTAGCCTTGATGCTTGATCGACCATTCATTTTTTCCGTACCGTTAAGTATGTGTAAGATAGTCAAAGCTATCATCTGGCAGCCGAATGCTCATGGGTTGCCACAAACAGACGAGAAGGTTAGAATTTCTTGATGAGGTTGGCGTCCATCTTTAGACGAGCGAGTAGTACGAGAGCAGTCGAGATGGCCGCTGTCCCGCCCGCGTAGAAGATTGCTGGCCGATACGGAACAATGGAGCTTCCCCGGTCCGCGTGCGTTGCTGTAATCAAAAACCCCGCAATCGGATTTCCCAACAAATCGCCGACGCTCCAACCCGTGACAGCCATGCCGATCCCAGCGGGCGCTGCGCGTGGGCCGAGGAGCCGGCCGATGGCTGTGGGCATCGTAACGAAGAAGGCTCCGTTAGCGATTCCGTTTAAGGCGGCGAAGACAGTTAGCACGGCGAAGGTGGAAGCAACAGACCAGATGGCCAACATAGTGATAGCGTTGAGGGCCATGGTCGCAAGTAGCATGTTGGTCGATCCGAGCTTGTCACAAGCGATACCGGAGCTGAGACGGCCCACGGCCATGCAGGCGTTGTAGCAGGCCATGACTGCGGCAGCAGTCGTGGGGGACAGGCCGATCGAGGTCGCGACGGTGGGCAGAAAGAAGGAGGGGATGTAGAGGGCAAAGATGCCAATGAATCCAGCGATGAATAAAAGGAAGAAGGCGAAGTTCCGAAAGAGCGACGTGTTGATAGAGGCAGAGGACGGCCCCCTCTCCTTGATCAGCAGCGCAGCTGGAACGCCGCTAGCCAGGGAAGCCAAGGCCACGGCACGGAAGGTCCAGGCGATCCCGACCTTGTTGATGAGCAGCTGCATGGCGAGGGCCATGACGGTGGCGCCGATGCCGCCTCCGAGCTTGACGAGCCCGTTCGCCGTTCCGAGCCGGTTGTCGAACCACTGGACAGGCAAACTGTTGGACATAGTGTACATGAGGCTTCCGCCTAGGCCGTACAGGGTGCCCGAAACGAACAAGCCGCCGACATTGCGGACAGTGAAGCTGCCGACGAGCGCGCTGGCGCTAAACAATAAGATGCCGAGCAGTGTGCTCCACCGCGCACCGATAACGCTAGCCAGCCAGACGCAGGCGAGCCCCAGGGCTACAGTTAGTGACAAGCCCACCGACCCTACGAAGGACAACGTGCTCGCTGGAACGCCGCGCATAGTCTGTGCGAGGAGGGCGGCCTGGAGGATGCCCCACGAGCCCGTCCATGCATTCACCCAGAAAGTCTGGACGAAGCAGGCGAAGACGATGACCCAGCCGTAGCCACCATCACGTATCGATGCGGATTCTGGGCCTTGGTCTGGGGATTCGCGCTGGCTGGTTGTTGTATCGACTTCCATGCGGTTAATGGAACGTGAAGCCATCTCTTCTGGATTCCTGGATATTTACTGTGATTGTGGACTTGTTTAGTGTCTGATATTGGTTCGTGCGACAATGGAGACGGAGACTAAGGATGAGGATGAAGACAGACAGCAGGTGCCGCAAAGGCAATCTATGTAGCTACATGATGAGCTAATCGCTGGTGAGTTATTATTCGTTGTACTGTTGACCGCGTCCAAGGGTGGATCCACTTTTTTGTTATTAAACGGCCAGGGCTAACTTGTACTTAGCTTACCGAGGTATTTGTGAAAATCGCTTAGCGTCAAAAAAAGGTTCAGAAAGCGTGGATCCACGCGTACCGAAAGTCTTCTCTTCACAAGTCTATGATTCTATTTTTGACGTGACATAGGTTCTATGAGTTGAACGCCGTCCGCCTTCGTATTACCTATGTTGCGGCAATATAAAATATTTTGGACGAGCATCGATAGGCAAGTATTGAGTGCATACCGCATCTAAATTACATATCCTTGGGCAACACGTACCTAGGTAGCCTTTTGAGATGAGCATCGAACAGGCAAAATCAAGGGGGATCCGCTTCCGTCATGCTTACCCTGGAGAAACGCATAACCGCTTCGGTATTCCCTGTCGGGGTGACATGATTTGGCATTACGGAACGAGTGGATGCCGTCTCCGCAGGCAGACGTGCACGGTCGACGTCACGCTGCCAAGCCACTAGCTCGCCAAGCCGCTAGCGCCACTCCCGAACCTCTGCCCGACTTCGAATCTCTGCGCGCGCGACAACTCCGCCATCCCACCACAACTACACCATACCTTCACCGCCGCCAAAATGGTCGTTACGAAAGTTGGGACATGGACGAACGTGGAAGACGAAGTCCTCAAAGCCGCCATATCTAAATATGGGCTGAATCAATGGGCGAGGGTGTCGTCCCTACTAGCGAAAAAGACCGCGAAGCAGTGCAAAGCTCGATGGAACGAGTGGCTTGACCCGAATATAAAGAAAACGGATTGGTCCAAGGAAGAAGATGAAAAGCTCCTCTCCCTTGCGCGCTTAATGCCTACGCAATGGCGTACGATTGCTCCATTGATAGGTCGCACGGCAACTCAAGCGCTCCAGCGATACGATCAGCTCCTCTCAGAAGCCGAGTCCCGCGAATCGAATGACCTCGGTCTTGCGGGCCCGGAAGGAGGAGAGTCCGCTGCTCCAACCACCGAGGATCTTCGCCGTTCAACAATTCGCCCGGGCGAGGTCGATGCCTATGCCGAAGCCAGACCAGCTGTACGTAATACCCTCGTATCCTTCAGAAGTCAGACACTGACATGCTCCTAGAAGCCTGATGCCGTCGACATGGACGAAGAGGACAAGGAAATGCTTTCGGAGGCTCGCGCGCGTCTAGCCAATGTAAGCGGTAAGAAAGCCAAGAGAAAAGCGCGCGAGCGACAGTTGGAAGAGTCTCGGAGGCTCGCTCTTCTCCAAAAAAAGAGGGAACTTAAGGCAAGTGGTATAAACATCAAGATCACACCGAAGAAGGGCAACCATATCGACTACAATGGTGAGTGCTACCACATCCTACCGTGCTTCATCCAGAAATTGACAATTCCAGCGGACGTGCCACTTGAGAAGCAGGTGCCGGCCGGTTTCTACGATACGAACGAAGAGCTCGATCGAAACGAGAAACAGCGCGAGGCTTTCGACCCCCGACGTCAGCAATTAGCGAACAAACGAAAAGCAGAGCAACAGGAGGAGCAAGGGGGAAACAAGCGCAAGAAGGAAGACAACAAGTCCGGCGGTCTTGCGGCGGCATACGCAAAGGCAGCTCGCGACCAAAGGATCCGCGAAGCGGAACAGAGCAGCAAACGTCGTGCTTTGGCACTTCCGGCACCTCAAGTTGGCGACGCGGAGATGGAGGATATCATAAAGATGGGCATGACGGGAGAAAGAGCAGTTACGGGACTTGGCGGCGATAACGTGGCCACTGAGGGTTTGGTGGGCAACTATTCAGCACTAGTGGGCAACACCCCAATTCGCACTCCAATGGCGCCAAAAGAGGAGGATTTTATTGCTAACGAGGTTCGTAATGCGCGATTAAGGACGGAAACCCAGTCGGCACTTTTGGGTGGCGATAACCCAGATCTGGTGGAGGAAAATACCCCTGCATTGTCTGCTTCTGCTAGACAACATCAGATCGTCACCCCGAATCCCTTGGCGACACCTTTCCGTCAGGGAAATGGCGCGGCAACTACACCTGCGCGCCATGGTCCCGGAGCGACACCGATGCGGACACCTCGGGATAATTTCCATTTGAATCAGGAGGAAGGGATGCAACTTGTGGGCCAAACACCGCGCGACATCCGATTACAAGAGAATGCGAAGAAGTCGGATCTTCGAAGCAAGCTCGCAGCTTTGCCCAAACCCAAAGAAACGAGCTGGGAGTTTGAATTGCCTGAGGAGCGAGAAGACAATATGGAAGTGGAGATTAGTGAAGAGGATGCTGCCGAGCGCGACCGCCGGAATAGGGAGGCTCAGGAAGCAGCAGAGCGTGCGGAGTTCGCTCGCCAGACACAGGTGGTTCAAAAGTCTTTGCCACGACCGTCCCAAGTCGACCTTGACGCATTGCTGAAGAGGGCGCTGGAAATTTCGGATCCGATTGAGCGCGAGGTCGAAACGGAAATGGCGCTTCTCATCGCCAACGACGTGCAAAAGTTTGGCGGTGGCAAGGTGTCTGGGCACGCGAAGCCCCTCGAGAGGTTCAGTGACGAGCTCTTGAGGGCAGCGAAGATGGAATTTGCCCTGGAACTATCGATGAACAGCGAAAAGGACAAGAAGGTCTTCCACGAAGAGTTCGGTACTGCTTGGACGAACCTGCACGGATCCTCCATCTTACCGGGCCTGGACGGCTACGAAGAGGATGAGATTGACGAACACCAAATGATGGTCGAAGCTTTCAACAACGCGCAAGACAAGATTATCGCGACGGCACAACAGGCGAACAAGACTGAGAAGAAGCTGGCAACGCACCATGGCGGGTACATGAAGCGGTCTGCTTTGCTTGGGGACAAGATCAAACAGGCATCAGCAGCATTGGAAAAGGCAAAGATGGAGTTGGACTCTACCAGGACCATGCAGTATTCAGAGCAGTCTGCAGTGGCTAGGCGACTTGAAAGCCTCCGCGACGAGGTGTCCTTCGTCAGCAAGCGAGAGCGAGAGACGCAGGAAGTGTACCGAACACGGAAGGATGAGCTGGACAGCTTGCGAGAACCTGTCAACGGAGTGCATTAGGGATGGCACGTTTTGTGATTTGTATTTGTGGATTGGCACTCATGGAACGGAATTTGGGAATTGCATGGACGGCGTAGGCAGGAAATCAGTACCTAGTCAGGCATGTGGCCTTGGCGGCCCGATACCCCAGGACGAGGCCTGCGTCCAAGACCATGTTTCTATATAGAGAATGCCACATCCGGATATAGCCGAGTTCCAAGGGTGCTAAGCGCGTGGTGCAACGTGGGGTGGCTGTCAAGCTCCCCGGCGAGAGAGGGCTTGGGGTGCTGTGTCGGGGTGGTTTTTGTGCGTGACGTAGCACTGGGCGCCCACCAGTTCGATCCACGAACGGCGGCAGAGCCAGAAGCGAAAAGGCGGGTAGTTGCGGGTGCGAGCTCGCGAACCATCTGGTTCCCGGCAGCGTGGTCGGTGGTGCGGAGAGCAGGGATATGGGGGCCCGGTGGCTGTCTTCACGATCCCGCGTCCCTCCTCCGGCACAACCATACCAGCACAGTGCCAGTGCTGCTCGCCCTCGCTCAACCCGCCCGAGCAACATCGCACCGCATGTTCGCACGGTAATCCGTGGGCATGGGGCGCAACGCGCGAAAGCGTATCTCGTATGGTGAGTCCCGCCCGAGCCCGCCCACGTCGTGCTCCCAGACAGCTAAGTGCCGGTGCAGTGCTGCCTCTTGCGAATTCTGCGGGAGGCCACCGGCTGGGCGTCAATGGCCTCGCCGTCGACCCTGCCAACTCCGTCCTGTGAGTGTGGGCGTTGGTGTGCGCCATGAATTCCTGCTGATGCGGCACAGCTACTCGGGAGGCCGCGACGGCGTGATATGCGCCTGGGACCTGCACCTCGACCTGCGACGTGGAGAGAGCGACGACAGAGACCCTTTCGCCGACTCGAGTGCGCCGAACCACAAGCCGCCGCCTACCCAGTTCCGCCAGCAGGTCCAGGCGCACACGCACTGGATCAACGACCTCGTCCTCGCCCAGGATCGCCACGCCCTCGTCTCCGCGTCCTCGGACATCACCGTCAAGCTCTGGCGACCCGCTGCGGCAGACATCCAGCCGCCGCAGACCATTGGTCTCCACACCGACTATGTCAAGCGCGTTGCTTCGCCCGGCCTGCACGAGAATTGGGTGGCTTCGGGCGGGCTCGATCACAAGATCAGCCTGTGGGACCTGAATGGCGCCGGCCAAAGGCTGCAGATTGCCGTTGGCGACGACGAGAACATCGCCAAAGGCTCCGTCTATGCGCTCGCCGCGAGCCCTTCGATAATCGCAAGCGGCGGACCCGAGAGCATCGTGCGCATATGGGACTCACGGACGGGCAAGCGCGTTACCAAGTTTGTGGGACACACGGACAATGTGCGCGACGTTCTCATAACGCAGGATGGCGACACCATCCTGACGGCCTCGTCCGACCAGACTGTCAAAGTATGGTCCATGACAGCAGGACGATGCATGTACACGCTGACCATGCACAACGACAGCGTATGGTCGCTCTTTTCAGACGATCCGCAGCTCAACATTTTTTACTCCGCCGACCGTTCGGGTATCGTTGCGAAAAGCGACGTGCGCAACTGTCCTGAAATGGACGAGGGCATCTCCGTAGCAGTGTGCAAAGAGCACGGGGGCGTCAATAAGGTGCTCGCGGCTGGCGACTACCTATGGACGGCGACATCGAGCTCTAGCATCAATCGGTGGAACGATGTCGAGACTGCAGCCGAGATTGCGCTCCCTGATACTTACAAGATGCATAGATCCAGCATTGCCACTACACGGTCGCGTTATCCCTCTCCGCCGGCAGCTTCAACCCCTCCGACAAACGGAACCACTCCAAAGATACCCTTCAAAGCGTTACTGCGAATGTCCAACACTGCACCCTTCCCACAGCCGTTCTCCAAGGACAGTGATGCTTCCACCTTGTATTCCGTAACGAGCACGCGCAAGCCTTCCGAAGTTTTAGCCCCACCAGAACATGGCCTTGTCATTCCTTGCCGAGATTTGCCCGATTTTACGATAGAAGGACAAAACGGGTTGATCAAGCATCATTTACTCAACGATAGGAGAAGAGTACTCACCTTGGATACTGCTGGAGAAGTCATTCTCTGGGATCTCCTCGCTGTATGTACTTCAGTCCGCAATATTGCTACATAGCTGACATCGTCGCAGTGCGTTCCCATAAAATCTTTTGGCAAACGTCACTTGGAGGACGTAGTTCCCGAAGTGAACACTCGCGAAACCGTCGCCCATTGGTGCGCAGTGGACACGCGAACAGGCAGCTTGACATGCGTGTTGGAAGAAAACTACTGTTTCGATGCCGAGATGTACGCCGATGAACTGCAGCTAGAGGAGAAGATTGAATTTAGAGAAGATCAGCGTAGTCAGTGATTACCCGGCTGCGGTGATTGCCATTATGCTGACAGCAAGCAGTAAATCTCGGCAAGTGGATATTACGATACCTCTTCTCCAATCTCATCGACGAAGAGATCAAACGCGATTCTGCTTTCAGAGATAGCCTTCTTACGAACGCCGCAAGCCGTGCCAATCCACCTACGAGCATTCAACTGCCAGGTAGCAATATCAACGGCTGGAAAGGTGCCTCGTCAGGTCCTACTTCGGGCTCTACCATCCGAGCTCCAAACGGCTTCCACCTGCCTGTCACGACGCCGGGAATGCACATCGGTCTAGCTACGCCCGGCGTTCCTCCGCCGAGCACCGGCAAGGGCTCGCATCGCAACCCGCTTCTCGCCTCTACAACGGAAGAAGGCTCTCAATTAGAGAAAACAACCAGCCAGCGAAGTTCCACACAAGACCAGCCAGACTACTTTTCAAGAACACCCACTACCAGTGGTAACGACAATGGCAATGGGAATGGAAACGGCAAGACCAATGGGTCTACAGAAGGATCAGAGGAAGGCGCCTCACTGTCTCCAACAGAAGATATGCAGACGCAAAAGAAGAGCAAAGGCCTCTTTGGAAAGAAGTTTGGCATGTCTCTGAGCATGAAGAAATTTGGCACATCATCCGAGAAGGCCGAAGCGCCGAAACCTGTGGCTGCCGACGAGAAGGCGGAAGACAGCGACTCGCATTCGAACAAGACCGATGAGAAGGTCATCGAAGAAAATTTCTTCGGTGCTCTGCAGAGGATTCGCCAGACCTACGAGGAACAAGCAAACCTCGGTGCGCAGAAATTGGAGACGCAGATAGCGCCCAGTCTACCGAACGAAACGCCCGTCCTGAAGCCGCCCGCCACGACCACGATCCTCATCCAGGAAGACCGCCCCGACAGCGGCGGTGTGGCCGATCTGTTCGAGGGAAAAGTCGGCTCGCTGGGCCAGCAAGCCGATCTCATCGAGAAGGTCGCACCCGTCTGGCTCGCCGACGTGCTCCTCCGGGTACGCCCAGCCCCTTCCCCCTTCGACTCAAAGCCACCACGCTAACATTGCCCATGTAGAACCAAATCCCCCTCAAAGACATCGTCAAAGTCTCCTTCATCCTCGAGCCTTACCAAGCGCTCCTCCCACCCATCTCATCCGACGGGTTCGTCCCCCTTACCCCCCTCCCCCTCCCTAAAAACGTGCACCGGCACGCTAACCCGGCGCCCAGCAACAACCGCCTCAACGCAAACCGCATGCTGCGCGCGCGCAAGATCCTCGCGTACGTCGCGGAGCGCATCGAGCCCGCGCCGAGCAAGGAAGACGAGCCCGCGGCGCAGATGCGGCCAGAGGAGTATCTCGAGCTGTACTGCCAGAACCAGGTGCGTCTGTCCCGTCCCGTCCCGTCTGCGCTTGTGAGTTGACGATGGGGGCACTGTGCTGATGTGCGAGTGATATTGATAGCTTATTCCGCCGACGATGACGCTCGCGTCTATTCGGGCGCATGTGTGGCGCGGGGGCGGCGACGTCGTGCTGTATTATAGGGCGAATGGGAGGAAGGAGATTAGGCAGGCGCCGGGGGGTGACGGCGCGGAGAGTGAGGCGGGGAGGAGCAGTTTACAGAGTCCGAGAGGTGGGGAGGCCAAGGCGTAATAGGTGCGGTCTAGCATTTGGGGGTTGCGGTGCTGTCGGCAGCGTTGTGCGAGCAATTGGATGGGCGAGGTCGTTGGGTAGTGTGTGTATGCTGGAGTCGTGCCTTGGCTCGGCGGCGCATACCCTGGGTACGAGTAGATGAATGAGGGGTGTGGTAACAGAGGGGTTATCGGTCTGGCGGGCGCGTCTTGTACATGTGCACATTGTTCTTGTCGTGGGCAATAGGTGACTGTATAGGCTCGGTGGAGGCGGCTTCGCGGGAACGCAACGCCCATGCTACGCTCCTACGTACCTATCTATGCGAATCTTATCCGTGCTCTAGTGCCTGGAATAATATGGCGAAAATGTTCTACGGTAGCCGGCAATTAACGCTAGCTAGTCTCCCTCGCTGTATATACGTGAAATGGATGTATTACGGGCTGGGGTAAGGTAGGGTAGCGTATACTGCTGAATATGTATTTTAGTTATTTGATGGGATTTGGATGGACGATGAGCTAGGAGAGTGTTTGTGGGAAGTGGGGCTGGGGTAGGGGGGCTTACTCTTACACTAGTGTACCTAGTCTAGTAAGTCCCGCGCGTTGAGCGTACAGACATACGAATCATTTACAAAGGTATGTAAGAGCGGGTATTCCCTCGTGGCCGCCGTCCCTTTCGTAGTCCCTGCCGCCAAGATGAATCAGAATAGATAGCCCCTGTTTACATAATAATTTCCGAGCCGTCGGTACCGGTCAAGTGGAGCGCGCTTATTGGCCGCTCGGTCCCCGACTCAGGAGTAACGGAGTGGTTTCACGGAGCACGCTGCATGATTTATTGCAGCGTAGTGATTCAGCCTCGCGGCTGGGGGCTAGTTGTAGGACAATTTATATAATTGGGCTTCGGCACCATCGTCGGGCTTGTCCGACTTAATGTGATCGAGACCCTTCTTTTTTTATGAGCAATAAGGCTACTTTTAGCAACTACCTTGGCTAAGAGGTGTATAAGTGCCTTGTTGTGCTGACGACTGGCTCTGAAAGGTTTCCTTCGCGCTAAGAAAAGTACACGTTGATCAAGACCCTCGGGCTAGCGTAGCGTCATCGTACACAAGCACTCGCTTTCTACCGTTCTCACTTTACCACCAGGACTGCGACATTTGTGAGGATATCCGACCGAGGAACAGCGAAGCATCATGGCCGTGTTACCGGAGAGTTTTCCTTATTCCTGGGCTCTTTTGTCTCTGGGCGTCTATGTTATCTTCAAGCTCGCGCGCTTTGGATCCCGTGAGAAGCATCTTCCTCCCGGTCCGCCAACATACCCCATTGTCGGCAATGCGCACCTTGCCGTGGACAAAGATCTCTACAAAAGGTCCGTACACTACACTCTTTTTCGGTTCTCCGACATGTGCATGGCCAACCAATTCTAGATTCAAAGATTGGAGTGAACAATATGGAGAGGTGTTCTCGCTCAAAATTGGCAAAGGCACGATGATAGTGCTAAATAGCAGACGCGCAGTCTACGACCTGGTAGACAAGCGAAGCGCGATATACTCGGCAAGGCCACAGGACCCGCAGTATAAAATCGCCTTGAAGGGCGAGAACATTGCCAATATGGATGCGGATGCCGGCTGGAGGGCGCAACGCAAAATCACTGCGCGCTTTTTCGCGCCCGCAAAGCTGGATGGCGACCTGGCGAAGATCTCAGAGGCAGAGTAAGTGTTCCCATAACGCGAAAAGGGCGCGCGCAAATGCGTGACGGAGTTCCGTTCCCGAACCGAAAAAAAGCGAATTGCGGTGCTGAATCCCAGATAGGGTTACTACTCTAATGCACGACTTACGCGTCAACCCTAAAGACTTCAGCAAACATATTGACCGAGCTACTGCTTCATTTTCCTCCATTGCACTATTCGGGCAGCGTGCGAAATCCGACGATGACTTTTGGGCAACAGTAAGTCGGCCTCCAGGAGTTATCCACGAGCAACATAGTAACTGGTGCAGGGCGTCTACGAGGCTATGGAAGCGGTATGACGAAATTTCTCCGATAACCTGAAACAGCGTCTTAACATGCCGAACAGATAAACGCAGCCTTGAGCCCAGGCACCTATCTCCCGACGGAGCAATTCCCCATCTTCAAATGGGTGCCCAAGCAGTGGCTCAGCTCGACCGCTCGTGCCGAGGCGGGCTTCCGCATCCCGACAAGCATATGGACGAAAGCGCGCGAGCGCGTCGAAGCGAGACGCGCCCAGGGAGACAAGCGCTCGTCGCTCATGGACGAGCTTCTCGACGACGAAAGCCTCAAGCACGATGCCGCGTTCCGCGGGACACGGCTCGCCAACTTCGTCGGAGCGCTGATGCAGGGCGCCGCCGAGACGAGCGCCCTCACCATGCGGACGAGCATCCTGTTTCTTGCGGCGCACCCGTGGGTCCAGGAGAAGGCCCAGAAGGAGCTCGACGCGCTGTGCGGCGTGGACAGGGTGCCGACGTTTGACGACTTCAAGGACCTGCCGTACATCAACTGCATCATGAAGGAGGGGCTGCGGATACGTCCTGTGTAAGTAGTCGAGTCCCCTCTGCGCCCGAGATCCTCGCGATGATCACGATTCCTAACAAGATTGCTGTAGCGTTCCCACGGGGATTCCTCACCGCTGCACCGAAGATAACTGGTACGAGGGCATGCTCATCGTGAGTTATGCTACGCCTGTACGCAGGGGATGCCTACTGACTGCGATGGATTCTAGCCCAAAGACGCCACCGTCATGATTCCCCAGTGGGCCCTGAGCCACTCCCACTACGAGAATCCCGACGCCTACAATCCGGATCGGTACCTCAAGCATCCCGGCTTGGCGACCGAGTACGCGTCGAGCGCAGACTATCAGAACCGCGATCACTACACGTACGGCGCGGGCCGCCGCATCTGCGCGGGCATCCACCTCGCGGAGCGCACGCAGTGGCGCATGCTGGCGCGCTTGCTGTGGGCGTTCCGCATCGAGCATGCGGTGGACGAGGTCACGGGCGAAAAGATACCGATTGACACGGACGCGTATGAAGAGAAGCTGATTACGGGGCCGAAGCCGTTCCAGGTGCGGTTTACGCCGAGAAGCGAGCAGCATGTTCGAGTGATTGAAAGGGAGCTGCAGGCCGTGAGTGGGCTCCTGAAGAAGTGGGAGTGAGGATTGGATTCTGTGATGGAGCGTGTGAGGCAGCCAGGGGCGGTCAGCCCCGGGAGCAAGGTTGACATTGGGTTGCAGTGCAATAGAGGACTGGATGGGGCAGCGACTGTTAAAAGGTAGATCCGCAACGGGTCCCCGAATAAGCAAATACTTTGTTTTAATCGGCCTGGCCGGCGGCGTTTCTCGCTACGGTGGTGCTGGCGCGGCCTTTGGGAATCGTCCTGGGAGAGGTCTTGAGCCCTCATCGAGGCAATTCAGTGGAGTAGTGCAGTATAGTAGGGGCGCCTGGGAAAGCGGGGGACGCCTCTGCTTCCAAGGACTTACGGATGGCGTGGCTGTCGGGCTGCTGGTTGCTATCAATAACCTTCGTGCGGAAGGTAGGCCCAAGACTAAGATTATAGATTTCCTGACATAGATGTACTATTTGTTAACCCGTGATACGTCATCAAGCGGTCGCAGTAGCTAAGCGGTAATCTCCTGGCGTCAGGGCGGCAAGTCAAATGCTAGAAGAACCAGTATGCTGAATGCCCTTCCTCCCACGTAATCGTGCGTTTGTGTAAGTATGAGGCAAGGTCGGTTTCTTCTACTAGCCTTATTTCCTCCTCGGCATCGGTGATGGTGATTTTGCTTCTTCCATTATCTTTTCCTCCAACGGCAGCACTTTCTAAGCCTGCATACACGCAACCATGGATATCATCGGCTACAATATGATAGGACCTTTTTAGGGAAGTAGGGCTATGTACATGAGCTAATCTATCGTCGTGCCGTCTCAAAACTATCCTATGATCATGCGCTACCCGTGTCCTGTTGCTAATTGATGTGCCCTATCCGTCTCCTCCTATTCACGAAACTAAAACCCCAGATGATCCAGTAACTTTACCAGCTGCGCCTCGTTCTCCTCCCTGCATTTCAATATCACGGCCTCAGACTGCAGCCGCAAGACATCCGAATTCGTAACGCGCCAAGGCAGGATAGAGCGAAGCACAGCATCAACATCTGCAACCTTTTCAATCCCTTTGATGGTTCGCGGACGCCGTACGTCGCGGCGCTCCAACTCCTCCTCCCAAACCTTGGCAACGTCCCACTTCACGCCGTCCTCTGTGTTCTCAGGCAATGCAGACGGGAACCCATGAAGCTTTGCGTCCCGCAACGCCGTCTGCTCGCTAGACTCGATATCCGACCAGCCTTGAAACTGGCCTCCAGCGCCGCTGAAGGAGCGCAGGAACTCGTAAGATGGGTGCAGTATGCACGCGAAGTCGTAATCGATCAAGGCTGTGATGCGCTGCGTCGAGGCATCGTAGAGCAAGTTGTCCGGAGCTGGAAATCGTACAGTGTTAGCCTTGCAGCATCAGAGTTTCTGTACGAAAGAGGAATTTACTGACTGAAGTCGGCATGGATAATGGCCTTGTCATCCCTCGACTCAAGGGCCTTGAACTGCGCCGGAACGCCGCTCTCAACGAAGGCTTCAAGGCGGGCTCTCACACCATTTGCATACCATCCCTTAATATAGGAGTTACTGTCTGCCTGCTATAGAGCCCGTCGGAGCCGGTCCCTGAAGTAGTCCTCATACGACAGCCAAGGCCCACTACCCACGCTCGTCATCGCTGTGCTCACAATCTGGCCGGCGCCATCAAAGGTCACCCCGCCGTACTACTCGATGCTGCTCGGAAGCTGGAAGTCTTACAAGGATTTCAGGATCTCGGTCATCTAGGCAAGAATACTTTTCTTTTCCCCGAGAGGCATACTGTTGAATGCTTCGCTCACTAATACCCCAGGCATCAGCTCCTAGAGGATCCAGCCCTACAAGGATAGCAGGGCTGCGCTTCCCCAACCGTACACAGAGGGAACCACGTGCGGGACGAAGCCACTAAGAGCAGCACCCGCGAGAGAAATCATAGCAACCTCGTTTTCAACTCGGGTATGCGCATGCATTCCCTCAGCATCAGGGTTAGTAAGCCGCATAATAAACTCTTTGGCGCCCTCTAGTAGCAGCGCCGTGCCCGGCTAACGCGTTTCATAGCTGCTGTTATTTCGGGCGGCGGACGGCGGTGAAGGCAGAGTGATGCGGTAGACGAAGTTGTTGTACTTGAAAGGACTCTCCGAGTCGTATTGGATGGGCTCGATCCCGGCTTCCTTCGAAGAAGGTAGCAAGGTTAGCACTAAGTGCTTCCGCCGACATGTATCACGTGCAGTACTTACGTCGCTGCCGAACCGTTCGCGCAGAAGATTGCGGATGAAATCAAGTCGCCCTTGGAAATTGGCGTGATTGTGGTTCATAGCGAGAAATAGAAGCCAAAGTGTAAGGGATCCAGCACAGAAGATCGGCAACAAAAGCTAAGTACCAGATGCCTGGTCCCGGGGCCTTGTGCGTTGTGCAGAAGATTTCGTTTGTGACAGTTCGTTGCGTTGAACCGGTGAGGGGATCTGCGAGGGGCTGCCTGCGAACGTGCGTCTATTGCCGATGTAGCACAGCCTGACCAGGATCTTAATCAAAGCTAACTACATCGATTTGACTACAGCGCCCGACGCCATCTTCGCTGGGGAATTCCAGAAGCTGAGGGAGCAATTCACTCTGGAGCCGTTCGAACGGAACCACGCTATGGTTTCTGGTGTCTGCGGGCTGAGCAATGCCTAAGTGTTGTCATACGCGGTGTTAGAATATAGAATCATTACGTATCACAGAGGGTTGCGAAGAGCGTAGTAAAGCAATATAATTTTTTTATAGAAATTTCCTGTGCAGGACCTATTACATACTCCGAGTTTTATTTAGAGCCGAAACTACCGGCGCCCTTAATTATTCTGATATTATAACTTAACAATAATTTTAAAATATTTATAATTTAAAATATTTATAATTTTTAACTATATTATAGTAAGAGAATATATAATTTATTATATAATATCCTTAACTATCTATAATAGTAATATATTTTTAAAATAAATTTATCCTTTTAGCGTAATGCCTATATTTTATAAATAATAATTAATATAATATATTTATATAAATCTAATAATATAGTTTTATTACTTTATATTTATTTATAGGGGGGCGTAATAAATAAAGACTAATTAAAAAAATATATTTTTTAAAGTTTTATAACTTTTTAATTAATAAGTTAAAAAAATACGAAAAAATAGTATTATAAATAGAAAGACTAGTAGATTTAATTTACTTTATTAGAGATTACTTACTACAGGGTTCAGTAGTATAAAAAAATTAGTAAATATAAAAAATTTTTAGGACCCTATTTTAGGCTATTATAACTTTTTATTTAAGGTGTAAAATTGGCTTATTATTATATATATAATAATAGATTTTATATTATTTAACGTACTTCGCGAGCTTTATAAAGCCGCAGTATAATATATAATAAAAATTTAATAAATACTAAATAGCTTATAATTATATATAAGTAGTATAAATTTTAAACTTTTAAAAATTATACTCTATCCTTTTAGTAAGGGTTATAATACTCTACTAAATATAGTAATACTTTATTTATACTTTAATTATATATCTATAAATTAGTAACTACTTATAATTATCTTTAAGATTATTAGTAATTATTACTTATAATTATATATAAGGCGGTTAGTTAATTTAGTTACTAGAGATATAAATTTTAATACTAATAGAGTTATTAGACAATTATTTAGTACTTATAATAGAATATTTAGCCTTTAAAATAAGTTTAGCTATTCTATACTCTATACTATATTATTTTCTACTTAAAGTACTTTATTATATTATATCTCTATAAGTCTTTTTTATTTCCGAAATATCTATTACTATACTAATTTTAGCTAGGTTACCGCCTATTATACTAACTATTCTTAGTAGTAGTAATACTTTAAGCTAAAATAAAATTTAAAATTAACTAAAACTGTTTACTTATATACTACTTATTAATAAATTATATACTAACCTATACGTACGCGAACTTTTAATAAAAATTAGTTTTTTTAAGCGTATTATTCTCCTTTACTTTATAAACCTTTTTAGTACACTATTTTATATAAATAGATTTTAAGCTAATAAGATAAAGGTTATATAGAAGTAGGTAGTTAATAAAAAAGGGCTAAAAGACTTAGTATTATTAAAGGAGCTAAAAGTAAACTTAAGATAATTATAATTTTAGACTTAGACTAATAAAATAAAATAGATTTATTAATACGCTTATAAAATTTAAAATAAAAAAAAAGTTTAAGTATTATAAACTGGAGGGTAGCCTACTAGGGTATATAAATTAAATAAGTACGTACTCTTATTTTTATCTAGTAAGTATTACTAACTAGATAGTAGGTACTATAGGTAGCGTAGATACTAATAATAGTAGGTATAGCTTTTTTTATTCTATAAGACTGCTAGATAAGTTAGGTATATATATAACTTACTTTAGTAGGTTTTTATAGTATTATTATTTTAATAAAAAATTTAATAGATAATATAAAAGTTTACGTAAAATTAAGTAAAAAAATATTATTTTAAATTACGGAATAAGTCTATAATAATATTATTAGTTTATAATATTAGAGGGCGGGGTAAAACACGAAAAAATAAAATATAAAAGAATAAATAAGCCTTTTATACTCCTACTTAGGAGTAATAGATTTTATATTATATTAATATATTAATTATATATATATATTTATATAAAAATTAAGTAAAAGATATAACGATAGTAGCTATAAAGGCAAGTAAAGAAAATTTAAAAAAAAAAGAAGGATATATATATTTTTATACTTAATATATTAAAAAAGGTTAGGTAAAACTAGATTAAAAAAATATAGTACGATATTAGTACGTATATTAGTATACTTAGCATATCCTCCTAAAAAACGTTAAGTTAAAAAAGTAAAAAAGTCTAGTAGAGATACTATATTCTTCTTTAAAAAGATACATAAATAGTAGCTACTACTACTACTTATATATCTCTTTACTTTATAATTAATAATAGTATAGCTAAATATTTAAAAATACTTACTAAATATTTTCTAAAATATTCATTAAAGCTTTTTCTATTTTTTTTATTCTCTTTTCGATAGATACTATACTTATTTAGGTTAATCTTAACGTTATAACCCTAAATATATAAGCTATATCTGCCGTATCTTACCTATCTAGTAATATATAATAAGAGGTTCTTTTTAATACTACTAAGTATTCTATATATAACGTAATCGCCTAGTTTTATAAAATTAGTATTTACTATTTATAAGTAATTATAGATAATTAATATAATAATAAGACAATAAATAGCGTAGTAATATTATTAATAGTAAAAATAATAAAATTTAAAAAGTTAGAGTTAGTTACGCTAGCCTATATAATAGTAATAGTAGTAAAAGTAAAATAATAGTAATAATAATAAAAGTAGTAAAAAGAAAATAGTAAACGCAGTACTATACTAGCTATAAAAAAAAAAAAGAATAGTATATTATGATTAGATTTATAATAGAAATATATAGCCAAAAATATATAATATAGTTATATAAAATACTACTAGGAATACTAGTAGTAAAAGTAAAAATATTTTAAACTTAAAGCTTAGAATTCGTAAAGTAATAGGCGAAAGGTAAAAAATAGTAAAATCTTTAGCAAGTAAAAATACTAGAAATAATTAATATTTAAAAGTTTTAGGGGGGCCTATATATAATTTCTTTAATGCGATAATACGTAGACTAAATATATAAATAGGCGTACTTCGTATTATAGGGGGGTGCAACAAGAAAAGACTAATTAAAAAAGATACCTTTTTTAAAAAGTTATATAAAATTAATTACTAAGCCGAAAAATACGCCAATAATAGCGTTTTAAAGAGACAATAATAGAAATTTATATAAGAGTTTTACTTATATTATATATATTACCTATAATAAATTAAAATTACCTAATTATAGTAAATTATTTAACTTCTATTTTAGGGACCTATAATATTTTAGTGTGTAAATATATTAAACTAAATATATATTTATATACTAATCGAACAAATAGTGTGGCTGTGGTGGCTCAGGGCGACCAAAAGGGATTTCAAAAAAGGAGAAGTATATGTATACCTTTATACTCAATGTGTCGAAAAATTCAGGTAAGGCTAGGTCGAAAAATATATTAAACTAAAATTTATATTATATTCTTTTAGGTCTAGTATAGATTACGTAACTATTGTTTTTAAAGTATATTAGTTATCTAATAATAAAATTATATTAATAATAAAATCCCTTCTTTAGGGTTATTACCGTAATATTACGTAACCCTAAACTAACTATTTAAACTTTTACTATATTACGTAATTAACTAACTCTTAATAAACTTTTTACGTAATAACTATAATAACTTTTATAGTAAACTAGATAATACTTATTTTTAAAATAAAAGGTAAATTTATACTATCTTTAAGATAAGACGATTAAGATTAAATATATATATAATAGGCGAGTAATTAGGTAACCTAGTTACGTAATTAACCTATAATTAAAAAAGGTATATAAGCTTTAATATTATAATATACCCCTTAAGTAAGCTATATTTAAATAGTAAGCCTATCTAGAAATTGCCTAAAATAAATTAAAATAAATTTTATTTTTATAATATTCTACTATAAAGCTTACGGTGTATTTAATCCTTTTTATTAAATTTTTTCTTTATAGATTTAAATATTATCTATTTTTATAATAAGCCTACAGCTCTAAATAATCTATTTAGCTAATTACCTATAGTAGCTTATTTTATTAGTTTACCCTAAGTAAAACTTATTTTTTATATTATTTTATAATTAGCTATTATTTTTTATTTTAACTAATCGTGCTTTTTGTATTTAGTAAATAGGTAAAATTATAGACGTAGTAGATAAGTAGTAAATTATATAAATAAGAATAGCTTTACTGCGCTAGTTAGGTATTATAACTACTTAAATTATCTTTCTTTTCTTTTTTTTAGTTTATAACAATTTTTACTATAGTAGGTAACGTTACTATTATTACTCTATTTTACCTATTTAAATATTACTAACTAATTATAAAGTACTTCTAGACGTTCTAGTACTTACTTCTTTACTTATAATAAATAGTAATATAATAATCGCGGTTATAGCAATTATAGTAGTTATAATAGTTATAATAGTTATAATAGTTATAATAGTTAACCTATAAAAGCTATTTTTTTTAATTCCTTTAAATTAGATAATAATAATAATAATCCTCTAGCCTTAGACTATAATAAAGAAGAGTAGGGTAGTAGTAGTTAAATAATTAGTAAAAATAAAAAGAAGTTACCTCTTAAATCTAATAAGTAGCTTATTTTAAACTATAAAATTTATATACGTAGCGCTCTGTTTAGTAATTTAATAAAAGTCTACTTTAAAAATTTTAATTTTATAAATACGCGCTGCTGTTATTACGTAATTTATATATATAATTTATTATATATTCTACTAATTATATATCTATTATATATTACTAATTATTATAGTCCTATTAGTACCCGTACTATTTATATAACTTTTATTAAACTTATAATTAAGCACGATACTACAAACCCTAAAATAAGTAATTATTCTTTAAATTTTAGTTTATAGATTATATTAATATTTTATAGTTTAATAATAAAATTATATCTACTTTTAAAACTATTTATAAAATTCTTAAATAGTACTAGACTTTTCTAGTACTAAATACTAATATAGTATTATTAGGTAATTAAAGTTTATTAGGCTTTTTTAATTAGAACTAATATTTAAGTCCTATTTTTAGTAACTAAAATTATAATAATTTAGCTTATAAGTATTCTTTTAGGCGTATTTTAGCTATTACTAATTTTTATTTAACACTCTACTATTATCTATTTAAGTAATAGATAGCTAATAACGCTGCTTAAGTAATAGGCTAAAATATTAATCTAAAGGACAATTTTATTAACTACTTAAATAAATTTGTTTTAAATCTAAATTAAAAGTAGTCTAATTTATTCTTAAGGGGCTATAATATATATATAAAATTAAAGTAGTAGTATTATAATTATAATTATTTTACTCTACTAGAGTATTAGGAGATAAAAAGCGAGTTATACCCTTATAGTTAGGATCCTTTTTTTTAAACTTCTAGCCGCTTTTATCTATTTTAGACTTTAAGCTACTCTTATTCTACTTAGACTCTAAGTAGGCTTAGTAAGACTAAAATATATAAGTATAAGTAACTATATAAACTACTTAATAAGGCTTTAGCTGTACTATAGTTATAATTATTTACTCTTTTTATAATTAATTTTCTTTATTTTAGATTTCTTTTGTTTAGATTTCTTTTATTTAAAATAAATAAAACCTAATAGGCTTTTTTCTTTTTATTTTTTACTTACTTAATAATTAGTAACTATATATTTTATAAATTAAATAGCTTTCTAAAATATATAAATTATTATTATATAAGCATTTTTATTAATTTATTAGTAGGTATATCTTTAGTTTATAAATAAATTACCTTAAATAATCTTTTTATATATTCTTAACGTAATTATATATTTTAGATATTAATATAGCGTAATTAAGTTATAATTCTTTTATTAGCTTTAACTATAAGCCTAATTATTTATTAATTATTATAGTAGATTCTTTAAATAAATTTTAAATTAAGCGTAATTTCGCGGAAGAAGCGCTTTAAAACTATTACTTTTTTACTTATATATTTTAAAACAATTAGCTTAGTTTCTATTATTAAAATAGTAATAGTAATCTATTTAACTACTTTTTAAAATATTATACTCCTAAATATTATTATAATATAGCTATAAAATAATCTTCTTATTTTAGAGTTATTAGTAAATAATACGTCACTATAAATTATAAGATTAAGTTTATTATATTATCTATATTAAATCGCCTACTAGTAGGTATAATATAAGTAAATAATTACTTTATTAATAGTAGTAAAGTACTATAGACTTAAATTTATTAAAAACTATAATAGCTTTAAAATCGTAAATATAATATTTAGGCAAAGTATAATTACTATATATAGAACTAATTCTATACGTTTTTAATATTATGAAATATTCTGCTTAGAAGCTTCTCTAGTAAACTTAATAAGCTTTTTTAAAAAAAGAGGCGTATTAAGGAAACTACTACTATTATTAAAACTAAATTTTTTTATAATTTTATTAATATATATATTATAAATAAGTATAATTATCCTATTTTTGTAATTACAGATTATTCTAACTTTAAAAAACTATTAAATAGGCCCCTTTGTTTTAATTTTATATTTTAAAGTAATCTAGCTCTAGAACTATTTTACTATTATTTTATAATATTTATAATATAATAGTAGAATATTATTTATATAAAATAAAATAAAAACCGTTTTCTTATAATTAAAGAAAAAATAAAACTCTTTCTTTAATACTATAAGCCTAATAGCACGTAGTAAGCTTAAAAATTTTTTATATTAAAAGTAAAATAAATCGCGTAGGCTATATAATACTTAATTAAACCTAATATATATATCTTACTTTTTAAATCTATTAAATAATTTATATATTACTAGATTTTTTATTAATATTAGGGTATTAAAAAATATTTTAATAATATTATACTATAAAATCTCTAGGTTAAATTCTACTATAAATATTATTATAGCTTAAAATAATCTCGCTGTAAGCGTAGCGGTATATATTAATTATATAAAATTAATTTTTTAGAGATTGCCTTTTACAATAATATATATTTTATATTTAATAAAATACCTATTTTAATTAAATTTATAGATCTAGACCTATTTTAATAGTAAAAGTTAATTATTTACTTTTACTTTAGTAATCTTTTTTTAGATTTCTTTCTTTAAAAGCGTATTAATCTTAATATATAAGACTTATTTAAATTTATTACTAAGAGGATATAAAGCGAGCTATTTTTATATTATACATAGTAAAGGAAGATTATTTTTATATATATAATACGGATTATAGTAGGTAGGGTAATTAAAAAATAATATTTTAAATATTCTTTTAAGTATCGCGGCTATTACTATAGTATTAAAAATAATATATATTTATAGCTTAGCGTATACCTCTATAGCGCTAGGAAAAAATATATACCTAAAATTAATTTAAAAATTATTATTTTATAGATCCGTAATTACTATATAAGTATTTATAAAATTTATTCTACCTTCTAACTAATTACCTAAATTATTATTCTTAGATTGCTTTCTATAGAGGGGTAAATTTATATATTTAATTTTAGGTTTTTATTATTATAGCCTTTTACTTAATTATGTTACCTAATTCTAATTACGCTTTTAGTAATATTAAGCTAGTAATATTTTTATTTTACTTATAATAGTAGAAGTATTATTTATAATTTAAAAGATAGCTATAAAGTAATTATACTCTAAACTTTAAGAATTATTTTTAAAATTTAATAAACTAGTTTTTCTAGTTTTATATATTCTTTAGTAGCTATTAGGTACTTCCTAATTTTTTATAAAATTACTTTAAGTAGTATTTAGCGCTAGCGTCGCTTTTAGAGTTATAAGTTTTAATTATTTATTTAATATTATATAGATTCTTAAATAATTACTAGTTAAGTAATTATCCTATATAGCTATTAAGTTTTTAGTAGTATTAAAAAGAGTTTAGTCTATTACTTCTTTACGCTAACTATAATTAGTACCCTTAAGTTTATAATTAGGATTTAGATATTTATTATTTTTTATTTACTTATTTAACTAGCTTAGTAAGTATATATTATTAAATACTACGTCTAAGTCTATAAATTTATTCTTATAAAGTATTTTAATAATTAAGACTACTTTTTTTTTAGATATCCTATAATTAAATAGCCCTTTATAAAAGAGCTCTTTATTAAAAATAATATTTTAAGTTATAATTACCTAATTAAGTACTAAAACCTATATCTTATAAATATTAAAAGTATAATAGTTTACTAAATACCTAATATAGCTCTATAGGTTTACCTTAAATCTACGCTTATTATAGCCTACTAAGTACTTTTTATTTAAAGGGTAAGTACGATAGCTATATACATAAATTCTACTTTAATTAAGGCGTAAATTAGTTATTATATTTTTATAATTACAGGCTTCTACTATCTAAAGTATTACTTAAACTAATTATTAAATACTTTATTTAGTAATTATATCTTGTATAATAATAATAAACTTATTCTATATAGCTATATTATAGTATCTATTATTTTAGACTAAAACTTAGTAAATAGATTAGTACTTAATTATATCTTAATCGCCTTTAGAATTATTTTTTAGCCTATGTTCTTAGCGCTGCTATTTAGTTTATAAGTGTATAATAGGGTTATAATAAGTTTAATTTTTTAATTAGTTATCTATTTTTTAAATTATAAACGACTATACTATAGTACTATAGCAATATTATTATTTTAAATAAATATATAAATTTTAAGATTATATCGCGTAAAAAGTAGCTTAGTAAAATTCTTAAAGACTTTTATAATTAATTCTAAGCCCTTTAAGTCGAAGTTATAATTATAGATTTTTTTACTAAAGTTATTCTTTAAAATTATATTTTATTACTTACCTAATTTACCTATTAGTATATTAAAGAGATTTTATAATATTTTAAAAAAGAGTCGCGGTAATTATTTTTTTAGTTTTTTAAAAATTACTTATATTATATAAGTAGTAAAGTAGTATACGCACTTTAAATAAATTATACTATTAATTTTAATATTTTAAATATACTATACTAATACTCGTAATACTGCTTTTTTTAAATACTTTAATTACTAATACTATATCTACTTACTATTAATACGGGGATAATTAATTTATAATTGTTAAGTTTTATAATTATTTATTATAGTATTAATTATAGGGTAAGAGGTAATTAGCTTATATTTAATAAATATAAGGTTATACTTATATTATAGCTTTATTAATATAATATTCTACTTTACTATACCTATACGTAAAATATAATTAAAATTTAGATACTAAATACTAATCTTCCCTAAATAAGCTTTAAAGATAATATTAATATAAAAGCCTTTTACTACTATAATATTTTTAAGTATTAAATCCTCTATATAAGGGCTATTTATATTATATAAAACTTATTTTAGGATTTAGTTACCTATTTTAATAATTACTAATACCTATATTTTAGCTTTAATACTTTTAATTTTAATTACTTTTTTAAACGTTCCAGGAATAAGTATTAAGGTATTATTAATAAAATATATAGTAGTACTATTATCTAAAATAATATTTTTTAAAAAAAGATACACGCTAAATATTATAGTACTATAAACTCTTATACTTTTTTTATTTAATATAAGTATTAAAAAATTTATAATAATACAGGGGGGTGCAATGAAAAAAGAGTAATTAAAAAAGATATCTTTTTTAAAAATTTATATTAAATTAATTAATAAGCCTAAAATTACGTAATTAATACCGTTTTAAAGAGAAAATTACAGAGATTATTATTAGAGTTTTAGTTACGTAATATTTATTACCTATAATAAATTAAAATTATCTAAACATGACAATTTTTTAAACCCCTTTTTTAGGTTTCTATAACTTTTTAGTTAGTGAATGTATTTAACTAAAATTTTAACTATACCCTTTTAGGCCTAGTCTACGTCACGTGACCAGATTTTCGAAGTATATTAGTAATCTAATTATATAATTATATTAATTATAAAAATTTTGCTAAGACTTATATAATAATTAATCACGTAATATATTATTAATATTTTAGTATATTATAATATCTTTTAGATTTTATAAACCTAGACTCCTATTTCCTTAAAATAGCGCTAAATTTGTCAAAACTCGAATCTAAAGTTTTACTACTTTTAAAAGTAAATAATTTACCTTCTTTAATTGCTACAACTTTAAATAAGTTAGAAAAGACTATTTATAATGCTATACAACGTATTAAAAATAAAAATAAAAATAATTATAATATAAAATAAGTTAAAAAAGGTAGAATTTCAAAGTTAACCCCTAGAGATAAAAGAGTTATTAATAGGGACTTAACTAGAAGCCCTAAAAAAGAAAATAAAAGACTATTAATAGATAATAGTCTAAATATTAATAAAAGGGCTTTATAATACTTTTTAAAAGAGGAAAAGTACTCTGTTAATATAAGTACTAAAAAGCCTCTTATAAACAAAGAAAACGCTAAAAAAAGAGTAAAATACGCTAAAGAGACTATAAAAAATTTAAAAAATATAAAATTTAATAAAATAATATTTTCTGATAAGTTAGCAATATAAAGGGGCAAAGTTAAAAGGGAATATTATAGAAAAAGGGGTAATAATAGAGTTGGAAAAGAATTAGTTACTAGCTAATTACGAAGTAAGTTATTTTAAGTTTTTAAAATATTAAAATATATAACTTTTTATATATTTTTAAGTTATGGTTTTAGTTTTTTAATATTAATTATATTAATTATTTTATAGGCCGAGACCTTACCCTACAAGTTTGGGGTGCAATTTAGGTAAGAGGTAGAAGTAATTTAGTGTTTATTAAAATACCTAATTCTTTTACTTCTTATACTAGTAAGGACTATATAAATAAAGTCCTTATACCTGAGGTTAAACCCTATATAAAAAGAGGTAAGTTTTATAATCCTTTTTTACCCCTTTTTTTCATAATATAATAATATATATATATATATATTATTATATTATATTATAATTATAATCTTTATATTAATATTAATTTAGGTTAGCAATTTTAATAAGATAACGTCCCTATTTATAAAACTAAGGACGTTTTAACTTGGTTTAAAAATAATAAAATTAAACTATTTTCTTACCTAGCCTATAGTCCTGATTTAGCCCCTATAGAAAATATATAGGGTTTATTAAAATTAGGGCTAATTAAAAATAAAAAGGCTAATATAGGTGTAGGAAATAGTTTAAAAAGTATAGAGGCCTTTAAAAGAGCTATTAATAAAGAGTAGTAGGATATACTATAAGAAGTTATTAATAACTGTATATTATCTCTTCCTAACTGTTATAAGGCAGTTATAGAAGCTAAAGGCTACTATACTAAGTACTAGTAATTTATTATTACTAGTTTATTATTAAAAATTTAAAAAAATGACTTATATATATAATTATATAAATAATATATAAATATATAAAAATATTTTATATACTTATATATTATAAGTACTATTATAATATATATAAAAATAACTAAATTTTACACCGTAAATAAAAAGTTATTATAGCCTAAAGTAGGGTCCTAAAAATTTTCTATATTTACTGATTTTTTTTTACTCCCAAACCCCTTAGTAAGTAGCCCCTAACAGGGTGAATAGAATCTGCTAGTCTTTCTTCTTAAAATACTATTTTTCTAGTATTTTTTAGTTTACTAATTATAAAGTTATATTATTTTAAAAAAGGTATCTTTTTTAATTACTCTTTTTTTATTGCACCCCCCTGTAATTATAATCTCTTCTAAATATACTATTTTAGTGTTAGTATTGGCCTTTTAATTTTTAAAATCTTTTTTTTCTATCTTTATTTATAAATTAGTATATTTAGTTTACTATAAATAATTAAGAATCTTCTTCCTATCAGCGCTGGAAAGTATAATTAGTAATAATTTTTTTAGGTATTTTTTTATAACTACAGTCTTAAGCCTACAGTAATAAATTAACTTTTAATAATAATAAGTAAATTATAAGTATAGATAAGTAGGCTTATATTTAGTTTAATACTTATTCTAATTTTTATTAGCACTTAAGTTAGTATCGAAATTATATTTATCTAGTATTATAAATACTACTAATTTTTTTTTATAATTAGTGCGTAGAGACTACTGCTAAAGTATTATAAAAAAAATATTTCTAATTTTATTTAAAGTTAAAAGGGGTCGTCTAAATATTAAATTATACATAATATTACGCTCTATTAATTATAAATAGTTATTTTTTCTTTTATATTAGATATTTTATATATATGCGCCTTTTTATAAAGGAGCTTCTATTTATTATATTATTACTTAGAATTCTGTCTTCTATACTTTCCCTTTTTAAAATAAGTATAATACTATACTTATACTAGGTTTTACGTATTAGTATTAGTTAGTATAAAATTAGTTTTAAGTATATATATTATCTTTTAAAGCGTTAGCTTTTGGCAATTAAAAATTTTAATTATTATTAGCTCTAAGATATTAAGGTATACTATTTTATTTACTTGGTCCCTAAAATTCTTAAAATAATTATTATCTATAGACTAATTAGTAAATAGTACTCTATATTTTATTATTTATATAAAATACTATTTTACTTATATTTTATATTCCTTAAAATTCTTTTTATATTATTTCCTAATCGTAGAATTATTAGTATTTATAAAAAAATAGTAAAACTAAGAGTAAAGAGTACTATAATTAATAATTTTTTATAGGGGTAACGTTTTTTTTATTAGAGTTAACTTCTTTCTAAATCCCTTTCTATATAGTAAGAAATTAGAATTATATATATTAATTAGGCCAGCTTAAGTAGCTTATTAGCTAATAGGGCTTTATTAGAATTAAGTTAATTATCGTAATAAACTAATTAGTAGGTAATTAAAGAAGAGGGGGAATAGGCTTAGTTTAATAATTAAATACGTCGGTATAATAGTAAGAAATAATTAAAATATATAAAAATAAATACCTACTAGCGTTAAGTCGCGTAGAGAAAATCGTTTTATAGTTTTAAAACGCTAGACTTATAACTATAGTAAACTAGATAATACTTATTTTTAGAGTAAACAGTAAATTTATATTATTTTTAAAATAAGACGATTAAGATTAAATATATATATAATAGGTAAGTAATTAGGTAACCTAGTTACGTAATTAACCCGTAATTAGAGAGGGTATATAAGTCTTAATATTACGATAACTTTTCTACTAGCGCTAATAACTTATAACCTTTTTAATAGTAATTAAAATATTAAAATATAGTATAGTATTCCCCGTAGAATTTTTTTATTTTTTTATAATAATTACTAACTCTCCTAATGGTAAGCTCTTATAACTATCTTATAGCGCTATAGTATTTTTTTTTTTTTTACTCCTATACGTACGTATATTCCTACGTCTAAATAATTTTAATTATTTTAATAAACTTTTTTTACTATAGATATACTTCTTAAATTCGCGTTACTATAAGAAACTTTTTTTTTTTAAGGTATTACTACTCTCTACCCTCTATAAGAGAGTATAACTCTTCTTTTACTATTCTTTTACAAATTTTATTATATCCTTATATAGGTAAAATTAAACTTCGTCTTTATAGGTATTATTAAGGTTAAAAATTACGTCCTATATAAGTAAAAAGAAGCGCGTTAGAATTAAATTAGAATTAAAAATAATATTAACTAAAAAATTTAGCCTATTAAATAGACTAGCTAGTTATATTACGTAAAGGTAAAAGTTAGAATAGTTCTTAACGTAATCTAGCTAGTTATTACTATTAGTAAAAGCCTATACTATACGCTGTAGGTTACTTAGTTTAATAATTAAATATTAGAACACTAATATCGTAGATATAATAAAAATAAAAAGTTTTATTTTAATTATATTAGAAAGATTTCTAAACGTTATATAGTATTTATAGAAAGGAGAGAAAGCTACTACGCTTACTATTTTAAACGCGCTATATATTAAATACGCTTATATATAGCCTATAGTTCTACTTAAGATAATAATAATTTATAGATACTTTATCGCCGTTTTATAGTTATTACTTTACTGTTATTACAGCTACCGCCTAATAAGTTATCTATTAGGTTATTACTCTACTAGCTATAAAATTTAAAAAATTTTATATTTAATAGGTTTTAGATTATAGCGCTTCTATTTTTATCTACTTTTATATTAAGTAAGGACGTAGCGTACACTAAGTTAATACAGCTCCTATAGATAAACGTAAAGAAATAAAGAAATATTAATAATAAAAATTTAGTTTCTGTTTATATAATCACTACTTACGTAATATATTATTAATATTATAGTATATAATAATATCTTTTTAATATTATAAACTTAGACTCCTATTTCTTTAATATAGCGAGATATATAATATAACTTAAACTTTAAGTTAATCTTCTTTTATAAGTAAATACTTCTATTCTAATAATTATTTTTACTTTAAAAGAATCCCTAATAGTATTTATTATACTATATAATATATTAAAAATAAAATAATAATAATAATAATGTAAGTAAAGTTAAAAGGGGTAGAGTTTCTAACATTATTTAAACAGTAAAAAGAATTATTAATAAAGACTTAAGTAAAAGCCCTAAAACCGAATATAAAAGACTATAATTAGAAAATAGTCTAAATATAAGAAATATATCTTTATAAAAGTATTTTAAAACAGAAGTGTTATAATATTAGTATAAATTATAAAAATCTGTATTTAATAAAGAAAACGTAAAAAGAAATATTATAATAGTCTAAAGAGAATATTAAAAATATTAAAAATTAAATTTTAAAGAAAATAATATTTTCTAATTAGTTAGTACTATAAATAGGAGAGGTTAGAGAGGAGTATTATAGAAAAAGAATTAAAATTAGAGTTAGAAAAATAACTATCTCTTACCTAGTAAAAAAGTAAGTTATTTAAAAATTTTAATATTGTAAAATATATTACTTTTTATATAGTTTTACGCTATAGTGGTCGTTTTTAAATATTAATTATATTAATTATATTATTCGTTATAATTTAATATTCTAAATATAGACCGCTATGTAGTTAAAAGATAAGAGTAATTTAGTATTTACTAAAATACCTAATTTATCTATTTCTTATACTAGTAATAACTATATAAAAAAAATTCTTATATCTAAAGTTAAACCGAAGTTAAAAAGGGGTAAATAACTTTTTACAATTTTTTATAGTTTTTTTATTATAATAATATAAATATATATATCTATTATTATATTATATTTTAATTATAAGCGTTATATTACTATTAATATATATTAGTAATTTTAATAAGTTAATACACTTAGTTATATAATAACGGCCGTGTTAAACTAGATTTAGAATAATTAAAATATATTCTTTTTAAAATTAGCCTATAACACTAATTTAGCCTCTATAAAAAATATATAGGATTATATAAAACCTAAACTAAATAATAATAAAAAGGCTAATTTAGGTATAGAATTAAGTTTAGAAAGTATAGCGACTATTAAAGAGCTATTTTTACATAGTAGAATATAAAATTATAAAAAGTTATTAATAATTATAATTTCTTACTCTCTTGTTATTATAGAAGAGTTGTAGAATTTTAGGAATACTATACTATATACTAGTAATATATTATTTACTAGTTTATTATTAAAAATGTGAAAATTTAACTTTTATTAATAATTATATAATTAATATATTAAACTATAAAGACCATTTATATACTAATATAATATAGTATCTATTATACTATATATAAAAATAAGCTAATTTTACATCTTAAAAACAAAGTTATACTAACTTAAAGTAGAGTAATAAAAATTTTCTATATTTACTAATTTTTTACTACCTCTAAACCCCGTATTAAGCAGGCTATAATATAGTGAATAGAACCTGCTAGTGGTTCTCTTTAAAATATTATTTTTTTTCGTATTTTTAGGCTTACTAATTAAAAAGTTATATTATTTTAAAAAAGGTATCTTTATTAATTAGTCTTTTTTTGTTGCACCCCCCTGTATAATTAACTATCTTTATAAATAAAAAAACCTTTATAATTATAAATAAATATATTAATTAATATTAAATGCGATATTACATATATATATATAGGGGGAGCGAAAAGTAATAGAAATAAATATAACTTCTATTTTATATAAAAATAAAGTTAAAAAAGTAACGAATAAATTACTATTACAGTTATCGGCTAAAATTATATAATTATTAATAAAAGTTAAATTGTTAAAATTTAATAATAAACTAGTAAATAATATATTACTAATACTTAGTATAGTACTTCTAAAATTCTATATATATTTTATAATAGCTAGCATATAATAAAATATAATTATTAGTAAATTTTTATAATTTTTTATTTTATTAATTAAAAATAGTTCTTTAATAGCCTCTATACTCTCTAAACTTAATTGTATACCTAAATTAGCCTTTTTATTTTTATTTAGTCTAGATTTTATCTATTTTTATATATTTTTTATATAGACTAAATCTGTATTATAGGCTACGTAAAATAAAAAGTAAACTATAATAATTCTTAACCTAGTTTAAAACCTCCGTTATTTTATAAATAAGGGTATTACCTTATTAAAATTACTAATATATATTAATATTTACATTAAGCTTATAATTATAATATAATATAATAATATATATAAAGATATAGACATACTCCTCCTTTTATAAACCCCTTTTTATCGCCCCGAGCCACCACAGCCACACTATTTGTTCAATTAGTATTAGTGTAGCGAATAGGTCTCTATATTAGGATCTTAAAATCTAAAATATCTCTTTAACTAAAAGAGTTATAAAAAAACTTTTTATTAGTAAAATAAAGAGCTAAGTTAGCTTTAAATATTATTAATAGAGAGGTTCTTTCTAAGTCGAATAAATAAAAGGTTATTAGCTAACTTATGTTACTAAGAGTTAGGTCTCTATATTTTACTCTAATCTAAGATATCTCTATAACTAAAAGAGTTATAAAGAAACTTTCTATTAGTAAAATATAGAGCTAGCTTAGCTCTATACTCTACTAATAGAAAGTTTCTTTATAACTCTTTTAGTTAAAGAGATATTTTAGTTTTTAAAATCCTAATATGGAGACCTATTCGCCAGTCTAATTAGTATACAAATATATATATAATAATATATATATATATTTATATTATTATATTAAAAAATAAAACTAAAAAATCTAGTAAATTATTTATTACTTTTTATCTTTAGTGTAACTTTAGATATAAAAACTCTTTTTATATAGTTTTTACTAGTAAGTAAAATAAATAAATTTAGTATATTAGTAAATACTAAATTATTTTTATCTTTTAACTAAATAGTGATCTAAATTTAGAATATTAAATTATAGTAAATAAAATAATTACTATAATTAATAGATTTTATATTTATATACTAATTAAACAAATAGTGTAGCTGTGGTGGCTCAGAGCGACTAAAAGGGGTTTTAAAAAAGGAGGAGTATATGTATACCTTTATACTTAATGTGTCGAAAAATTACTATAATTAATATTAGAAAAATAAAACTATTATATATAAATATAAAAATTATAATATATTAAAATATATTAAAATATTAATATAGCTTACTTCTTTAATAGCTAATCGTTAGTTCTTTTTTAATTTTATTATTATTCCTTTTTTTATAATACTCTTTTTTAATCTCTCTAATTTATTATAGTAACCTATTAGAAACTATTATTTTATTTAAATATTTATATAATAAATATTTTTTATATATTCTTTAGCGTATTTTAATACTTTTTTTTATATTTTTTTTATTTATTATAGCTTTTTTCTAGTTATATTAATATTATAATACTTCTCTTTAAAAATACTTTAATAAGCATTGCTTTTTATATATTTTAACTACTTTTTAATAATAGACTTATACTTACTATTATAGGCTATCTAATTAAGTTTCTATTAATAATTCTTTTTACTCTTAAATTATCTTAGAAACGCTATCCGTTTTAAATTTATTTATATTATTATTATTATTATTTTTGTTATATTATATTATATAGTATTATATATAGTATTAGGAGTACTTTTAAAGTAAAAATAACTATTAAAATAAAAGTATTTACTATTAAAAAATTATTAATTTAAAATATAAGTTTTGTTAAATACTGCACTATATTAAAGGAATAAAAGTCTAGAATTATAAAATTAAAAAGATAATATTATATTATATAATATTAATAATATATTGCGTAATTAGTAATTATATAAGTATAGACGAAATTTTTATTATTAATATAATTTTATTATTAGATTTCTAATATACTATAAAAAACTAGTTACGTAATTAATACTACACTTAAGAGAATATAATTAAAATTTTAGTTAAATACATTTACTAATTAAAAAATTATAGAAACCTAAAAAAGGAGTTTAAAAATTATCCTCTTTAGGTAATTATAATCTATTATATATAATTAATTAATTAATATACTTCGTGAGCTATAATATTAATAGTATACTTTAGTTACCCCGAGCTACTACAGCTATACTATTTATTTAATTTATATATAAATATAAATATTAATAGTATAATTAATATAATATTTAAATTTGTTACAGTTACTACTATATAATAAAAATTAATTTATTTAATATTAATTATAGTTTATAATACTCTTTATTTATACTTTAAACTTTAAATTATTTTTTAATACTTATTAATAGAAGTTTACTACTATATTTTATATATCTTATTATTATTTTTTAATAATAAATATTAGCTAATTTTAAAATATATAACTCTTATTTATAATATTTATTAAGGAGTAAATAGTAAATAGTTTTATATATCTATTTAATCTTTATATAGTAAAACTTAAAAGTATAAATTATATTAAATAATAATCAAATTATAATACTAGTATGTTAATTAAACTATTAATAAAAATAGATATTAGTAGTTTAATTAGTATATTATTTATAAAATACTAAAAACGTATAATTTTATATTTAAAATAAACTTATCTATATTTAGGTTAGTAGGTATAAAATAAATTTATACTATAACTTATATATAAATTAGTCTACTTTTAATATAAAGGAATTTTACTAAATATATTACTTAATATAAGTAATAGCTAGAGTAGTTTTAAAAATATAAAAAAAATAAGTAAAAACTTTATAAGTAAAAAAAAGACTAAGTAGTATAATTAAAAGAAGTAAGTATAGTTAGTTAATAAATATAGAATATAAATATAAATATTAAAAATAAACTCCAAGTAAAAATATCTATAAATTTTTTTATATAATAGAATTTTTATTATATAAAAAAAATATTAAATAGTGTTTAAACGTCTTAAACTAAAAAATAATAATAGATAGGTAGGTTTATATAATCTTTTATTAACGCCGTTTTATTACTAGACTTATAGGGAACCATACCCACCCGCTTGACTGAGCCACTTGACACAGCCACTTCCACATCGCCACATCGTGTCGTCCAACGCCAGGAGGACACGTTACCATGGTGGTCCGTGCGAGGCAAGGTGGTGGCACATCTAGGATTGCCCCACTGGGTTTTCAGCTCGAATATCCCTTCAGGAAGATTTGGAGTTGACATTTAACCTCAGGTCCTTCTGTACTACAAGAACAATCATCGTGATACACCATGAGCCGCTGGCACAAGCCTTCCTGCAATGACCCGTCTGTTATTATCAAAGAAGAATATCCATATTGCAGTACATGCAGTAGCGACTGTGCTTTGATGGATTTCACAAGCGGTCAGGGCTCCGCAAATGGGTTCGGTTTCCTGCCCCCAAATGAGCCGTCGGGACAGCTCAATCTGTGGTGGCCGCCATCCGTCCCTTACATCAATTCAGACAAGCGCGATTTATCGCCATATGTCGATGCAGAAAACCCAGATCTTCAGCCTGAGTCTGGCAGGTCCCCGGATACGCATTCATCACCGGTATATGGAGAGACTCTTGGCCAAGGTGAATTCAGGCTGGCCTGTCTCTCGGCACCCGAGCACGACGACTCCCCTGTGCATCTGACCTTGGAGACGTACAAACACACAGACTGTCCTGAGTTTGAGACAGTATCGTATACTTGGGGCGGAGAAGATGGCGACAATACTCCCTCTTTGCCTATATTTGTAGGCCCGTATTGGGACGTCTTGTTCCAGACGAAGAATTGCTGGAGTATGCTCCGATCTATACGCCCTTGGAGAGGTATTAGAATGGTCTGGGTAGATGCTCTCTGCATCAATCAGGATAACCTTAAAGAGCGAAGACAGCAGGTCGCAAAGATGAGGCAGATCTATGAAGAGTGTGCCCGGGTCATTGTCTACCTTGGACCGGATGTTGCATTTCCGCTTCAAGGGCGCTTTCCGCGTCGCCGTAGGTTTGAAGAACTAGACCAATACTCATCTTCCCCACATAAAACATACCCTAACGACGTAGAGCTGGAGCCAACCGGGCTCGCCATGCGAACCCTTTTGCAGAGAAGATACTTCAGCCGCGTTTGGGTCATTCAGGAGCTAGTCACTTCACAAAGAGCTATCATGCGTATCGGCGATGTGGAATTTTCTATAGACACGACAACTCCTTCCCGATTGAAGGATGTCACGAACTCGGAATGGAACTGGAACGCATGCGCCGCGCCGTGGCTTCAATACATGACGCAGAAATCGATCCAGGTAGAGGACCTGTATGGAGTCTTAGCAGTTACCTCAAAGTCGTGCGCGACAGATCTACGGGATCGATTATTCGGCATCCTTGGCCTCATTCGTAGAGAAGAGAAGGAAGTGGCGTTATGGCAGCCCGACTATTCTTTGTCAGTCCAACATGTTTTCGTTGGGCTCTTAGCCCACCTCATCATCAACCTCAAGAAGACGCACCTTTTTCTGCATGCCTCTGCATTGTCTGCAGTTACCTCTTCACCTTCGTGGACTCCGTCGTGGGCATCAGACGAGTCCTGGCAATCCATCTTCACCACTGCAGACCTTGGCGGATACGAAATGATAGGCCTGATTAGGCAATTCCTGTCTAGCAAAGACAGTGACCCTAAGATTCGAAATCTATTCACCCTTGAATTCTTGGGAGCCTATTCAGGTTGTAGGGAGGAAGAGAGTTGTAACAGGTGGTTGAACGATATTTTCCGCTCTAGACCATGGGACCGGGATGTGACCATTCATTCGGACAGCGGAGCCTTGTCTATCTATCTGACTCACCTGTGTACAGTTCCTTCGCAACCCGTCGTGGTTGGTGAACATAGAGCTTGGAGAGTCTTCGAAGTGAGTGGGCCAAAGGCTAGCATATTCCTAGCCTCGCACGACCCTCTTGATTCCACAGTCATACCAGGACGTGACCATATATTTATGCTTGTTCTTGGAAATTCATCGCTATTGTACTTCATTTTGAGGGAAATTGAGAGCGTTCCTGGAGCCGGCAATTACAGAGTAGTGGGCACTTGTCGATTCATGTTCGTTGAAATCTCTGAGGACCAAGCCTGGAATAGATGGATTGAGAGCTTGTGTTTCGTCATCACAAGCACTCGAATGCTTCTAGACTATGCCTTTGAGGACTGCAATACTCGCTCAATAAGGGCCTTCTTCCCGTGCGCAACGACAGGATGGGATATGTTTCCGGCCTACCACGGTCTCGTCGGCAAAGAGGCCGGCTCATCTTCAAGCTTCGAGAAGGCCTTTCTCTCCTGCATTGATGCGCGCTTGAAGCCGAAAGTCGTAAATGGCTTTTTTGAATGGGAGGTCACGCATGGAAACGTGGAGAGATATATGAGCATGTATATGCAAGTGGGTGGTGATGCAATTTTTTTTGAAAACGAAACCTTTGAAAAACTGATGTGGAATGGGAAATGGATACCGATCCACAAAGAGGTTGGCGAAAAGACCAACTATTCACTTGGAACGATGCCACTTGGCTTGAACAGAACAGTCCGGCTTCGGATACCGGTAATGCTAGTAGAGAATGCGGTTCGTTTCTTCTTCGCTCCCGTGGAGAGAATTCGACGTTGTATGAAGAAAGATGCGCATGAGGTTGAGGTAATTCTTCGAGGGAAATCCAGCGATGATTATTGCTTTATTGGATGTCCAAAGTTCCCTGAGATGGAGGAAGGATTTGGTCTTGATGGAAGCACATATCAGGTTCACATTCACTAGCGGCTGATGTTTGTTCTTTAGCTACCCAGGTGATTCCTTGTTTTTAGGTTAAGTCTAATTAAAGTGAGACGCAAGCGAATGTGATGTAGCGATAGAGTCGCTCATGCTTGCCGTCCTTCCTCCTTGGACTGCGTGGCATGTCGGGCTCGCTAGCACTTGGTATCCCGACGTTAGCGAGGGGACGTCGTTAAGGACGTTATAGTGTTAACAGCGATATTAAGCCATCCGTCGCAGGATTAGGGTGGTTTCTAGGGGGTAGAACTTAAAACCTTAGAAACCCCCTAATTAGGAATAGCTTAGGGATACTAAGAAAGAGAGGGTAAAATAGAAAAAATAAGCAAAAAAAAAGGGCAAAAAGAAGGATAAAATAGAAAAAAAGTGTGAAACAAAAAAAAGAAAAAAAAATTTTTTAAATAAAAAGAAATGGTAATATAATACTTATTAAAATATATTAGCTTTATATTATTTTATATTAAAAATAATTTATATATATTATTTTATATAATAATATAAAAAACTTTACTAAGGTTAATGAAAGAAAATAATTTTTTATTCTATTAGTTTTAAATTATTTAATAATATTATACTAACTAAGTCTAGTATATAATTATTACTAATAATATTAAAGAAAAGGAATAATAAGCTATACTAAATAATAGACTTAATAAAACATATTTAATAATATTTTTATTATAGAAAGCTTTAATATATAGTAGAAAATATATAATAAAATAGTAAAACTTAATATAATTTAAGTATACTAAATATTTAGATAAAAATATAAAATTTTTTAATATTTATTTTTTAGTTAAACTTATAAAATATTAATTATTAGTTAATATACTTTATAAGCTATATAAAGCGGTAATATATAGGGGCATAATAAGAAAAATAATAAAAGAAAAAAAATATACTTTTAAAATAATAAAACTTCTTAAATAGTATGGCTAAAAATATAAAAAAAAATATTAGATTAAAGAAAAACACTCGGGCATTCTACTAATTAACTTAGAGACTACTTACTAATATATTTTATAGTTAAAAGAATTAGTAAATATAGAAAATATTTTAGACGCTCTTTTAGGCTATTATAACTTTTTATTTAAGGTGTAAAATTAGTTTATTTATATATATATATTTTATATATATATATTAATAGATTCTATATTTTATTAGTATTTAGATTATCCTTTTTCGATACATTAAGTATAAAGGCATACACATACTCCTCCTTTTCTAAATCCCCTTTTAGTTGCCCTAAGCCACCACAGCCACACTATTTGTTCTATTAGTATATAAATATATATATAGATTATCTTTATATTTTAATATATTAAGTATATAATTATTACTAAAAGTTAAATTATTAAATTATTAATAATAATCTTATAAATAATATATTACTAGTACTTATTATTGTATTCTAATACTTCTATAACTATTTTATAATAAGTAGGAAGTAGTAATATAGAATTACTAATAACTTCTTATAGTATTTTATATTATTATTTTATTTTAACTATTTTAAAGCCCTCTATACTTTTTAAACTTAATTCTATACCTAAATTAATCTTTTTATTATTATATAGTCTAGAGTTTAAATAATTTTATATAGTTTTTATAGGAGTTAAATTGGTGCTATAGGCTAGGTAAGAAAAAGTATAATTTTTTTATTTTTAAAATATATTAGAACGCTGGTTGTTTTATAAATAGAGAGAATAGTTTATATTAATTACTAATCTAAATTAATATTAATATAAATTTTATAATTATAATATAATATAATAATATATATATTATATTATACAGGGGAGTGAAAACGAAAAAGAGTACTCGAAAAAGTTATAGTTTTTAAAAATTAATATAAAATTAATTAATAAGCCTAAAAATACGTAAATAAGAGCGTTCTAAAGTGAAAATAACAGAGAATATTATAAGAATTTTACTTACTACCTATTAATTACATATAATAAATTAAAATTATTTAAATATAGTTATTTTTTAAACTACTTTTTTAGGTTTCTATAACCTTTTAGTTCGTATATATATTTAACTAAAAGTTTAACTATACCCTTTTAGGCCTAGTATAGGTCACGTGACGTAATTTTTAATTAGAGTTTATTATATAATAATAAATTTATAAAATTAGTAAAAATTTAGCTCTTGTTTATATAATTACTAATTACGTAATATATTATTAGTATTATAGTATATAATAATATCTTTTTAATTTAATAAATCTAGACTCCTATTTCTTTAATATTACGCTAAATTTAATAGAACTTAAATCTAAAGTTAGTCTTCTTTTAAAAGTAAATACTTCTATTTTAATAATTATTTTTACTATAAAAAGAACTTTTAGGAGTGTTTATAATACCATACTATATATTAAAACTAAAAGAAGAATAATTATAATATAAATAAAATTAAAAAAGATAGAGTTTCTAAAATAATTTAAAGCGGAAAAAGAATTATTAATAAAAACGTAATTAAAGGTACTAAAAAAGAAAAAAAAAATTTTATTAAAAAATAGTCTAAATATTTTAAAAAAATTCCTATAATTATATTTTAAAAAAAAAGTATAAAAATATTATTTAATTAACGTACTTTGCGAGCTTTATAAAGCCGCGGTATAATATAATAATAAAAATTTAATAAATACTAAATAGCTTATATAGAGACTACATACGACTAATATAAATTTTAAACCCTTAAAAGTTATACTCCTTTTTTTTAGTAAAGGTAAAATATTTTACTAAATATAGTAACGCTCCGCTTATACTCTAATTATATATTTATAAATTAGTAACTACTTATAATTATTTTTAAAATTATTAGTAATTACTGCTTATAATTATATATAACGTAATTAGCCTAGGGGGTTATTAGATATATAAACTTTAGAACTAAAGGGAGTTATTAGACTATTACTTAGAGCCTATATAACTAAATATTTAGTTTTTAAGTAAATTTAGCCGTTTATTCTATACTATATACTATATTTTTAATTTTTACTTATAGGTATTTTACTGTATTATATTTCTATAAGTCATTTTTATTTTTAAAATATCCTATTACCGTACTAATTTTAGCTAGGCGCCTATTATACTAATTACTTTTAGTAGCAGTAACACTCTAAATTAAAATAAAATTTAAAGTTATTTAAAACGCGATCCTACTATCTATATATAGCTTATTAATATATTCTATATTAATCTACGTATACGCGAACTTTTAGTAGAAAATAGCCTTTTTAAGTATATTATTTTTAGTTACTTTAAAGCCCTTTTTAGTATATTATTTTATATAAATAGATTTATGCTAATAGAATAAAAGCTTTATAGAAGTAGATAGTTAATAGAAAAAAGCTAGGAAACCTAGTATTATTAATAAAACTAGGGATAATAGAGCGATCTAAAGAGTAAACTAATAAAATTTAAAATAAAAAAAAAATAACTAAATATTATAAACTCTAAAGTAGCCTACTAGGGTATATAGGTTAGGTAAGTATACGCTCTTATTCTTATCTAGTAGGTATTACTAATTAGATAGTAGGTACTATAGGTAGTGTAAATACTAATAATAATAGGTATAGCTTCTTTTTTATTCTATAAGGCTACTAAGTAAGCTAGGTATATACGTCACTTACTTTACTAGTAGGCCTTTAGGTAGTATTATTATTTTAGTAGAAAGTTTAATAAGTAATATAAAGGCTTACGCAGAATTAAGTAAAAAAATATTATTTTAAATTACGTAATAAGTCTATAATAACGTTATTAGTTTATAATATTACTAGGTAGGGTAAAACGTAATAAAAATAAAATATAAAAAAATAAATAAGTCTTTTATACTCCTGCTTAGGAGTAGTAAAAATATTATTATAAATAAACAGACTCTCTAATTAGCATAGAAAACGCTAATAAGAATATTAAAATACGCTAAATAAAATATAAAAAATATTATACATATAAATTTTAAATATAATAATATTATCTAATAAGTTAGTAATATAAAAGAAATTAATATAATAGATAAAGGGGTAAAAATAGAATTAGATATTAACTAGCTATTAGCTACTTAGTAAGTAAGTTATTTTAATATTTTATTATATTAAAATATATAACTTTTTATATATTTTTATTATATAGTTTTACTTTTTTATTATTAATATTATTAATTACTTTATTAATAATAACTTATTATGCTAAATTTAGAATACTATTTAATTAAAAAGTATAAATAATATAGTACTTACTAAAATACCTAATTTATTTATTTCCTTTATTAGTAAAAATAAAAAAAAATTTTTCTATCTAAAGTTAATCTAAAGATAAAAAGTGGTAAATAACTTATTAGATTTTTTAGTACTTTTTTTAATATTATAATAGATATATATAAATATATTATAATATTATATTATAATTATAGACCTTATATTAATATTAATATATATTAGTAATTTTAATAAGTTAACTCTCTTATTAATAAAATAACGAATGTTTTAAACTAGTTTAAGAATAATTAAAATTTTATTTTATTTTACCTACCCTATAACACTGATATAGCCTCTATAAAAAAAATATAGATTTATAAAATATCTAGGCTAAATACAAATAAAGTGGTTAACTTATATATAAAATTAAGTTTAGAAAGTATAGAGGCTATTTAAAAAGCTTTTTTTAAAAGTAAAATAAAATACTCTAAAAAGTTTTTAATAATTTAATTTTATTACCTCTTAATAATTTTAAAATATCTATAGAATCTAAAAGATACTATACGAAGTACTAGTAATATATTATTTACTAGTTTACAATCAAAATTATAAAAATTTAACTTTTATTAATAATTATATAATAAATATATAAATATATAAAAATAATTGCTATATTAATAGAGTATAGGATCTATTATTATATATATAAAAATAGGCCAATTTTATATGTTAAATAAAAAGTTATAACAGCCTAAAGTAGGGTCCTAAAAATCTTTAATGTTTACTAATATTTTTTTACCCCTAAATATCTTAGTAATTAGCCTCTAACAGTGTAAATACTATTTACTAATTTTTTTCTTTATACTGTAATTTTTTTTGTATTTTTTAGCTTACTAATTATAAATTTATTTTATTTTAAAAAAGGTGTCTTTTTAAAGTACTCTTTTTCGCTTTCACCTCTATGTATTAATAAAGGTATAAAAAAATCTATTAACTTACATACCCTTTTTATTATCCGTTTAATTTTAGATATAAAGACATTATTTATATAGTGTTTATTATTATAATAACAATAAAATTACCTACTTTAATATATACTAAATAACTTTTATTTTTTAATTAAATAGTATTCTAAACTAATAATATTAAATTCGAACCTTTAATATAATTAATGTATTTAATATTAATTAAATAAAATTATACCTTATATATATAGAAAATATTATATATTTTAAAATATTAAAATATAATAATAACTTAATTTATAGTTAGTTATAAGCTAGTTCTTTTTTAATATTATTTATAGTTCCATTTCTATACTATTTCTTTTTAGTATTTTCTCTTTATATTACTACCTTATTAGATAATATTATTTTTTTAAAAGTTATATTTTTGATATTTTTTCTACTTTTTTTACGTATTTTAATTATTTTTTTTATTTTTTAGTTAATTGTAGTTATTTTATTAGTTCTATTAATATTATAACGTAACTCTTATAAAAAGCCCTTTATAGAATATTTTATAAAACATTTAAACTATTTTTTAATTATAGTATTGTACTTTTTTTTTAGGGCTTTTAATTATATCTCTATTAATAATTTTTATTCTTTAAATTACCCTAGAAACTCTATTTCTCTATACTTTATTTATATTATTATTATTATTATTATTATTTTATTATTATTAAATTATATAGTATTATAAATACTATTAAAAGTTCTGTTAAAGTAAAAATAATTATTAGAATGGGTATATTTACTTTTTAAAAACAGGTTAACTTTAAATTAAAGTTTTATTAAATATTCTGCTATATTATAACAATAGAAGTCTAAATTAATAAAATTAAAAAGATATTATAATATACTATAATATTAGTTATATATTACGTAAGTAGTAATTATATAAGTAATTTCTAAATTATTATTAATTATATAAATTTATTATTATATAATAAATTCTTATTAAAAATTAGCTAATATAACCTTTACTAGACCTAAGAGAGTATAGTAAAAATATTAGTTAAATATATTTACTATGTATATAGTTATAGGGACTTAAATAAAAAACTAAAAAAATCTCTCTACTTACGTAATTTTAGTTTATTTTATTTACTTAATAAGTAGTAATAAAAATCCTTTTCTACGTTTCTATAAGTTTCTTTTTAAAATTATACTATTTATGTATTTTTAGGCCCATTATTTAATTATCTATAAATATTTAAAAAATCGTATTTTTTTTATATACCTTTTTTTTATCACTCCCCTATAATATAATAATAATAATTTAATAAATACTAAATAGTATATATAGTACTAATTATAGATTATATAAATTATTTAAATATTAACTTTTTAAAAGTTCTACTCTTTATTAATAAATAAGAGTTATAGTATTTTACTTACTATAGTAATATTTATACTCTAATTATATATATTTATATATTAATCGAATAAATAGTGTGGCTGTAGTAGCTTAGGGCGACTAAAATAGGTTTTAAAAAAGGAGTATATGTATACCTTTATACTTTATATTAATTATATTTTTTTACGTTTATCCGTAGGAGCTATATCGACTTAGTATACGCTACGTCCTTACTTAATATAAAAGTAAGTAAAAAATTAGAGGCGCTATAACTAAAGCCTATTAAATATAAGATTTTTTAATTATTACAGCTAGTAGAGTAATAACTTAAACTAATAACTTATTAAACTATAGCGGTAATAACGGCGGGGTAATAACTATAAAATAATAATAAAGTATTTATAGGTCGTTGTCTTAAGTAAAGTAGAACTATAGGCTATATATAATATATTTAAAATAGTAACTATAGTATCTTTCTCGCCTTTTAATAAATACTATATACTTAAAATCTAAAAATCTTTTATTATTATTATATTTATAACGTTAACGTTTTAGCGTTTAATAATTAGTTTACTAAGTAACCTCTAGTATATAGTATAGGCTTTTACTAATAGTAATAACTAGTTAAATTATATTAAAAACTACTTTAACTTCTATCTCCGCGTAGTACAGTAGGCTGGCCTATTTAATAAACTAAATTTTTTAGTTAACGTTTTTAATTCTAATTTAATTCTAACACGCCTTTTTTTACTTAAGATAGATATAATTTTTAGTCTTAATAACACCTATAAGGACGTTAAGATCTACTTCTAATTATATAGTAATATAGTAGGCTTTATAGTATAATAGTATAAAAGAGGTAAAGCTCTTTTATTTAAAATAAAGAATAGCAGCAGCGGCGGTAGTAGTAATAATAGTAATACTTTAATAAAAAAAAAAAACTTTTTTAGAGCGGTAAAGAAAGCGAAACTCTAGTAAAAAAACTTATTAAAATAGTTAAAATTATTTAGGCGTAGGGATATATGTACGCGTAGAAGTAGAGCTTTAAAATAAATAATAGTAATAAAAGAGTACGCTATAGTACTATAAGGTAGTTATAAAAGCTTACTATTAGAGAAGTTAGTAGTTATCTTAAAAGGACTAAGGGGCCCTACAGGGGAGGTGTTATTTTAATATTTTAATTACTATTAAAAAGATTATAGGTTATTAGTACTAGTAAAAAAGTTATTATAGTTACTACGTAAGAAGCTTATGAAGAGTTAGTTAATTACGTAATATAGTAAAAGTTTAAATAGCTAGTCTAGAGTTGCTTATATTAATTATATATTTTTAAAGTATTATAGTAACTGTATATAATTATTTCTATAAGTTTAAGTACTACACTAACCTAAATAAAAATATTTTTTTATAGTTCTTATATACGCTTATTTTTATAACTATATCTAGAGAAATAACTTTTTTAGCCTATACCTTTTTTAGACTAGTGTCTCGGCACTACACTTTACCTCTCTTTATATAATATAATTATTTTTCAGAATCTTAATAACTACTACTTATAATTATATATAAGGTTATAAAGGTATAGATATACTCCTCCTTTTTTAAAACTCCTTTTAGTCGCCTATACAGCCGCCACAGCCACACCCTTTTATTTAATTAATATATAAATATATAGGTATATTATATATAAGATAGTCATTTAATTTAATTACTAATATAATAAAATACGTTAATAGTATTATTATTAGTTTATAAAACTCTCTAAAACAGAGCATTTATTATTTCTTAATATATATATAATACGACTATTTAGTGCTCTTTTTTATATAAGTAGTCCTAATGTTTTAATTTTAGAAACTAGTTATTTCTAGCTTATTTTTTCTATACTTATAAGTCTAGTATTTTAGAAGTAAAGAAAGATTCTTTTTATATATCTAATTATTTAAATTTTTATTTTTAAAACCCTAATTACTTCTTTAATCTTTATTTTAAAACTTTTAGTTTAATAAATCTAGTAACTATTACAGTATTTATATTAATAATAATTTATATCTTTAGCCATTAAACGCTTAGTAATCTTTACTACTAATAATTTTTATATATTATAGTATAATAACTATAGCGATTTAATTTTTTTTAATTAATAATATTTATTTTACTAATTCTATAAGCTAGCTAACTTAGTATATATAATTTAAAATATAGTATATACTTTATAGTATTTAACATTTTATTAATCCGAACTTTAAAACCGTTAATAATCCTAATAAATTTTTTATACTAATGTTTTTATGTATTATAAAAGCGTCTAAAATAAAACCTATAAAAATATATTATAACTATACTACTAAAATTACTATATACTAAGTTTACTTAACTAACTATACTATTAACATAAACTAAATAATAAATAGTTAAAATTAAATTAGTATAATAGTAGTTTTAAAGCTTAAAAGTACGATATAGATATATTACACTATAAAGAGTGAGATGTTCACTTATTTAATTATTTATTTTTTTAAATAAAAGCATTCAACTACTGATATAATAGCTAAGAATATTATATAATAGTAATACTATACTTATTTACTAAAAGTAAATTATAAAAGAATTGCCTTTAATATATAATATTATAGATAAATAGCTGTTTATAAAAAAAAATATATAAGCTTAATAATATTTAAAATAAATTAACTATTACTAACTTATTTATTACTATTTCTAAAAAACTAATATCTAATTAGATAAAGTATATACGTATAATTTAAGTTTAAAAATTAATCTTAAAAAATAAGGAGCATTTTTTAATAAAAATAAAATTTTTTTTTATATTATATTATAAAATAGAATTATCAAATTAACTTTTAAAAGCTTTAAATATTTATAATACTTAATAGATAAAGTCTATGTCTTTATGTAAATAGTGTATAGCTAAAGAGTAAAAGTAAGCTATACTAATATATATATAAATCTAAAGTATATTATTAGAAATCTACGAAATATTACTACTTATAGTTAGTATTAATAAGTATTTATATTAGTTAGACTACGCTACCTTTTTAAAAAACATAAAATAAAGCTTTTTAAGTGCTTTAAATTTAATAAATTAATAACTTTTTATAATACGTTTAAATAAAAATAATAGTTTAAGGGAAATACCTTAAAAAAAAATTTAAGAAACTAAAATGCTCTAGCTCTATAGTATATATAATTATTAATTCTTTACTTATTATAAGTAGTAAATTAGTAAAAAGTAATAATATATATTTTAAATAAAATTATATTACTTATATACTCTTTAAAAGTACTAGTTTTAATAATAATACTATTTTATATTTTATAAATAATATAATACTGTTTATTCTTAAATATTTAAAAAAATTTAAAAAAAATGTAATAATATTTAAATTATTAAGGCTAAAACGTAAACTTTTCTAATCTTTACTATAAAAATCTAAGTAATTAAAAATATTTTAACTACGTTAAATAAAATTTCTATAAAAGAATTTTATATAAATATAGTATTTAAAACTTAATTATATAATACAGAACTTTAGTACTTATACTTTAATAATATACTATATATAATATTTTTAGAATAAAGTATTATACTATATTATTTATTTATAAGTATAGTTTTATATTTATTAAATATAAGTCTCTATTTATTTATTTTTAGTTTAGAGTATAATACTAGTATATTAAAAGCTTTACTTATAGTTAATATATCTATATATTAATATTAAAGATATATAGTACTAAAAAGTAGTATATTTAATATATTTATATATTAATCGAATAAAAAGTGTGGCTGTAGTGGCTCGGGGCGACTAAAAGGGGTTCGAAAAAGGAGGAGTATGTGTATACCTTTATCTAGTATATTTAAGTTAAAAAGTTTATATACTTTAGTTTAAAGTATATACAATATTTATAATTTAAATACTAAATAAAGATATTATTAGTATTATTCTCTTATATACACGACTTACGTAATTTTTAGAAAATAAAAATAAAGTTACTATAACTATATTAGCATATTTTATAAAATCTATTTAATATATCTAAAAAAAAAGGCTTAGAGAGTTATTAATATTATTAGTTAAATATAACTATAGTAAAAAAGGTTTATATATAAAATTAATATTTATTTAACCTAGCCTTATCTAACTTTTTTAATATATTACAGGGGCGTGACATTAGAAAAAGACAAAAAAAAATACCTTTTTTAAAATAATATAATATTTTAGTTATAAGGCCTAAAAATACGTAAATTATATTATTTTAAAGAGAAAGACTACTGTATTCTATTTATCTTATCAGGGGCTGCTTAGTAAGGGATTTAGAAGTAACAAAAAGTTAGTAAATCTAGAAAACTTTTTAAGTCCTACTTTAGCCTATTATAACTTTTTATTTAAGGTGTAAAATTGGCTTATTTGTATATATAGTATAATAGATACTTTATTATATAAGTATATAAATTATTTTTATATATTAATATATTAATTATATAATTATATATAAGAGTCACCTTTTCAACTTTTTAATAATAAACTAGTAAATAATAAATTACTAATACTTAGTATAGTAGCCTTTAGTTTCTATAACTACCTTATAACGGTTAGGAAGTAATAAAATATAGTTATTAATAGTTTTTTAAGGTATTTTATTTTACTCTTTATTAATAACTCTTTTAAAGGTCTCTATACTGTATATACTAGATCCTACACTTAAATTAGCCTTTTTATTTTTAATTAGT